>JAANYP010007274.1:0-512500 GCA_020465985.1 Centrapalus pauciflorus
GGAATTAAGCAATAGGCGATCTCGAGTTTATCAGCTAGGTGAGTCCCGTTTCGGAGAGAATTAGTACGTAGGATCGTTCGTATGTCGTTCGTTCAGCGTCTAATAGTCTCCGTGTTTCCGTTGGTTGAGAGTTGTCCGTCTGACCGTCAACGAGGATTCCGCACTCGTTAACGGGTCCGCGTCTAGATAGATCTGTCAGTGGTAGACCTTACAAGGGGGATGACCGTAGACGCTCTAAAACTCAGACTCTTTCCTTTCTCCTTGAAGGAACGAGCGAAAAATTGGTTCGTGTCACTTCCCACTGATAGTATAACTAACTGGGATGAGATGAAAAAAGAATTTCTAACCGAATATTACCCAATTAGCAAAACTACAGAAAAACGTAAAGAAATTACTGGATTTAAACAGAAAATTGGGGAACAATTTCACGAAGCCTTTAATAGGTTAAATGAATTACTAAGAACATGCCCTCACCATGAAATTCCTAAATGGATGCTAATTAAAACCTTTTTCGATGGGGTTAGTCAAGAAAGTAGGAATATGATCACCGCTGCTTCAGGCGGAACCTTTTTAGCCAAGGAAGATGATGAAGCTTGGGAATTATTAACCCAGTTAAGCAAAGGTTTAAAAGTCCAAGCGGGTTCGGATAATAGTGTTGGTGTCCAAGTTATGGGCATAGACAACGCATGGAAAAAAGAGGTTAAATCTGATATATCCGAACTAAGCAAAAAGATGGACCTGTTGATGAAAGGAATGGGAAAGGCTACAGTGGCACAGGTCTGCTGTGTCACTTGTGGAGACCCTTCTCATCCAACTGAGAATTGCCCGCATACCTTCACGCACGAAGAGTATGTGAACAAAGCTTTTGGCTTTCGGCAACGAAGAGAACGGGAGAACCCATACTCGGAGACTTACAATCCGGGATGGAGAAAACACCCGAACTTTAGTTGGAGGGATAATCAAGACAATGATGCTCCCCCGAAGCCAAGGTATGAGCAACCTCGTCAACAAAACCGAGACTTCCAATATGGATCAACCTCAGCTATGAAGGATGATCGGTACTATAAACGCCAAGACCCTAAAGAAGAAAATGATTCGAGACAAGTATCGGGGAACTCGAAAGAGTTTTCCGAGTTTATGGAATTCATGAAACAACAAACCATGGTTCAAGCGAAAACTATGGAGATGCTCGGAAGGCAAATGAGACAAATTGCAGAATCCTTAACTAAACGAGAAGAAGGGAAACTTCCAAGCAACACCACAGTTAACCCATCGCACCACCATGGAAAAGAAAAGAAATATGAAGTCAACGAAGTGAATGAAGTTAATAAAGTCACTACCCTTAGGAGTGGAAAGGAAGTAGATAATAAAATAGAAATGCCTAAGGATAGTGAGACAGACGACGAGGTAGAAATTGCTTATGAAGAAGAACCACCCAGATCGGAGTCAAAGGCAGAAACAAAAGTTAAGAAAGTAACCTTTAAGGAAGTAGAAGCCAAGAAACCAGTAGAGACTAAAGTTGGGGAAGGGAGTTCCAATACTGAAAGTGTTCCCTATCCAACGGCCTTAGAAAACCCAGCTTCATTTCCTTATGGTAAGAAAGGACCTAAAAACGAAGAGTTATGGGATATTTTTAATCAAGTTAAAATTAACATTCCCTTAATCAAAGCTATACAACAAGTCCCTTCTTACGCTAAATTCCTAAAAGACCTTTGTACTCAGAAGCGAAAATTTAAAATAACTCTTCCAAAGCAAATTAACCTCACTGAACAAGTCAGTGCAGTTATCACTAGCTCACTACCGCCAAAACTAAAAGATCCAGGATCA
Organism: Centrapalus pauciflorus; assembly: GCA_020465985.1. NCBI lineage: Eukaryota > Viridiplantae > Streptophyta > Magnoliopsida > Asterales > Asteraceae > Centrapalus > Centrapalus pauciflorus. The sequence goes on from JAANYP010007274.1 coordinate 1,828, forward strand.
CCCTTGATCCCGGTAACTATCGGCGATATTCAAATTAAAAAAGCACTTCTAGACTTAGGGGCGAGTGTTAATATTCTACCTGGTAATTTATTTGACCAACATGATCTAGGAACCCTACAAACAACAGATGTCATCCTACAATTAGCGGATAGGTCTACTAAAGTACCAAGAGGGATGTTATCTGATGTAATCGTTAAAGTCGAAGACTTCTACTATCCAGTAGACTTCTTAGTGTTGGACTCGGATAGTGCGTACAAAGAAAGCCAACCGGCAATCATTTTAGGACGACCCTTCTTAGCCACAATTAACGCTCAAATCAATTGCAGGACATGTGCATTAGACATAGCATTCGGAAACCGCAAACTCCGACTTAATGTCTTTAACAATGTACCCAATGCACCATTGGATTCAGAGTGCTATATGATCGATCTAGTTGATGATTTAACACAACAACAATTATCAACAATAACATGTAAAGATCCAGTGGAGCTGCTCCTGTACTATAATGAGCATATGCTAGATAATATGCCTGAAGCTAAGGAGTTCGAACTTGAACGTGTTCAGTCAGTAGATTCTAATCAACCGCCATGGACACACAAGATCGAAAAACTTCCGACTCCGACTGATCTTCCACCATCAGCAAAACCATCTTTAGAGCAACCACCCAAGTTAGAGTTGAAACCACTTCCAGCTCATCTCAAATACGCTTTTCTTGGCCCTGAGAATACACTGCCTGTAATCATCGCAACAGATCTTACTGTTGCACAAGAAAAGGCCTTGTTAGAAGTGTTATCGAGATATAAGGAAGCAGTAGGCTGGACCATAGCAGATCTTAAGGGGATTAGCCCGACACTGTGTATGCATAGGATTATAACTGATCCAACAGCTAAGCCAACTAGAGATGCTCAGAGAAGGCTAAACCCTAACCTTAGAGAGGTAGTGAAGAAGGAAGTGTTAAAATGGCTAGATGCTGGAATTATTTATCCGATATCAGATAGCCAATGGGTTAGTCCAACACAGACGGTTCCAAAGAAATCTGGAATCACTGTCGTCGATACTCCTGAAGGAGAAAAGATTGCAACTCGCCCTGTGACAGGGTGGAGAGTTTGTATCGACTACAGAAAGCTAAATGCCGCAACCTCAAAAGATCATTTCCCCCTGCCATTCATCGATCAAATAGTACAGAAACTAGCAGGGCAGAAATTCTATTGTTTCTTGGATGGCTACTCAGGGTATAATCAAATCCCGATACACCCAGAGGATCAAGATAAGACGACATTTACATGTCCGTATGGCACATTCGCCTACCGAAGAATGCCATTTGGATTATGTAACGCTCCGGCCACATTCCAGCGATGTATGATGGCCATATTTTCAGACATGGTCGGAGGTTCTCTTGAAATCTTCATGGACGACTTTTCGATATTTGATAAGTCATTCGAAGGGTGCCTCTCTCATTTGGAAAAAGTTCTTAAGCGTTGTACTGAAACCAATTTAGTACTAAGCTGGGAGAAAAGTCACTTTATGGTTAAAGAAGGAGTGGTCTTAGGACACAGTCTCTGAAAGGGGAATGGAGGTTGATCGAGCTAAAATACAAATAATTTCCTCGTTACCACCGCCGACTAATATTAAGGGGATTCGTTCTTTTCTAGGACATGCAGGTTTCTATAGGAGGTTCATAAAAGATTTTAGTGCCATAACCAAACCCCTATGTAACCTTCTTCTTAAGGATGCACCGTTCAATTTTGATAAAGACTGTATAGAGGCATTCAATACATTAAAAATGAAGCTCACGGAGGCACCAATTCTGCAATCACCTAATTGGTCCCAACCATTTGAGATCATGTGTGACGCAAGTGATCACGCAGTAGGTGCCGTCCTTGGTCAAAGAGTGGACAAAAAGCCTGTGGTAATATACTATGCAAGTAAAACATTCTCTGAAGCTCAAATTAATTACACAACCACTGAAAAAGAATTGCTTGCAGTAGTGTATGCGCTAGATAAGTTTAGATCTTACATCTGGGGAGCTAAGGTAATTGTGTATTCCGATCACAGTGCCTTACGACACCTCTTGGCTAAGAAAGATGCTAAGCCACGGCTGATTCGTTGGATCCTGTTGCTACAAGAATTCGATTTAGAAATCCGAGATAAAAAAGGCTCAGAAAATGTAGTAGCAGACCATCTCTCGAGACTACCAGCAATCACCACTGATATGCTGGACTCCATTCGGGACAATTTCCCAGATGAACAATTATTGTTCGTCGCAAAAGTGCCTTGGTTTGCTAATTTAGTAAACTATTTTGTCACAGGGAAAACCCCAAGCCACTGGAATTCACATCAAAGAAAGTATTTCTTCTCTCAAACTAAGCAGTACATCTGGGAGGAGTCGGATTTATTCAAAATAGGAGTAGATCAGATTATCCGGCGATGTGTTCCAGACACTGAGCATTATGATATTTTAAATCACTGTCACTCGTATGCATGTGGAGGCCATTTTAGTGCTAAAAAGACAGGACATCGAATCCTACAAAGTGGATTCTTTTGGCCGACCATCTTTAAGGACTCCTATGAATTTGTTAAGTCATGCCTACGATGCCAGCAAATAGGAGGTATCTCAAAACGAGACCAAATGCCTATGACACCAATTCTAATAGTAGAAATTTTCGATGTGTGGGGCATAGACTTTATGGGACCATTCCCTAAGTCATACGGTTTCGAATATATCCTAGTGGCAGTTGATTACGTCTCTAAATGGGTAGAAGTCGAAGCCACAAGGACTAATGACCACAAAGTAGTTTGTCAATTCGTTAAACGTAATATATTTTCTCGTCATGGAATTCCTAGAGCCATAATTAGTGATGGGGGTTCTCATTTCAAAAATATGTACTTTAGCAAACTACTTAAGCATTATGGAGTAACGCATAAGATAGCAACCCCATATCACCCACAAACTAGTGGACAAGTAGAGGTATCTAACAGGGAGGTTAAGCGAATATTAGAAAAAACAGTACGACCCGATAGGAAAGATTGGTCAATACGATTAGATGATGCACTTTGGGCGTATCGTACAGCGTATAAAACCCCTATTGGTATGTCTCCCTATAAACTAGTTTACGGAAAATTATGTCATCTCCCGGTTGAGTTAGAGCACCGAGCCTTATGGGCCATTAAAAACGCAAACCTTAACTTCACAGCTGCCGGTATAAATCGGAAACACCAACTAAATGAATTAGAAGAAATTCGCAAGGAAGCCTATGAAAGTTCTAAAATATATAAAGAAAAAACAAAAGCTTTCCACGATCGAGTAATTAAACGAAAGGTGTTTAATAAAGGTGACAAAGTTTGGCTATTTAACGCACGCCTGCGGATCTTCCCAGGAAAATTAAAAAGTAAGTGGACAGGCCCATACACAGTGACTAACGTCTACCCCTATGGTGCGGTTGAAATAATAGATCAAAAAGGTGGTGAGCCGTTTAACGTAAACGGACACAGATTAAAATTATTTGTACAATGGGCTGATAATGAAGTTATATCATCTGAGACAATGGTCTTGGAAGATATCACTTAAATACTAAAGAGTTCCAAAATGTCTGGCTGAAGACATTAAACTTAGCGCTTACTGGAAGGCAATCCAGTAAACTTTGTGGGTATGTTCCATAGAAACCCTCACGAGACTATAACTCGTCCACTCAGGCTACTGAGGGGTTTAAAGGCTTGTTGCACATGCTAAGTGCAATCGTTTTCACCACGAAAGTGTGTTTTAAATTCTGCAGATTAAATTTTATTATGCCTTAGTTTGTTACTCTCTTAAATTAGCTAGTCAAATAATAGTTCATCCTATACTCTGGTGTACCTATCGTAACCAACTAAGTTGGGGAAAAATTTACCCATTTAAAAGCTGCAAATCCCGAGCCTAAGAAAGATGAAAATTTTGTCAAATAGAAGACAAAATTTTGTACGTTGTACGACAATTCGTTAGTTTTTGGGGGGACCAAACGCTACAAACAGCACACACAAAAATCGCCTAGGAGCAGTGCAGCGCACCGGCCAGCGCAGGCCTGCGCCCCAAGCGCACCGGCCAGCGCAGGCCTGCGCCCCAAGCGCACCGGCCAGCGCAGGGGTGCGCCTGCGTCTGCGCCTCGATGCATTTCTGCGATTTTTAAACCCTTTTTCACCCCATTTGCTTCATTTTCTCTTAAAACCTCCAAAATTTTGCCCTCTTTTTGCTCCCAAATCCTCTAGAACGTGGAATTCTTGCCTGATTCGTGTTTCTCTTTTGATCATATCACCAATGTAAGTGAATTTCTGCCTCATCTTTTACTTTTATACCAAGAGATGCTATTTTCTTCCATGGAGGTTTGATGTTCTTCTTGTTGCCCTAACTTCACAATGTTGAAGATGAACATATTTTAAAGTTTTATTTGTCATTAGTTATGTGATACATGCTAGAACATACATATTTCATGCCTTCCTAGTAATTTCTTAATATAAGGTTTTTCATGAATTTTTCACTGTGACATATTTAGAAAATCTATATTAAGTGATAAAATCCAGTGGAGAAGCATTATGCTATGCTAAACTTAGGGTGAACACGTTGCTCCATTTCAACTCCATGATTCGTGTTTTTTTTAATCGCTCCATTTGTCGTTCATAATCATGCATGTCACGACAAATCTTGCCATGTTTCGTTACCATCATCGTTCATTCACATGCACCAACTTCATGGAGAAGGATCACTACATCGAAATTACTTGCACCTTCATGGAACGCATTGCACTCAACATTTATGTATTTCTCACCGGGTTCTTCGAACTCCATCGAGACTAACATGCTTGTGTGCCATTGTGTGCATTTAATTGTGCTAAACTCCATTTCTATTTGCTATATGTGCATAGATGTCACAACAATTCACAGGAAATTCTCGCCGACGTATCACTCGTACCCCGAGAATGCGTGTGCATACCCCCATCCCGATAAACATCGAGTATCCGTCACCACCACCTTCGCCGCCGGTTTCGTAACCACCCACACATTTTTTCATAGAAAAGACTCTTAAGGAATCCGATTTTAAACACTTTGGGATTATCGAGAGCTTTGACCGGATTGGGTGGTCAGGGGCGTTGCAAATTGAAACTCCGTATGTGCATGAGACCGAAATCTATGAATGGATGACAACTCTAATCCGAAGAGAGGGGGCGGTGGAGCATGATTTTGAATTACGAGGTCGTATCAATGGGAAAGAAGTTGTAGTCTCTAGGAAAGAATTATGCGATTATTTTGATTTTGATACGGACATTCCGGTCGCACGGGAATTTTGGGCGGAACAAGACTTATCAAGTGGGGTGTTGAGACACTCGGAGGGATGGGCTAAAAAGCTAACTGAGGTTTTCAATCTTACGATCGAACAAGCAAGGGTCTATTCAAAGTACTATCGGGGTGATCTTCGCCCTTGGGCTAAAGTCTTGTGGAAGCTCATTGTCTTCAATATTTTGCCAAGATCCGCTAACACCACTGCCGTTCGAACCCGCGAGGTTATTCTTATTCATGCTTTGCTCACGGGAAAACCGGCCATCTCCCTCGCGTACATCATGATGCAAAATATTTGGGAAGCAACCCTCGTCAAACCACACATGGAAATACCGTATGGACGTATGCTCACCGAACTCTTTATTAGTATGGGAGTCATATCGGAAGGGGCGAGCCCACGACTTTTGGGACCCAATGACGTTTGGTTTACACGGCATACTATGGCGGGTCTACAATTTGAACAAGTATCGGGCACATTCTTGATTAGGGACCCCGCGCATGGTACTGTCTCGATCATTCCTGCTAGCCGATCTTTTTACCGATATGACCAACCTTTGGACAAGGGTAAAGCGAGAATAGGTGAGAGTAAGTTTGAAAAAGATGAAGTGAAGTTTGTGAAAGCTGAGGTAAAGTTTGAGAAGGGAGGATCATCAAATACACATTTGTCAGAGAACGAGGTCCTGGAAGCACGTCTGACCGCTCTCAAGAATGCGGTAGAAGGACTACTGGCAGCAAACACTGCAGTCCTTTCGGAGGTGGACAAGCTCAAACAAGATGTCAATATTCACGGGATCACAGTGGGAGCTCACTCCCGTTGGCTCGCTAGCCTCCAAACGAGGATAGAGGAGCTTGAGCGGGTAGTCGGCCGCCGTAGTTCCCACACCGTTTCTACCAACACCTCTCATCTGACGTCTCCTGATGACTATTGATTCTATATTTTTGGGAAATTCTCTCTAACAAACTATGGTCTTGAACTTTGAAACAATTGCTACTTGGTTTTGTAAATGGCCTTAGGCCATAACAACTATGTGTGTGGTGTTCGTGTTGGCACCGTAAACTTTTAGAATTCGGGACAATTGCATGCTATGCTTACTAAACATTTGACTTGCACATCTCTGTTGCCTACATATTATTATGCTCATAGACTGATTTTAGCCTTTGTAGTGTCGGGGACGACACAATCTTTAAAGTTGGGGAAGGGGAAACACATATATGTGTTTAAAAAGTGTAGGATAAATGCTTGTAAAACGTAAATTATCAAACCAAGCATGCACCCAACCAACTGGAAAAACGAAAATTTTTTGAGCCGAACAGGCCCCCCAAGCGCAGCCGCCGGCGCAGGCCTGCGCCCAGGGATGCGCCTGCCCGAAACTCCTTCATTTTAAATAGAAAAATTTTTTGCAAAACCCTACAATAGCACCCTTTGCGCCCCCCTTACGGTTCCTTCATCTCCTCCACATATTTTCACCTAAAAAACTCAATTTTGCTCACAAAAATCACTAAAAATCAAGTTAGTGATTGACATTACGCAAGAAGTAGCAAGGGACTTGAGTTTGCAACTCAAGTTGGGGAAGTTTGAAGTTAAGCTAGGAATCATCTATCACCACTTTAGATTCAACCTCTCTTTCATCATTCATCAAGAACAAGGTACAAAAAGCTCCACCATTCTTGAATTAGTAAGCTTTAATGGAGTTTGAAGATGAATTTTGACTTTTAGATTGACTTTTTGCATGACCATTTATACATGATAATTCTAAGTGCTTCCATGGTATAGAATAGAGTATTAAGTGAGAGTATGAGCACGAGTAAGAAAAAGGCATGCTAGTCAATTTCCGGAAAGTGGTTGTTATTTTGTGCAATTTTGCTTAAATTATTAAGATGTGAAAAAGTGGTTAAATTGACATACTTATGCATCTTTATGTTACATTTGATATGATAGTTGCACAATTTATCAATTATGGTTCGTTGTTGTGAAAATAGAACGAATTAAGAATTTTATAATTTTATATATATATATATATATATATATATATATATATATATATATATATATATATATATATATATATATATATATATATACTTAAGTTGTCGTATTTGCAGATGTCTCGCCGAACTAGACAACGCGTGGGGGAAGGCGCCAGATCCTCTACCCAACCGAGGGTAGAATGGAACCCGGACTTCAATCTCTCACAACATCCAGCAAATATTCGACGACAATTGTTCATGACAAAGAAATTCTCCGGCAAGGTTTTGGTCGAAAAGAGAGTTAAGAAAGACGAGTTCGAGAATTATGGGGTAGTTCGATGCTTCGACCGGCTAGGTTGGGAGGCAGTATTGGATCTAGGAGGGGAGCACATTTATCATGATGAGGTTTTGGAGTGGATGTCCACACTAAGACGCGAAGAAGGACGATTCCGAGGCGATTTCACCTTAATAGGTCGCGTTAATGGGCATGAATTTCCAATGAATGCACAAGCGTTGCGGGAAGTCTTTGGGGTAGATATTGGTGTTGGAGAAGACGGGGCACGGAATTTCAATTATGAGTACAAACCAGACGCCCAACTAGCATTCACTGATAGAACTTGGGAGGGTGAATGGACCACGCAGTTGGCAGAGATACTAAAAATTGATTATAATGCCGCGGCTGGATATACGGCATATGCTAGGCGTGACCTTAGCCCCATGGCAAAGGTATTACACATGATTGTTACCAACAACGTGCTGCCAAGAGATAGCGACCTGACAAAGATTCGGCACAAGGAGGTAACTATCCTTTACGCATTGATGACAGGAGAGCCGAGCCTTTCTTTTGCTTGGATTGTGATGAATGACCTGTGGTCAATGTACGACACGAGGGAAAGGAAAATAATCCCTCATGGATGGATTCTATCGGAGTATCTGAGAGCTCAGGCAGCAATTTCTCTCATATCTGTTCCGAGGGGAGTCTCTGGCGCCGTTATTACAGCGGCGATGATACAAAGCATCACTCTGCGCCAAACAGACCAAGGATTCGAGATTTTTGACTCAGACACGGGAAAAACGCACCGAGAGCTATACGGTATAGAAGAGGCAGAGGCTTACCATCAACATCAAGCTGAAAGAGTACATGCAGCGGGGGGAGCCAATGATATGTCCCAGGTCATTGCTCGATTGGACGCAATGAACTTACGGTTGGGTACCTTCCAAGAGGACGTGGTTGGAAGAATGGACGAGTTCCAGCATGAGTTGGAAACCCAGACTAGCCGAATCGACGAAATATACACCGGTGTGCGCGCATCATCCTTTCAGAACGCCTATTACAACCAGCAGCACTGGGCGTACACCGATGCAGTGAGAGATCACATGAATTATAATGCTGGGTTACCACATCAGCCATATGAGGATTATCAGTGGCAGAATTTCGAAAGGCTGAACGTTGAGGATCGAACTCCTCAATACTTCCCAGCCTATGGTCGAGTCCCCACCACGACACGCGGAGAGAGCGTGGTGCACCCTGCAAACACGTACCCACATGCACCTCATATGCAAGAAGACCGAAACCCCTTCGGGGAATTCTTTGCTGGTATCTTCGGACCGCCACCACCACCGCAGTAGTCAGGTTCTTCCGTTCCTCTCTTTAAGTAGGATGAATTAATGTTTTTATGCTTTAGTAGTTTTTAGTGTTTGTTTTTGCATGCATTACTTTGATTGAATAAATGTGTTTCTTTTTAAGAAGATTATGTGAAAAGTGAGCCGTAAATGATCCGATCGATTAACCCGTAAATGATCCGATCGATTAACCCGATAAATTCAGGAGATTAAGTCTGAAGGGTACCATCATGCCTAGTCCCCTAAGGCCAACTGGTCTGGGAGTGGCTGACCCAAATCCTGCTACACGGATCATCTAGAAAGTCATAGTAAACTTGAACGAAAAACATAGACATTGCATGAAAAGAACAAAAAGAAAAGAAAAACATTTAGTAGCTAAAGTCATGCATCGAGGAAAAAGATGGTCCAGTGACCCACGTGAATTCAATTCTATAACCTTGAGCTAAAAGGATAATAGTGGTGAGGAATTTTTTAGCGATCACTCTAAAAAACATCATGATATATCTGAAATTAATTTTGTTCGTGTCTTCGAATTTTATCACGTCTATGAAGGCTAGTGCTTGTTTAAATGAGTTAATTATGTTTTGCACGCTTGATAAACCCGCTGTTTTAAAAGTCTGATTTTCGTTGCTTGCTCGGGACGATCAAGAATTAAGTTGGGGAAGTTTGATCGGGTTATAATTTATCATGTTTATTAAGCGTAAAAGAGTTGTTTTGAATACAAAAGTGTTATAGAATGTGCCGCTATTGAATAAATTCTGTGCTTGTGCAGGTAAACAAAATCCGGTTTAAAATGGCATAAAAAGGACAAAAATTCAGAGCCAGGCGCAGAGAGGGGCGCAGCGCTGCGCCCAGACCACGTGCTCGACAGAAGAAATTAATTCACAAAAATACGGATTTTACAGACAGGCGCAGGGGGGGGCGCAGGCCTGCGCCTACGGCTGCGCCCAGCCCATTAAAATATTAGACGGTCGTTTTTAGGGTTTTTCCAGCTTTTCCTATAAATACAAAGTTATATCTTAGAAGAAACGATCGTTTTTTGGAGGAGAAGGCTAAGGAAAAGAACCTTGTTTGAGCGAACACACGTACGAAGAGCACACAAGTCAAGCCACGAAGATGAATACACAACTCTTGAGTATTGCATCAACGATGTCCGGCTAGTCTCATCATAATCATTCTCGGAGGAAGCACATCGCTAAGTTTTATTTTATGAACGATTACTTTAAGTTTGCATGGTTTTTATTATTTATATTTTGATTGTAAACGAATGATTATTATTTTGTTGTTGCGTTTCGCAAGATAGTTCGTAGACATTTTATTATTCGTGCCGAGTTAATTGTTAATTAAGACGAGTAATCAAACGTGTCACGCGCTATGCCCAATATCACGAAACGACTTTAATAATAATTATAACAAAGATTATGTCTATGTAATCTTCAAATCGTTTTATAAATTAAATGCAAAGCGAGGTGTGGAATCCGGGAATGGTTATTCTCGCACTTTATTCAATCAAACAATTTTCTTAAGTTTTCTTTTCACAAATTTCGCAAGTAATTAGTTTTATAAATCAAGTAATCACCTTTTTACAACCAAATCAATCTTTCTAAATTAATTATTTTACAATGCTAGTCGATTAAATACGTGTAATTAACCTCTCGCTCTCTGTGGATACGATCCCTACTTACCCTAGCTTCTAAGGTATTTAGTGGTATTTTTGACGGGTTAACGACACTCGCATCAGAGTACCTTAGGGAGAACTAGAGCAGAGAAATCTACATGTTTCTTCATTATACACTATACTCTATTATGTGAAATGGTTTCATTGTAGTGGTCAATCTTTATTTCGTTGCCATGGTTTCGATTTCATCGATTTGGAAGCTTTAATTGCTGCCATAGTTAACAACTATTTGCCATCTTCCATATTGCAGTCCAACTATTTGATGAAATGTTTGCGTTTATCATGCTTCCATCTTCCATCAATTGATGGGTTTGATTTTGCATTAGTGGAATTGATAGTGCACCATGGGACGTCTAACAGTTCGGGCACTTCTAAAATTCGAAAATTAGGGTTCCAATCAGACGAGGTAATCCTGCCATTTAAGAATACAATTTTATATTTTTGAGTATTATTAGTTCTTAAACATATGAGATTGATGATGGATGTCATTGTCTTTTATCTTTTATGTTGTTGATTGAGGTTGTTTCAAAAGAACGCCATTGCCATTGCAATTATATGTTTCTACTCTCATTTTTGAGTTGCTATCAAGTTTCCTGTTATTGTAACAATATGTCTATGCTTAATATTTCTAAATTATGTAATTCTTTCTGCTTGTTACGTGCTTCCAATTTTTTAGAATTCATTATATGTGATCATTGAACTAATTGTTGCAATCAATTGAAAAGCGAGAATATTTGTGGATCGTCACTACTGATTATGTTTCCAAATTTGTAGGTTAGACTTTTTTTGCTAGTGGTGATTCTCTTTTGACCTAATCTTTTCTTTACAGATGTTTCTTTATATTCAGTTATCAACTCTTTAATAGTTTATCGAATTTAATGATTTGATCTCTTTCACTTAAAGTTCAATGGTTTGTATTTTGGCAAGTCAACTGCAAGGATAATTCGCCAACGAACCTTGCTAATGTCTGTTACTGACTCGTTTTTGTTTTATTAACTCGAGGTTTGGGTGAAGGTTCGATGTTATCTGAAGACATGAAAGAAGCTGAATATTCTTTTAAGAAGTGGAAGAAAAATGAAGAATTAAACGGTTGAAGATTTAAAGCTACTCATACAAGACTAAATAAGGTAAGACTTCTTTGACATAAAATCTGGCTTATCACCATGTCCGATACCATAATATATGTGCAGATCATCCATTGTAATTTGACATTTTTTTGTTGAATATGTTGAAACTCATAACATATAACAGCTAAAATATGAATACACATGTTTCTGGAAAGCTAGAGCCTTTCTTGTCTTTTATAAGATGACTTGGGGGCTATTTTTAATCAGTTAATATTTATTTTAGATTCTATATCACTATATGCTCGATATTATTTTAGAGTCTATATCACTATATGCTCGGTAAAATGCTTACATATCTAAATCGGTCATGTAATATGAATGTTATTTGTGATAGGTTAGTTGATTAGCCTAATTTCAATAAATTATTGTGTTATGTCTCTGGTTTTATAATGTTGCTGGCATAAAAGTGTTATATGTCTAAGTACGACTCTACCGCTTATTTGTTCTGAATTTTATTTATTCTAATTTTATCATGTTTGTTTATTAAATTCTTGTGTTTGTTATTTTCTAATGAAACATCAACATAGTCAAGCTTGTGATAAAGATATTTTCTTTTATATTGTGATTTTATTATGGTCAGATTTTTAGATTTTATTATATGAAATTCTTGAAAATCGGAATTTTCGTTCCACTTTGATTGTTCTTACATTCCATGTTTTTTAATTTAATTTTGGCCAAAGTAATTGTCTTGGATCATCATTTCAATGAGGCTAAACAATATGCTTTGGTTGCTCTTGAAACTCAATTAGATGGATGAGTCTGATTTCAACTAGGATAGATTTGCTATTCCATTCTTCCACTTCATAAGTAGGTGCATATATATGTTCTCTTTTTGTCTTCCTCGTGACAAAATACCTTTCTTAGGTTAAAATTTAAAATCTCCAAATACACGCATATCCGGTAATCACCCAAAAACCACATTATTTCAATTGCTCCCTCCTGTCGATCGCAATTTTTCTGGAAATTCAGCTACCACTTAAATATGTTTTGGATTTTGATTTGTGGCTCATCATGATTTGTAATAAACTTCAATTTGGTGAGGTTTTTAGTTTTGATATAAGTAGTAGTGTTCTTCAATACATCTTCAAGAAAGTCTCATTTTCAATGCACACAAACACAATACACAACTACTGTTTCTACTTCCCTCCATGCACGTTAGATTTTTGTTTTCTATCGTTTTTGTAGATTCAACTCCCCTCCACCACCGATTCTGGAAGTTGCAGCCTTTGGCCACTACTTTTTCTGTTCCCTTTCTTTTTGTATTTGGTATTTTTTTATGTAGTTTTCAATGTTTCCTTTTTAAATTAATTGTTGTCATTGACTTCTAGTCTTCTACTCCCCACTCCTCAGTCCTCACTAGAAGCTGCAAGTTTTGGCCATTGCCTTTTTCCCCCTTCCTCTTTGTATTTAGTACCCTTTTTAATGTAGTTTTCGGTGCTTTTGTTTTTAATTAATTGTTACTTTGAAATTGAAGCACTTTCTTTGATAGTGACAGTTGAAATACAGACTGATAATGATTGGTGTTTGTTCAGTTGTAGGTTCACAAGTTAAGTTTCAATATCCCGATCTCTATGTCGAAGCTCTTTAGTACCATTGGTTTAGAGAGTAATATTCCTCATTTGGTTTCTGAATGGCAGCTTGGCACAAGATGTTCGAGAGACATGTGAATTGGCCCTATCTAGAATTCTGGAGCGAAAGAATGTTGGTGAGAATCATCGGTCATCCACAATAGATGCATCACCATCTTTGTCGGCCGATCACCATTTCTATCGACTGATCCATGTGACCCATTTTCTTCTTCTTTTGTAGATTAACTGTGATATGTTACACAATTTGATCGATAAGAATTTAAGTCCTGTCATTTTAGTTAACCTTTTTGTTGTCACATACCCTCTCGAATATCCATCACCTAGGATTAAAATTGATTGATTACTTTCCAAAAGCATGAAAAATGGTTTTTACATTTTTTTTTTTTCTAAAGATATTTTTTCATGAAAATGCCTCGTAAGTTTAGATAAGACAATTTAAATGGTTTTTTTTTATTTAAAGGAATTGATGTTTTTGGGATGGTGTTCAATTATAAATATTTACTTATTAACAAATTTTGTGATGGAATTTGATTTCATATAGGGAAGTTATTTTAGATGATTAAAAGGGCATGTATTAGAGATATGTAGCTCTATTCGGACTCCACATCGCAGAGGGCAGTGGAATTGTAGAAATGGATATAAACTTATTGAAGTCTTGGAATGTCAACTAAGGTAAATGTAAATTTTATTTATTTACTTGGTTAATTACTCTTGCATCTGTAACATCTAAAAGGTCAACAGTATGATGCAATGATAAATTTATATGTTGAACTAACCATCTTTAAATAAATTTCGACACTCCTCCTTGATGTCATGGTTTATCTTTGTCAATTTATTGACATTTAGGGACCTGATGAGATTACAGAGAAGTCTACTATTAAGCCTCTGGTTCCCTCTTTATCACATTATTTCTTGTTTTCTCCCAGATTGAAGTCCTGGTCGTGGAGTTTGCAAATCCCTTTGTTCCTATCTTCAATCTGATGGATTTTATCTTTATTCATGTCCAACTCATTGATTTTGACATATGAGTTTCAAAGGTAAATGTAACACCCGTTAATTTCGAGATAATTAATTAATTTCGAGTCATTTACTTTAATTATTAATTTGAGAAAACAGAATATGGATTATCAAACCACTATATATATATATATATATATATATATATATATATATATATATATATATATATATATATATATATATATAAATCAAATTCATTATAAAAAAATGAGAATAAAAAATGGGTTATGCATGGATACATCAAATTTCCTACCATCATCATCCTCCTCATCAACTTTTCTTCATACCCTGTATATATATATATATATATATATATATATATATATATATATATATATATATATATATATATGTGTGTGTGTGTGTGTGTGTGTGTGTGTGTGTGTGTGTGTGTGTGTGTGTGTGTGTGTGAGAAACCCTAAGAATTTCTTCATCTCAAATCCACACACAAATACATTATAGAATCTGAAAATTTTGGGCTGGAAATTAAGGTTGGAACAACAATTTTCACCATCATCATCATCATCATCAAATCAACATACACCATTACTAACTTTGAGGTACCCAAATACAACTTTCGTCATTTATTTTACTATAAGAATTAATCATGATGAAAAATGTTTGAAATGAAATTATAGTAGTAAATGGATGCTATAAGATTAGTATATCCAAGTATCTTCATCATTTTTTTTATTGAAAGCTTTGAATATGTTCATCAATAGTGGTTTTAATGGGTATCACTTCTGAATCCAAAATAGACATAAAATCAATAGAAAAGTGATTGGAAATAATGGGTGTGAGTGGTGTGAGTTCGGCCGAAGGCAAGCGGCGCAGACGTCGGTGCCGGTGGCCGATCGCCGCCCAATCTTCTTTCCTTGTTTTGCCTTGCGGCTCTGTCTGTTCCTTTCCTTTTCTGTTTCTGAGTTTCTATCGAGAAGGAGAGGGGAGAGAGAAGGGTTTTGTCGGTGTTGGAAACCCCTTGGCCGGCGACCGCACGGCGGCAGCGGCGTGTCTGCCCCCTCCTTTCTGTTTTCTGGGTTCCAACGGGTGAGAGATGAGAACAAGAGTGGTGTTGGGTGCTGGGCTAGTCGGCGCCGGGAACTACCTTGGTCGGCAACTCCTCCCATGGCCGGCGCTCCTTCCCTCCTGTTTTCTTTCTTTTTGGGTCTGCACCGAGAAAGGGGGAGAGATTGAGAGTTTTGTTTTTTTGTTTTTTTAATTTTATTATATTTATTTATTTTCTTATTATTAGGTTAGGTTTACTTTTGTGTTGGGCTTTTTTTTAAATGTAATTGGGTTTGTGGGCTTTTAATTTAGTTGTGTCAAAATGGAGTTATGGAGATAATTAGGTTAGGTGGGTTGTTTTTTTTGTTTTGGGCTTTACCGAGAGAGAGAGAGAGAGAAGAAAGATTGGTAGAAAAGGGTTTTGTTTTCATTTATTTATTTATTTAATTCTTTTAGCTTAGGGTTTGGTTATGTTTAAATTGTAGTTGGGTTTTTAAATTTTAATGGGTTATATTCTTATTAGTTATTTGGGCTTTTCAAATTTAGATTTAAATTGGGTTAATATGAAAATTTTAGTTTAAATGGATATTCAATGTTAGTTTGGACTAAGTTATGGAGTATCCCTTTTGGATCTATATAATTTAAATAATTGGGCTATTAAATGGATTTTGTTGGATTAACTTAAATGAATTTGGCAATTGATCTATTGATCGGTAAAATTATAAAATTTTATCGATAGGTTTTTATAAATTTGTTATAGAATGACTATTATATCGTCAATAAAATTGAATTAAGTTGAAACTTACGTATGTCAATTGTTAACATAACAACTAATAAATAGAAGTACACCAAACTAGTCACTAAAATATTAAATTAATGCATAGAATTGGATATTGAACATTTTAAACTATAAAGTTAAGGATATTGATAAATAGGCAATATACTTTTATATCAGGATTCTAGTGGTTCTCCGAGACGTGTGACTTCCGATAAATACTCTCAGCTGACTTTCGGTTAGTCGCTTGGCGGGTTACAGATTGCAAGCACTGTGAGTGATTGATTTAATTCCATGAATGATCATTTATGATATGTTTGTACTGGTTATCTGTTTCAATTCTTTTACCGTGCTTATCTATTTCGCTGCCATGTTGCCTTTGTTACCTGATATTCTTTTCATCACCATGAGCTGCTTTATGATAACCCTTATTCCCCGGTATGCATACTGTGTATTTATGTGATGATTGCATGCCTGTGTGGCTGCATGTTATTTTATACGCTGTAAGTCGGGAGTGCCGCAAGCTGTGTTACTGTGTATGCATTGCTGGGAAGGCCGGATGCTACACAGACAACCTATTCGTCAAGCATGGCAAAAAAATCCGAACCCGATGGGGAATCCGACATCCGACTTGTAGGAGATTGTAACACCCGTTAATTTCGAGATAATTAATTAATTTCGAGTCATTTACTTTAATTATTAATTTGAGAGAACAGAATATGGATTATCAAACCACTATATATATAAATATATATATATATATATATATATATATATATATATATATATATATATATATATATATATATATATATATATATATATATATCTGTGTGTGTGTGTGTGTGAGAAACCCTAAGAATTTCTTCATCTCAAACCCACACACAAATACATTATAGAATCTAAAAATTTTGGGCTGGAAATTAAGGTTGGAACAACAATTTTCACCATCATTATCATCATCATCATCAAATCAACATACACCATTACTAACTTTGAGGTACCCAAATACAACTTTCGTCATTTATTTTACTATAAGAATTAATCATGATGAAAAATGTTTGAAATGAAATTATAGTAGTAAATGGATGCTATAAGATTAGTATATCCAAGTATCTTCATCATTTTTTTTATTGAAAGCTTTGAATATGTTCATCAATAGTGGTTTTAATGGGTATCACTTCTGAATCCAAAATAGACATAAAATCAATAGAAAAGTTGTTGGAAATAATGGGTGTGAGTGGTGTGAGTTCGGCCGAAGGCAAGCGGCGCAGACGCCGGCGCCGGTGGCCGACCGCCGCCGAATCTTCTTTCCTTGTTTTGCCTTGCGGCTCTGTCTGTTCCTTTCCTTTTCTGTTTCTGAGTTTCTATCGAGAAGGAGAGGGGAGAGAGAAGGGTTTTGTCGGTGTTGGAAACCCCTTGGCCGGCGACCGCACGGCGGCAGCGGCGTGTCTGCCCCCTCCTTTCTGTGTTCTAGGTTCCAACGGGTGAGAGATGAGAACAAGAGTGGTGTTGGGTGCTGGGCTAGTTGGCGCCGGGAACTACCTTGGCCGGCGACTTCTCTCCTGGCCGGCGCTCCTTCCCTCCTGTTTTCTTTCTTTTTAGGTCTGCACCGAGAAAGGGGGAGAGATTGAGAGTTTTGTTTTTTTGTTTTTTTAATTTTATTATATTTATTTATTTTCTGATTATTAGGTTAGGTTTACTTTTGTGTTGGGCTTTTTTTTAAATGTAATTGGGTTTGTGGGCTTTTAATTTAGTTGTGTCAAAATGGAGTTATGGAGATAATTATGTTAGGTGGGTTGTTTTTTTTGTTTTGGGCTTTACCGAGAGAGAGAGAGAGAGAGAGAGAGAGAGAGAGAGAGAGAGAGAGAGAGAGAGAGAGAGAGAGAGATAGAAAAGGGTGTTTTGTTTTCATTTATTTATTTATTTAATTCTTTTAGCTTAGGGTTTGGTTATATTTAAATTGTAGTTGGGTTTTTAAATTTTAATGGGTTATATTCTTATTAGTTATTTGGGCTTTTCAAATTTAGATTTAAATTGGGTTAATATGAAAATTTTAGTTTAAATGGATATTCAATGTTAGTTTGGACTAAGTTATGGAGTATCCCTTTTGGATCTATATAATTTAAATAATTGGGCTATTAAAGGGATTTTGTTGGATTAACTTAAATGAATTTGGCAATTGATCTATTGATCGGTAAAATTATAAATTTGTTATAGAATGACTATTATATCGTCAATAAAATTGAATTAAGTTGAAACTTACGTATGTCAATTGTTAAAATAACAACTAATAAATAGAAGTACACCAAATTAGTCACTAAAATATTAAATTAATACATAGAATTGGATATTGGACATTTTAAACTATAAAGTTAAGGATATTGATAAATAGGCAATATACTTTTATATCAGGATTCTAGTGGTTCTCTGAGACGTGTGACTTTCGATAAATACTCTCAGCTGACTTTCGGTTAGTCGCTTGGCGGGTTACAGATTGCAAGCACTGTGAGTAATTGATTTAATTCCATGAATGATCATTTATGATATGTTTGTACTGGTTATCTGTTTCATTTCTTTTACCGTGCTTATCCATTTCGCTGCCATGTTGCCTTTGTTACCTGATATTCTTTTCATCACCATGAGCTGCTTTATGATAACCCTTATTCCCCGGTATGCATACTGTGTATTTATGTGATGATTGCATGCCTGTGTGGCTGCATGTTATTTTATACGCTGTAAGTCGGGAGTGCCGCAAGCTGTGTTACTGTGTATGAATTGCTGGGAAGGCCGGATGTTACACAGACAACCTATTCGTGAACGCACTGCTGGGAAGGCCGGGTGCTACACATGTTGACTTTGTGTCGATACTTGTATCATTCATGTTATTCATGTTTATTTGTGTTATTAAATCTGTTACTCTCTAGGCGACGGCTTACCCCGGTTGTGGGGGCAATGTTTCAGGTTTAGCTGATAAAGGGAAAGCACAGCTTCAGGGTCAAGAGTTAGAGGACTCGTGGTATCAGATAGACTTCCGCAAAATTTGTAAATATTCCGAATTTGTAATTGGGATGGGTAGATCCCTAGATTTTCGATTTGGTTGTAATAATTAGATAATTTATTTAGCGAACTCTGAATTTGAGGTTTATGTTGCAGATTACAGTTTAAGCGCCACGTTGTTAGAACGGGGCGTTTCAGAAATGTCCTCAGCTTTACTAATTATAAGGATTATCATCAAAATCATTTGTTAATCTTTGATATGATGGATCCGATCTTTGCATGTGCTTGATGTCACCATGTGGGTTTCAGTTTTCCCCACGATTATATTCATCTGACGTTCTCACAACAGCAACCGAAGTCATATGAAAGGAATTGAAGGCCTCAATTTTCCTTGAATAGTTCCTCTTTTATGCTAAATTTCAAACACTTTTCAATTGTCCGATTAGCTTACATTAAAACATATGGATTTGAAGTAGTTGAATCGGTTTGTAAATCTGGTTTTAATTTGATTTTGTAGGAAATTGACATTTGTTGGTTTCGAGAAATGGACACTGTCTTTGAGATTGCTGGTGAAGCCTATAATGGTGGTGGCTTTGAAGGATGCTAATGGTTTCAATTAGTCAAGGAACAAATTTGAGAGGCCAGTAATTCTATCCATGTTTTTTTATTGATCTCCAAATTAAGGTTTATTTATATGTCAAGTTTATATACTTTTTTTGAAACATCATAAGCAAAAATTATCGATTTTTTTTGTAAAGAAATTACTTTTTTTTTTTGAAAAAAGGAACCTCTTAAAAGGATAACCAGTTATTTTTACCAATTCGTTATCACAGATTTTGATCATTTTCTTGAATAATTGCTCATCAAGTTTTCGATTGGTCTAAATTTTACAATCGATAGTTCATGCCATTAGTCTTTGTAGGATGACTCGGTCGCTTTTGATGTTAACTTACTGGATTTTTGTAATGTTACTCAATCAATGTAAAATGACTTTTATATGGCTTAACGTCTGTTTAATTATACAATAATTATTGCCCATATGGGATTGTTTGGTCGACAATATTATTCGCAACTCTTCTCGAGCTCTCACATGTTTTCTTATTAAGGTTATTGTGTTGGGGTTCCTATGATTATTTTAAGTGGTAGCTTCCTAATCCTATGCTAATCAATTGCGCACGATCAGACGTCATTGTTGTTTATTGGGCTTGGATAATATATAATTTTGTTTGAAATAATTTTTTTCATCTCTTTTAGGTGAACAGAAGATCAATCACTATTTGCATACCCTGAAAATATTGTGTTGTTTTGTAGATTAGAAAAATTATGATTAAATAAAGTTTCTATGGTCAGTGTAGTTTGACTTCTCAAGTCAAATATGATGCTTTTTTATTTGATTAATTGGTACTTTGTTGAAACTTTGATATATTTCCTCAGATTTGGTATTTTTGGTAGTTCTTCACCATTTGTGGGGTGTGTAATGGTAAATTTGACATAATATACAAATTCTCCATAAGGTTTGACTTTACATGTCAAACATGATTATGTATACATAGTTCAGATTGCTGAATAGCTTATCGCTAAAGTAATCAATAACACTTTCCCACTTAGTCAAATACAGGGTCAAAGTAATAAGTCTCTCCTTTAATGATATGCATTAGTTATTTTAATTATCTTTTACTATTTTTAAAGTGTTGTGATTGTTATTTTTTTCGTGTATACATGTTTTTAGAGCGTTCTAATTATTTGATTCTTGTGGATAAGTAATGGTATCACAACTGGTAACTAAATGCGAGAAAATAGCAAAAACTAGATTGGATTATAGATTTGAGACACAGTCCATGTACTACTTTTTGTAATTTATTGTTCACATCATCTATGCCTTTTTTCCTTTAAGATATTTGTGAATATATACTTTTGATGAAAAGTCTGGAAATTAATATCTAGTTTTACGATTTTTGTATTTTTTGTATACTTTCATACTCTAAGGGAGCGTTTGGTACAAAGAATTAAGGATAGGGAAATGGAAATAAGAGGAATTCTCATGTTAACAAACATGGGAATTCCTCTTATTTCCATTTCCTTATCCTTAATTCTTTGTACCAAACATAGTGTAAGTTTCTTACTACAATGACCCTTTCACATTTTGTTTTGAAAATGATTGATTGTCATATGTATCTAACACTTGTCTATAGTAGTTTTGCAGGGAACATTGAATCATTTGGTTTCTTGAATAAGGCTAGCTCTTTTGTTTTCCTTCTCTGCAATAGCCGCTATTCTCAGGTAATTCTTAACTTTAAATATTGTTAAAATATGCAAATAACGTTGACAAAATTGATGAAATAACAAAAGTTTCGTATATGGCTTTTAAAAGTCAAATAATGAATAAATGAGATTTTAATGTACTAAATCAAGAAATAGCAATGAATGATGAAATATTTTTATAATTTTGATGTTTTTAAAGGATTTTGGATGTGTTGCAGAAATCGGACATCAAATGAAAGTTCATTGCTATTTTAAACAAACTTTTAGTACTCTAATGCCCGAAAGTATGAAATATCAATGAATTATGAAATGTATTTATATATTTGGTTTTTTCTAAGGATTTTAGACTTGTTACAAAAAGTCTTGTCAAAATTAGACGTTAAATGAAGTTTTATTGCTATTTTATGCAAAGAATAACATTTTAATGAGTGAAAATACAACTTTACAGTGGGAAGTGTAATATTTATATAGTAATGGTGTTTTTAGAGGATTTTTAGGGTGTTGTGAAAGTTTCATTGAAAACCGACTCAATTTGAAAGTTTGTTGTTATATTATGCAATTTCAGCAAAGTTGATTGCTATTCTGAGCAGATTTTTTGTGAAAACCAGAAAGTTGAAGGTTTCTTGAGCTCAAGGAGTTATTTGAGTTATATCTGAAAGTTTTAGGGGTTATGTTAAAAGAGTAAAGCCAAAGTATATTTGTATTATTAGCATTTTTATATTTAAAAGAGTTAGAAACTCTATTTATGTAATTTAACTCTTATAATTTCTTAAACCTTTTGTAACCTACGTTTTTTTTGTCTCCATCTTTATCCTTCAATTCAAGTTATGCTTGGCAAATTGAGGTTGAAATTATTGAATTAAAGATCAATTACTATTGTTTCTTAAGTCCGAAAGATAATCAGTCATCTTTTGGCTTCAAATTGAGTTTGAGTTCATATTATTGACTTGAGTTCATAACTTAAGTTGTTAATTATATTTGGTTAAACTTTGTAGCTGAAATTATGACTGGAATCGAAGAAGTATCTTGTATTTAAATTTTGAATTTGAAACTCAATTGGAGTTGAGCAATGATTTTGGTTAGTTTTGTGATTTTGGGACTTATACCATGATTGTATATGCTTATATTGATCATGCTATTGAGATGCAAGTGTGGTATGTACGTAATAGTGTCGTTTTTAATATAGGTGTTTGGATGCGTATTAAAGTTAAAAGGTTTTTTTTTATTTTAGTATGATATTTTTTTTTAATAATTGTCATATTTGATTGTTAGAAATTGCATGTATAAACATTGTTTATGAACATGTATTGAAATGTCTTTTAAGTGAAACGTAAATTCATTTTCTTTTCAGAAGATCAAATATGTTTGGAATATAATTTATTTATAAATCCTAACGCCGCCGCAACACGCGGGCATCATAACTAGTATATATATATATATATATATATATATATATATATATATATATATATATATATATATATATATATATATATATATATATATATATATATATATATATATATAGATTTGGGTTCAAATGAGTACCACTAGTTTTGCGGAGTACCGAAGGTACCTCGCTTAAAATCATTTTTTTTTGAAATTTTTTTCATAATCATGTTTAAATTAATAATATAAGACTACTTGCAAAAAATCACACCTAAACACACACTAGAACTATGTGAAACGTGTGTGTTCACATGAACTGCACTGTTGTGAACGTGTGTTCACAACTAAGCAAGTTCACATGAATTTTTTCACGTTCACATGACTTTTAAGATGATAGAAAGTGTAAATGTATATAATTTTTTACGAATAGCCTTATATTATTTGTATCTAAATGAATATGAAAACAAATTCGGGAAAAAAAAAAATTTTTCAGAGCAAGTTCACATCTGAAATCCGTGTGTTCACAGGTACTCACGGTACTCTGCATTTTTTAGGTACTCACACGAACCATATTCTATATATATATATATATATATATATATATATATATATATATATATAAAGGGGTGGGTTCAATGGAAAACCACTATGCACGTGAAAACTATGGAAACTTACGCATACCGTCCGATTTGGTGCATTTCATGAAAAACGCGGTGGCATGATCGTAAATAAGGTGATGCATCACGCGAAAAATTTGATGCATCACGCGAGATTTTGATGCATCACGCTGGGAAATTGATGCATTTGTGGTGGTGCAGTACGGTTTTCACAAGTTTTCAGGTGCATTGCGGTTTTCCATTGAACCCCCCTCTATATATATATATATATATATATATATATATATATATATATATATATATATATATATATATATATATATATAAAACAAAAAAAAATTAGTGGGATAGAAAGATGAGTGTTATTTTGGTTTTGTTAGGATAAAAGGATAAAAAGAGAAATCTAATGTGGTGCAGACGTTTAACCAGAAAGAGAGGATGATAAAGAAGTAAAAATATATCCATTGCCTTTAAAACCCTAAAGAACTTACATGCTATGATTTACTATTTGACTATTGTGTCATAACTTTTTTTTACTTTTAAAGGTAAAATATATATACCTTTTTAGGATTTTTATACTATAGAGTATAGTCCACATTTATGGCAAGTGGATAAAACCATCAATTTATTGGTTAGATCTTGTATTTCGTCGGTTTTCGGAACAAATCCAAACACTATTTTTATCAAGTAATTTGTCATAATATTGTAAGTCTGAGTGTTTTGTTTTAGTTTGATTTTTTTAATTCTTTAAGATCTTCCATGATTAATGATCAACTTAATTTTGTCTTTGAATTTTTAACATGGAAGTTAATTTAGGGCTTGTTTGATAATCCTTATTGGACTCTTATTGGGTCCAAAACTCTCATTCGGTGAGAGAATAACATGATAAGAGTGTTTGAATCTGATACAGGATCAGAGGCTTAAAACCTCTCACCGTGTCTCATTCGATCAGGGAGAAGGAGGACTCTGATTAACACTCATGGATCATCAACAAAATGCTCTCTCTATGTTCTCGTGTTCATCGAACCATCCCCTTCCCTAATCCCTTACAAACGTCGATGTTACAGCTCCTTACCCTCATAATTGCCGATGTCGTCGCCGCCGTCACAGCCGAACCATTCCCTTCCCTAATCCAAAATGTCCATTCCCATTTTGAACCTCAGCCCATGTCAGTCGCCTCACTGCCGAGTCTGACACCGTCATCGTCCATACACGCGCTTCACATCCCAGCAACAACTCCGACCACCACACCTCATCGTCCGACCAACAACTCCGACCATTGATTTCCAGCAACAACTTCCTTTCTCCTCCCTCTCATCGAGCAACAACCCCCTTTCTCTCTTATTCTTCAATCTCGAGCTTCATGTTTCTTCTTCGATTTCCAGCAACAACCCACGTTTCTTTTTCGTTAAACAAAGCAAGAGAAGGGGGAGAGAAATTTGTCAAAAGAGAAAAAGGTGGATTAGATTGAGATAGAGACAGGACAGTGAGTGGAGTATTGGATTTGAATTTGTTTGATGGATGATTTGTTTTCTAGTTTTGAATTTTTATATTATCTTTTGATTAATAAATCAAATTAACATATGTATATATTTAAGACAAAAATAGATTAAATTTTATATTTTAATTATTAAAATTGATAATTTATTCAATTAGACATTTTTCAAATTATAAACCACTCTCATTGAACTTTTAACGAGAACTTTAAACCAACTATTATCAATAAGATATGGTAATAAGTTATAAGAGTTTTTTATTCTTATTAATTCAAACGCAGCCTTAGACTATTATAAGTTGTAGTTTGTATTGATCAAAATCTTACCGTTTTGATGATAAATTATTTGGTGTTTTTACTTTTTAAAGTTTCTTCACATTATAATTTTTCACTCTTTCTTGAACTACATTGTCATTTTCAAAATTTTAACAAGTTAAAATTAAATATTTCAGTGTACTTTAAAGTCATTATATTGGTCACTATAATAGGATAGAAAGGTTTTACGATTAACATTTGACTAAAATCATAAAAATATAAACGATTTATCTACTAATTAGATAAAAACGACATTGTTTCTCACTTTGATCTTTATCAACAAAACACAGAAACTTTTATTACTTTGCAGTTTAGTAATTATGGTTTAAACAATATTTTAATCTAACTAGTTGCTCATATTTATTGAGATGCTAAAAACAAATGAATAATAATAGCGTGAAGTTTAACATGTGAAACCGTTTATTCGGTTAACTAGTGACAATACACATTATGAGAGTGTATTATGCTACTAAACATGGAAATTTTCAATAAATATAACACAAATATATATAAAAAAAAAAGTTTTTTGCTCTATAAATTAAATTGTTTTTATAATATTATGAAAAAAAACCCAACATGTTTCATGTTTTTTGCGTTTACGTCCCTCCAAGTTATTTTTTTACTAGAATCCTCAATTTAAGTTTTTTCTTTTTGGTTTAGTGAAATTTGGACATTAAAACCCGGTTTTTCAGTTTTTAAAAACCCGATTCACAAAGTATAACTGGGATCTAATGTCTAAATTTCACTAAACCAAAAAGAAAAAATAACTTGAGGTTTAAATAACATGGAGGGACGAAAACGCAAAAAACGTGAAAACATGTTGGTTTTTTTTAATAATAAACCCTAGAAAATATAAATAATTTTGCGCTATTAATCATCTTTATTTATTGTGGGTTGATTCAAGTTTACACAAATAATTTATCTTAATGATTTCTGTATCTGTTGCCTACTTTTATACTTTGATTTCAGTCCTTGATCAAAGTTACTAATTACTTGATTAGTGAATAAACCCCTACACAACATGTTTAAAAACACAATAACTCAAACCCACCAGTTGCTGGGTCCAACAGAAAATAAAAAACCAATAGTATTAACCAAACGTTGTGTTCTCGAGGATGGAAAGAAAATAAAGAAGAGTAAAGTAAAAGAAAGAAAATTTATTTTCTTTCCCTTGGTTTTTCCCCACTTTTGGGAGGAAAATTTTAAAGCCAAAAACACTACGATTTCATTCTTTTTCATTTCATTTTCATCCTAAAGAACCAAAAAGAACACAAACTAATTTCACTTTTCTTGATTTCCTATTATTTTCGTTCTTTTCCACTTAAAGAAGTTATAAGAACACTTGATGCCCAAATGGCAAAAGAAGCAGACCCATTTGTGCATGAGCATATTTTCACATTAACTTGGGTCAAATCTGTTTTTTCAAAAAAAAAAAAAAAAAACAGCATCAAGTTTATACCGGTTGCAGGCTAGTTTAGACATAAGCGATAAAACTAGAAAATGCCAAGTTTTCACAGGATTAGACATCGAACCAACGTATGCAGTATGCACCCTACGTTCAAGAATGAAGAAGAACGTGCGAGCCTTTAAGTTGGTCTTAAATAAATGTAGTGTCGATAATGTATGAGGTACCGTTCAATAGAACATAAAGCCGACTTGACAGAAACAACTTCTACAAACCAAAAGAACCGAATGACACTTTTTTGCTTTTGCAGCATCTTCAAAGTATACGAGCAGATACTAGCAAGCAATGGACCAACAGAGAATACATAATTCAGGTAGTAGATGGTCTACATCATCAAGTTTGTTCTATTTACATTTATGGTCTATATTCTTAATCTCAAGTGCACCCAAGATTCTCAACCCTACATCAGTGATAGACCATCAGTCTTCAATTGTTTTACGACACACTAACTATTTACACGTTTACAATTTTTATACAATACATACGAACATAACAATCTTCATCTCTTAGCCTATGCTCAGTTCCCCTTCTAAAATTCTCCTCATTCTAGTAGCCGCTTTAATGCCATAAGCCTTGCTACTTATCTATGAATGATTTATCAAAACCATAATCTTAATATATTCGTATCTTAATTCTAAAAATGTGGAATCTTGGTCCTCAATGGAGTATTGGTTATCATGCAAACAACAAGGAATGACTTACTAGCAGTTTTAGAATGCCAAGAAACACAGATACTTCATCATCTTGCGTTTCTTGGCTCGAATTCTTTTTTCTTCTTTGGAGGAATCTTCAGAACTGCTGGATGATGCATTTGTGTTGTCAACCCTGTTTGAAGTGCTTTCTTTTATATGGTTTCCTGCTTCGTTTTGGGGAGTGGGATCAGTCTTGGAGGTTTGTCCCTTGGAAGGTTTGGCCTCCAAGCCACTGTTAAGAGATCCTGTAGATACAAAAACACGAGACATCAAACCAAAATCAATTTTAAAAGAAAAAGTAATATACAAAGATGCTTCTGATTTTTTTGTCTACACAGTATCATATAATATACCTATAGTGGTTGGGGGCATGACTACTTCCTTTAGCTTTGCAGGTACGGAGAAATTCAAATTTACTTTTGAATCTCGAATCTCCTGGTCTACAGGGTCATCCCCAAGTTCACCCATTAGGGCATCCAAGTCAAAAAATTCTGATGACATGGTTGTACAGCTTGAGTCGGCAGAACTAGTAGTATGTGATAAGGGTATCTCAAGATCATTCAACTCCACGTAATCACCCCTTGAAATATAATCTTCAAGAAGCGGATCCAGAGATCGGTTAGCCGTGGGTGACGGTGGATCTTGAGGTTGATCAGCCATTGCTGATGGTGGATCTGCAGACTGATTAGCCATGGGTGATGCTCCTGCTCCATCATCCACATTCTTTTCCTACAAGAGATTGTCATATCAGATTAGAACCTACACAAGAGCACACTAACCCCATTTAAAGTGCTAAATTCCCTTAATGTGTCACCAACATAATATGAGAAAGAATAGAGATCAAGTCTGTTTTCTATCCTATAACCTTAACCCTTCAATGAAATAGCACAAAATAGACAGAGCAAAAGGCTGTATCCAGGTTTTCTTCAGGTAAAAAAACAATCTCTGTCTATCTATATCTATATCTTATCTATGATCTATACACACACACACACACACAAGCTTCCATCTAAGCACATGAAAAACAGAAATAAGAATAACAATAGCACTTTAACTCGACTCACCAGAAGTTCGCTTTTAGGAGGTCGTCCACTACTACTATCATCTATCAAAAACACCCTGTATAATCCTCTAGTATCCTGCATTGTTTCCAACCAAACTGGCAATTGACTAGCAGGTCGGATTAAATATATGAATAAGAAGGAATACATAATTGATTAGATGTATGGGTTATGAAGGATTGCATACATACCGGCTTACCACCATACTTCTCGGTTATTGTGTACTCTTGCATCATCCAATTAGTCCTTTGTCCATTAGGGGCTTGGCCTTCATAGTATTGAAGAGTCTTTCTCAAACCAATAATCGCCGAGGTTGAGTATATCTCACAAGCCTCCCCTGTTGACTTCCAGAATCCATTTTCTGCATCCTTTTTTTTCCCAGACCAGAAGTACCATATGTCTTCTGCAAGTTGGTTATTTACCATTTCAATAACAAACATATCAGGTTTATACGATGATCACATGGGTTTAACTCTCTATGAATTGATCTTCCAAAGAATATACATTTTCTCAGTAGAAAAGAAGTCAGCAGCTATAACATTAACATGGATACCAACCAGGCAGATTTGAGGGCTTGTGTTGGTAAGGATCCACGTCGGAAAGTACATTCGAAGGCAGGGAGCATCCACTTTTTAGTTGCATCAAACACTTGCATACAACCTCATTTGTTGGGTAGTCATTGAGTTCAACTGCAGGAGCAATGGGTGCTGGAGGACACATTGTAAACTAAATTTGTGTGGAAGTCGTCCAAAATTGACTGTACAATGATTTCTACAAGGAAGATGAGAAAGTATGAGATTGTCAGGCATTGAGGACTAAAACTAGTTGACCAACGTTGATTTACAACATCCAAACTGTATTTGCTAGAAACCCTAATATGAAGAATGAAATCGACAAGACACTGTAGTAGAATTTGGCATTTAAAATATGGTGCAAGAATGAATTACCAGATATTTTAAGTGAATACTATTTCAACACATGTTACATGTACTGGCAATCATAGTCATTAAATTGGCATGGTGATAAAGAGATTGGATATAGCAATTGACTGAAATTAGCCCAATTGACCTAATTGTTAATTTAGCAATAGGCAATAGGTGACAAACATTCACTCAAAATTTTTAATTTTGTTTCAAGAATGAGCTGAAACAAAGCTACAAGACTATTAAACAGATGGTTCCCTAAAGCAAGATTGAAAGACAGGAGATATCTATGTTGACCTTAACGGTCGAACTAAGCAACTTTTAGATATGGACATAGAGAAAGGGGTCACTTGATATGATAGCTTTTTTTCACTTGTATGTCTCAACAAAATATCTCTTAATCACATCTTTAGATTCTTACAACCATGTCAATTTCATCATTTATGTAAAAATCATAATGAGCATTTAGATTTGTTTTGTCAGATCCAATTAAACCAGAATTATGTAAATGATATGAGTACCAAATATAAGCTAGTGAATTTTATCAATTTTGCCGTATATTGAATGATTGAATCATAAAGTTCAATTATACAGTCAAAGTGGAATAAAATTCATCATCAATCTCCCAAATTATTACTTATCTTTGATCACAAAATGCAAAACCAAAACTGGAGAATAACAAGAACATATCAGACGGATCTTTTAAACAAAATCGAGCTGTAAAAGGAAAGAGAGACAAAAATTCGTTAAATTGAAAGCTATTAGATTATTTACCTAAAAGAGGGAACATTATCCAAACCATATTCGTAATTCAAGCAACACGGTCAATATCACCCACCAAAAAGCACCTAAATCCGCAATTTAATCACAGAATCATTCAATACAACCCGTTTAACATCAAATACACCAAAAATACCACAAACACTCGAGAAATATCAACATAGATGACACCACATATACATCAATAAACAACTGAAACTCAAATTCAGCTCATTAACATCGATTTTAACACATCCACGAATGGGAACACTCAAAAAACATCAATAAATTGCTTAATACTATACTAAAAAGACGGATAAAAGATTGACGAAGATGAAAATTCGAGATGATGTATATACACACGAAGTCACAGAAAAAGCACAAGGGTTGACGACAGTCAACAACTTTAGGTTTTCTCTGAGTTTGTGTGTAGATTCACCGTGACTCGGAGGATCATCGACGTCCGTCGATCAAGGTTACCTCCGGAGTAGAGTAGACGACACCGCCTGCCGCCGTCGTCTGCTCGCTCGCCTTCACTCACTGAAGCGATCAATGGTGGAGGCTGAAGAGTTGTTTTATAGAGTGATGAGAAAATTAACTAGGGTTTAGAGTTTAAACCATGGTTAATCTCTTCCCCTCAAATCGCAAGCCATCTGTCAACTCGGGTTTTGACTTTTGACCATGTTTTTGCTTAACATCGGCTGCAACTCGTTAATTAATATTGGGTAAAGGATTATGAATTATGAAATAATTTATTCTATATGGAATATGGATATAGAGGGTGTTTGGATTTGCGTTTGAAAAAGTGATGTAACGTTTTGGAAACTAATAATCAGATAATAGTTGTAACAAAAAGTGCTGCAGGAAATGTAGTGTTTGGTTTAGCTTCTGCTGTTTGCTATCATAAATATCAAATAATCGGTTTTTAAAGTGTTTGGATTTGCGTTTTTACATGTAAAATGACCAAATAATCACTTATTAAGCAAATAAGCTACATTTTTTAACTTATGAAAAAGTGTGGTAAGATTAACGCTAAACGCAAATAATCACTTATTAATGTATGCAATCCAAACACTTTAAACTAATTATTTGCGTTATTGTAACGTAATAAGCTGATAATCTGGTTCATAACGCAAAACCAAACACCCTCATAGTAATTTTAATAGTTAAATTAAGGGTTTATTACGAAAAAAAAACCATGTTTTCATATTTTTTGTGTTTTCGTTCCTCCATATTATTTTTTTTCATAAAATTCCTCAAGTTATTTTTTTCTTTTTGATTTAGTAAAATTTGAACATTAGAATCTGGTTTTTCAGTTTTTAAAAACCCGGTTCACAAATTATAATCGGGTCTAATGTCCAAAATTCACTAAACCAAAAATGAAAAAATAATTTGATGTTTTTTATAGAAAAAAATAACATGGAGGGACGAAAACGCAAAAAAAATATAAAAACATGTTTTTTTCATAATAAACCCTTAAATTAAAGTATAAATGTAATTAGTTTAATTTATTTTTCTGTTTTATTAATTTTAACATATTATAGGGTTAATATTGGAAAATTCACGTCAACATTTCATGTTTTCACAATTAATTCCTTAAATATCTTTTTTTGTTTATATACCTATATTATTTTTGTATTATTCAAAATTATATATTTGACAAGTTTTATCGATTACCAAACAAATAACCATAGTTTTTTTTCACACAATTAATATGAAATAAACTTACCATCTTTTCTGATTTTAACGATTAAGTCTTTAAACATTTTGTTTTATTGGCTAATTCGGTAGTGTAACATCCCCCAAAACACAATAAAAATGTCAAGTAATGAAGACTGTCTAGTGGCATCACATATAAAATTATAAATAACCTGACTATAACTCATATACTTACATAAAAAGCCTAGAAAATTTAGAGTTTTAAGTATAGTACAATTAGGGATGTGTAAAATAACCGAACCCGAATATCCCATCCGAACAAAATCTTAAACGGGTTAATTGGGTCGGGTTATCCGGTTTTCGGTTTAGTTAATCGTGTTAAAATGGTACCAGAATAATAATTTTGGTTCGGGATCGAATATGATTCATGTTTATTCGGATACCCAAATAACCAAATAACACGTTTAAATATTAAATTCCCAATTTTAATTTAAATTAGAATTGTTTATATATAAACATGCAAAGATATAAATACCTAATTTTACTACCCAAATCATTTAACCCATTTACCCAAATTACCCAACTCATTTAACTCGTTTAAACTACTTTTTAAAATATTTCATTTTTTTATATCAAACCAAATAACTCGTTTAACCCGAACTGAGTAACCTGATGAGATACCCATTTAACACAAAACCGATTAACATGTCTCTTTATTTGGTGCGGGTTCGGCCAGAAAACACACACCCTCAGACCCGAATAGATGATACTATTTAACCCGGCCGAATAACAGCCTTAAGTACAATAGTCACAGACATCCCAAAGTACATATCCGGAGTATGAAGATCCATAAAAATAGAACTACCTCTTATAAGGTAGTTAAGTAACCTCAAGCTGAAGATGATATCTACTTAGGTACAGCATGTCTACTATCGCTCCCCTAAGTACTTGAGATGCACACTTAAGAGAACACATTAACTAGATTAGCTAGGATAATGTAAGTTAATTCAGTTATAATAAAAACCGGTAAAACGTTTTCGGCCCGTTAGAAAGTAATAACCAACCCTATAATGATAATAATCCTAGTGGGATCCCCTTACCACACACATAGTCCCTAAAACCACACAAAATCAATCATCGGTTACTAAAAAGGGTTGGCAGCCATCTGAACCCTAGCCCAGCAATACATGTTATCATAATTATCCTGAATCATCACAGTATCACACGATCTCATATATGAAACATAGTTATACATAATAAACTAGCATGGTTAAGTAATTAAAGCTCGTTAGCCAGAATAATAAAAATCTCGTGCAAAACCTTGTTATCATGCTAGACTAGTAATAAAAATATAATTAGAAAGTGCATCACGAAAAATACTTGCATCTCGCCTAATAATTAGGTCACAAGCTCCCCAGATCACTAATACTCGTCCCGAACTCGCCCGTGATCCTAAACAACACATATGATAACCCCGAATCCCGATTACATATAACCTTAAATAGAAACTCATGAATCCAGTTACAGACCCTAACCCAATCTCCCAAGTCAAACAAGAAGCCTACCTCTTAACAGAGTTGATCGCGGGCGCGCTTAGGGGGCAGGCGGAGGGGGTCGCGTTCTCATCACCCCCATACTTAACCTTAACCGCCTCAGCCCCATCGCGGGGCGTGATCGTCTAATCGTGATTGTGATGCATCAAATAAGGTTTTGTACTCCTTTTTTTCCACAGTTACAGGATTCGGTCTAAACTCGATATCAATATGTTTAATTATCTCAGAACTCTCCAAAACACTTCAGAAACACAACTATATTATAAGCGAATCAATTCTAACAAATTAACACTAATACATAAGAATTAGAAGCTTTTAATTACCTTGAGCTACAAAATATGAAACTTGAAGATGATGAAGTTATATGATGAATTTCCAAAAGTTATTGGCCTTAATGATTCTTGTTGCTTTCCAAAACCCATGACCACGACAAACACCCCCCCCCCCCCCCCCCCAATCTTTTTGGAGGTTTTCTTAGAAGTGAAGAATGAAAACGCAAAGCTAAGTGATGACGTTAATATACATTTCCTATTAAAAGTTGTACGATACCAAATAATCGATCTCATTATCTAAATGTACAAGTTTATGTCATTGAGACCTAATTTTATTAACAACTTAAATTAAATTGTATTCTTTTATAAAATTTAAACCCGTTACCCTGAATTCACGCGGCAACTTCACGTGCTCAAACCCACGTGTCAAACTATAATCAATTTAACTCGATAATATTAAATTAAATACTGAGTAGGAAAATTTCACGTATCGATCTCAAATTAAGGACGTTACAGGCAAACAATAAAAAATATATACATTGAATAAGATAAACATAGTTAAGCCACTTAAACATTCGGGAAAAAAATTTCAGACTTTGTCGAGAAAACTATAAATGATGATGAGTTTTTTCAATATTAACATTATTATATTAGAAAAACTATTGTCATTTGTCATATTCTACTCGTGATGTCAGATGACATCTTCTACTATTGTCATTTTGCATTTTGTTGATTAATTATTTGAATAATTAAAAAACTAAATTATTTTTTTAAATTCAAACATTTAATGATAATATTATAATTTGATCCATTAAAATCACAACAAACAATTTAAAAAATATTTTTAATAATAATAGTAATATATTTAAATGTTTATTAATGAACATATTTCTTGTTTATATAACTTACTAGTTTATTTACCCGCGTATTACGCGGATATTTTTAATATATATAAAATATAATAAATAAAAAGATAAAGATATAAATATTATTTTTTAAACAAGAGTATATAAGATGACATCTATCTATACTATATATAATAAGAAAATCACTTGGAGTTTCTGGACCATTGGATGGAAAGAAATCAATGGTCCAGATTAATGACAACTCATAATTATTTATGAAATGTCTCTTATACCCTTAACTAAAATCAATAATTATACTTATGCTATTTTTTTAATTCATTTTCTAAATTTACTACATTACCTTAATTACATTAAATTTTGATTTTAATTTTTTCATTAATGAATTAATATTTACCTAAAATAAATATGTGTCATTATCATCCTTAATAATCATAGTTAAATTCAAATGTAAAAATTTAAATTTAAATGTAGAAGTGTAGTAAATAAATTTAAAATTTTTTGTTAATTATTTTGCTAACAAGATTTAAAATTTAATTGATAAAACTTCAATTATGAACATGTTTGATTGTTGATTTTCAGATATTCCATTTTTATATTTTATCATTTTCAAAATATATACACATTCACATAATTGAAGTTTTTTGTTTCTTACATTGATATTTCATATTTGAAGTTAATAAAAATTAAAAGAAACATTTTTTGCAAACACATATTATCTGTTTTTAATAATACAATATAATAATATTTTTTAATTAATATCAAACAACTGAGTATTTTTTATCTTTAATTTAACTAGCTTTCAATTTTTTTATTTTAATTATATATAAATTTTATAATAATTTATTTAAATATAAAAAATTATGTATTTTCTAAATCAACCCATGTAATACATAGGTTGATTAACCTATATATTATAATAAAACAAAACAATTCATGTCACATGTCACTTCTACAATACAAGAAAATTTTATTTTTCCACATCTTTTTCCAAATTTAACATCTTAACTTAATTGCATTAAATTTTGACTTTATTTTTTTTCATTAATTAATTAGTAATAAAATAGATTTTGTAACATTTAAAATTAATGTTTACCTAAAATAAATATCTATAATTATCATCCATAATAATCATAATTAGATCCAAATGTAATAATTTGAATTAGTTGTGGAAATTATTATTATTATTATGTATAATAAAGGAAAACATCAAATGTCACGTGTCACCTTTACGTTCACCAAAAAGATAATTACAACTTATAAAAAATAAAAGATAAATACAATTTAATATTTTTAAAAAAGATAAATATACTCTATTTTTTAATCTGTAAATAATAAAAAATAAACACAATTATTATTTTTGTATGTTTTTATTTTTACTCATATACATTTTACCCTAACCCAATTTAAACCTAAATCCTAAGACGAAGAACGAAAGAAGGTAATTGAAGAGGAACTGATGAGGCGTAGACGTAGACAATGACGGTCCCAGCTGTCCTTTACTCTAACTTAATTTTACTCTAACCCAAATTGGGTTAGGGTAAAGGACAATTGCGACCGTCTTTATCTACGCTTCCTCAATTCTTTTTCAATTACCATCTTCATCTTTGTTTTAGAGTTTAGGAGAAAATTGGGTTAGGTTAAAAAAGTAAGAATAGTTTTATAAGTATAAATCAGCAAAGACCGGTGCCACGTGGATTTGTAACAAGTTTTATACCGGTTACAAGTTAAAAATGATAGAATTAATGAGATTTGGATACTTAGGGGATTTATCAGGAAAAAAATGAATGAAGGACTTAATTGAAAAAAAAATTACACTTTAGAGTTTTTTGCATAATTTTTCCCTTTTGCAAAAAACGTCAAATATTTATTTCTAAACAAGATTTTAATAGTCCGTTTAAAAAAAATCACCAAATGCAGCGCACCAGGAGGTACCACCTTTAAAAAAACTTTTTTAAATTTTTTTTTTCATAAACATGTTTTAATTAACATTATGAAGATCGTATGTAAATTTCACATACATTCACATCTCCTAGCTCCTAAAAAATGATGTGAACACACACTTACATAATTTTGAAGACATGTGAACATGCATTTATGTGATGTGTGTTTTCATGCACTTAGAGTGTTCGGATTTGCGTGAAATTCACATATGATCTGTGTAATGTTAATTAGAACATGTTCATGAAAAAAAATTTAAAAAAAATTACTTTTAAGGGTGGTACCTTCTGGTGCGCTGCATTAGAGGTGGTACTCACTTGAACCTAAATCTATATATATATATATATATATATATATATATATATATATATATATATATATATATATATATATATATATATATATATATATATATATATATATATATATAGAGATAATAATAAAAAATATAAAAGTATAAGATAACATCATTAATAAATAAAAATAATAAAAAAATCTTACATTATTAATGTAAAACTATAACTAAATAAAATAATAAATAACAACAAGGTGTCTTAATGTAAAACTAAAAATAATATTACATGTTATGTAAAAACGTTGAAGGTGTCTTATTTTTTCGATCAAGTCTCTTAACCATTTTTTGTCTGATAAATCCCTCAACCAACTAAAAACACATAAAATAATTTATTTTGAAGAAAATTTTGACTTTTAATCGGTCGTAACCTAGGTAAATATGTTAAACTTACGAACAACATTTATGTTAAACTACATTGCATCTATGTTAAACTTAGGAACAACATTTTTACCATTCAGATCCAACGAAATGTTTCGCTATCATGTAGTACTTGTAAACAGTTTTTTTGTTTAACATAGTTGTTATGTAGGACTTTTATCAGGTTACAACTGGTTAAAAGTTAAAAGAAAATTAAAAACATCATTTTTAAAATTAGTTGGTTGGAATTTATGTTAAAAAAATTATTAAGGGACTTAATTAAAAAAAATAATCCAAAAGTAAACTATATTGTTGAAGTAGACATTAATGGGATGAATGATGAAGGCAGAATATTAAATGTAGTTTAGGTAAGTTTCCAATAATCTTTCTTGAAATTCCAACTGGATGCCAATTATTGAAAACCTTGAAAACAAGTTTTTGATGTGTGAAAATCTATAAAGGATTTTGTTAGGAAAAAGTCAGAATATTTGACGAAAACCGGAGTGTTTTCGGCTTTTGTTTTTGACGAAAACAAGAGTTTTATGAAAACATGTTCACTTGCATATTTTTTAAAATAAAATTTCATTTTTAAAATTTATAGTTAAATGTTAAAAAGAAAAACATGTTTTCAACCTTTTTCTAACTTAAAACGAAAACACGGTGTTTTCAAGTTACAATATGAACGCGTTTTCAGAATTATCATTTGTTTTTTGAAAAATTAAATCTAAAAACATTTTTTGAAAAATTGAAATTGAAAACAAATGAAAAGTTTTCGCCAAGTGAACGCAGCCTAACTTTGATAGAAACAGTTCTTGGAAGTATTTACTTGTCCTATTCCTTCAGTTTTTGAGCTTCAATCCAAGACTCTAAGTTATTAGATGTTGGAAAGTGTAAAGTGAGTGTCCTTTTGCGGAGACTCGAGCAAAGAAAAAATTTGGATGGGTTAAATGAGATACGATTTCGAGTGATTTTAAGATGGGGATTAATAATTAGAAGTTTTATGGCTTCAAATTGGAGTATTCTGAAGAACTAGTGGATGTATTTTAGAATAAAAATTGATGGATTTTGGGTAACGTCTTAAAAGTGTACATAGAAGGGAACGAGGTCTTATAGTTTGACATAATTTTTAATAGATCTTGGTAGCTTTTGTTTTTAAAAAGGTCTATTAAAAACTAAAAGTCATGTTTAGAAGACAAAAAATAGAACTTTCAAGTTCCAAAAAAAAGTTTTTTATGTGACGCTAGTTGATGTATGATCAAACATAAGTACTTTTTTTAAAACCTTTTTATGCTTCTATTAATTATAAACTATAATTCCTAAGTAATGTAATGTCATTTTATGTAATTTAATACTAAAAGTTATGGCTACACATACTTTATCAAACATATTTATAAAACCAAGAACTCTTATTTCAAAATGATTCAGTTCCTAAAAATTCTAGCTACTAAAAGCTCTGACTCTTTTAAAAACTCGAAGCTACAACTAGTTTGCCAAACATACCATAAATAGAGTTGATAATGATAGGAAGAAGATATAGTAAGACATTGGAGAATACATTATAGATTGAGCGGAAGCTAGAAGGTATAGACATCAAGTTCACCTGTTTGTTTTGGAATAAAAATTAGGGATAGAAGGTGTTTGTCGTTTTGGCCCACTGAGTGGTTAGGAGATTTTAGGTTAGAGCATAGAATTTCAAGGATCTTTAGAGTAGAAGTTAAACATTTACTCAACTAAATGTAGATGTTTCACATATAATTACAGTAATGGTTACATAATAATATTTGCAGAGTTAAGAGTAAATTAAAACTTTTCATTTATTTAGAAGCCAAGTGGAGAAAATGACAAACTTTCATGATAAAATGTACTAGTTATTAATATTTATTTTGTTAACTGATATAAAGGAAAACTTTTCAACAAGTATATAATTTTGAATATTTTTTAAATAAGTTTCACAAATACATTATGTTAGACACTGTTTTATCATTAGAGAATTGAATAGAAAAAGTGTCTGGTCGTTCAGATTTGTCAGCAACCACGAGTGTTAAAGTAGTTATCAACACTTTAGTTTTGAAGTTTAACAAGTGTAATAATTTGTATTTCTAAAGTTGCTGATGAACTTTTGTTTGAAATGTTTTCGTGCAAAGCTCAAATGGGAAACTTTCAAATAACACAAATTAAGTTTTGGCAACATTCCATGTAAAATGACGATAAAGATCAACAAAATAAATGCTAAATATCAAAAGTTCCCATCACAACATTTAATGTTTTTGTTTAACCAATCAGAAGAGACAACCCTGCATTTATAAATCAATGTAAGACGAGTGGGTGTTACATACTTACACACCATATTATTATATTAGGCCATTAGGGGGTTGTTTGTTTGCTTATTAATGAAAACATTAAGAAGCCACTTAAAGGTAAAATGACTTCTTAATGGCTTCCCTAAGAGGTAAACAAACAGGGTCTAAGTGTTTTGAATGTATGTTTATATTTTGTTTCAAAGTACTTGAATGTGTCTGATTCCGGGTTTGAATATCTTTAAAGACCGAATGAGTAAATTTATTTAAATTTAATGGGTAAAATTAAGAAATTTATTACTTGAGGGACCAAAATAGACATAAAAACGTTAAAGATATACACGGTTTGAAGCCATAATTTCCTCAAAGTGGACTAGCTTTCAGCGTCATTTCGTGTAGATTCTGTTTCGATAAGAACCCTCTCCTCGCTCCCAAATCCCAAATATCTTCTCTCTTCTCAATCTCTCTCCTTTTACGCGACTTTTCATCAATCAGGTTATCATCTTCTTCCTTTTTCTGCTTATGATTGCTTATGATTTACACATATAATTGATTATTAAAGACGCCTGATTTCTATCTTCTTTAATTAGATCGTAATATTTGTAGCTTTTTAAAGAAAATATTTCTTAAGCTTAGGTTCTGATTTTAACTAAATCGTGAGTTGATTTCTCTATGTTCTTGTTTGATCTAAGTTTTTGTTTCGGAATTCTTTTTTATTTCACTTGTTCAGCGTTTAGCTGGTAGTTGTTGTTGTTGTTGTTTTTTTTCCTTCTTGCTTGATTACTGTTTGCTTATGAATATAATTGGTAGTTTGGTACCCTAATTTTGAAACACGATACTAAAATTGTTGGGTTTTTAGGTTTCTTTAATTGGTAAGTTTCCTAATAGTTTTGCCTTACCCTTAAGGTAGCTTTCTATAATTATATATATTTTGTAAAACAATCTGTTTTTAAAGAAACTGGTTAATTATGAAAGATAAAGTATTTAGGGCACTCTAGTTTTTGTCTTTGGAAATATGATAGTGAATAGGGTTCACAACTTTTGAGATTGGTAGTGAAATTCAGTAATCTTCTACATTTGGATTGTTTTTTTTATGATGAAGCTACCTTGTGATCATCAATATTTTAGGATCTTGCTTGACACTTGACAGTAGCCATATGGATATATCCCAACAAGAGGAGACCTTAGTCACTTTCAGTGCAAGGCGCGTATAAACACCTTACCTTACCTTACCTTAAAATAGAGGGAGGAAATGTACGGGTGTAAACATGTAGCCGTAATCAAGTGCCTTGGATCTTGGCTTTACTTCCCTTGAGTCTTTAAGACAATTTCTGTTAATTTATGTGTTGTATATTTCCTATGGCTGTAAAGGGGATAAACTGTTATCATACGTAGGCAAGCGCATCAGGATTGCATGTAGCAAATGGATTTTAGAATTATTTGAACCCATTTGTTAGAAGACATAACGACCCTTTTGGATGACAGTTTCCAGTCTTATATAGTTTTGTCAAATTTCTTCTTATAAAAGGAACCAACTATCATTGTATGTTATGTGCAAATGAAATACAAGACGTTGTTAATTCAAACAAATATCATGTCTTAAAATTTATCATTTCTTGTAATTTACTATATATGTGTGCTATTGATTTTGATACTAGTCACGTCCTAGCAAAAGTGAGAGACCTTATAAATTCACCCTTCCAAGTATATATACATTTACTCCATATTATATAAATGAAGAGATACTACTCCTTGGCATATAAAAGAATCAACACCAATGTATGTGTTGCACAGTTGCACCCCTTTGAATCTTTGGTGTATTGTCTAGTTTGCTATTATATGCAGTTCAGTTGATATTGTCTCATGTCTTCATGCGTCAAGTGTCTTTTTTTCGATCTCCACTGTTCATTTCATATTCTCACATGAAATAATTCTAGTTTCTTACTCGATCGTAGGTATAATGATTAAATTGTTCAAAGTTAAGGAGAAACAACGTGAACTTGCTGAAAATTCTAATGGGAAGCCTCCAGTTAAGAAGCAAAGTGCAGGCGAATTGCGACTTCACAAAGGTATATTACATTCTTAGTTGGTGAGTCAAGTTAGAGTATTAGCGATTGGAACTTCAAATTATGATTCTGCTTTGCATAAGTAACTATCACTTTATAGCAAGCATAGCTTCTTTTTGAAATGTAAGAAGGAGTTGTTGATGCTACTAGGTTTTCATCCTTGCAATATCAACCTTGTGAAACTGTTCTGTTCAAGTTGAAGTTTCTTATGTTCATTTAACTTGTTAGTACTCCTGTTTAGGTGAATCAGTATCATAAAAGAGATAGCAAAGATAAATTATGTATTTATTGCTTGTAATGAAATAATTGTTCTTCATGTTGTACTACTTGTACCTGTAGATATTAGTGAATTAAACCTACCGAAGACATGTAGCATATCATTCCCAAATGGAAAAGACGACCTCATGAACTTTGAAGTAACCATTCGGCCTGATGATGGATACTACTTGTAAGTATATCTTTTCAAATTTCTCTAGTGCTAGGCAGCTGCAACTACTGGTTTTTTATTTCCTGTAATATTTATCGAGTAGAGCTATAATTATTTTTCAGTTTTCGTACTTCTGTGCACTGATAGTCTTGTGATAAGGAAATAGAAATTTTTTATATCAAGTGATTCCAAAAATGAAAAAAGGTGATACATTTCTAGATCATAACTGTAAGTCTGTAAGCGACATGATGCTTCCACTTTATGTGACCATTTCACAAGGTGGTTAAAGGCGAGCCAGGTGCTGGAGTAGTAATGAGCTGAGGCGTTTTTTTGCCTAAGTGCCTGGTAGTTAGTTGTTCAGTCAATGCGCACTGACTAAGGCATGGACCTTTCTGATTAGTCGGCACAGAGTCGATGTGGCGATAGACTCTTTTCGGTCCACATGGGTTCGGGTTTTATAAATTTCTAAAACGCTAGCCTATATACGTAGTTACCCTTAGGGATAGGGAATAGGGTTGTTAAAAAGCTATTAGGGATTACAAGTTTATAACTGGGTCTCTTATTTCTCTTCCAATCCACACACGAGCATGCTCCATTTTGCCATCAACTCTCATCTCTCTTCCTGGAAGAGTCTTCCACGAACAAGTTTGCATGGTTCTAAGACGTCAACTCTGCTCTCTCCACTCTTCATGATCGTATATTATTTCTACTAAACTTTCTACATCCCTAATCCCTATTTCCGTATGTTTTTATTATATTTCTAATCATGAGATCGTCTGACGTTTCTTTCTGATCTTTTAAAGTTTATGATACATAATACATTACATACAACACCCCTAGTTACCTAGTAATGTTTCTGGTGAATAAATAATTTACTTAGTAGTTTGAAACCTGGATGATTGTAATTATCTAATGTTTCTGATCATCTAATGTGTGCCTTTTTGATGCATTACTATCTCTTACTACTATTTCTGATAAATAAATGATTTACTCGGTCGTTTGGTAGAAAACAGTGTTTCTGACAAATATAAGCTATTATATCTGTATATTATACTTCTATTTTATGTTTCTATGTTAAACTATGGTATATACACTATTTACTACTTTTTAACTGTATTGGGCCCTTGCCTCAAGTGTGCCTTTGCCTTTAACAACCTTGCCATTTCACCCTCATGGTACCTTCCAGTCTGCCACTAACAGTCTTGATAAGTGATATCGATAGCATGAAAGTCTTCATTTTTACTAATTTGTTCCGCAGTCCAGCGATTCTTACTCTTCCATGCTATTTATTTATATTTTTTTGTGCATATGTTTTACATTGGAATAAATTTTAGGTATGGTCGGTGTACATCAATGAATTATGAAAAAAAAATCATATTACACCATATTCATTAACCTATGCTGTTTTGGCATCGTTCTTAGGATTTTTTAGGCATTTTTATATTACTTTTATCACAATAGAGGTCACTAATGGCCTTCATATATGGGAGGCAAATTTGGGGGCATTTGGTTTGTTGAAATCCAGGGTAATCAAAGGTGAAGAGCATCCAATTTTAATTGCTGACATATACTACTTCCTTTGACAAAATCCAATTCCTTTAGAAACATTATAGCGAACCAAAAACTACCTTACAGTCCCGAGAAATCTTTTGCTGATTTATTAGTATAAACAAGCATACCTATAAACTATTAAAGAAGATACACACACATTATGCAGCGCACCAGAAGGTACCACCTTTAAAAAATCTTTTTTTTTTTAAAATTTTTTTTGTAAACATGTTTTAATTAACATTATGAAGATAATATGTAACTTCACATACATTCACATATCCTAACTCCTTAAAAATGATGTGAACGTACAGTTACATAAATTTGCATGTCATACATTAATGTGATGTATGATTTCATGCACTTAGAGAGTGTGAATGTACGTGAAAATTATATATCATCTTTGAAATGTTAATTAAAACATGTTTATGAAAAAAAATTCAAAAACTTTATTATTAAGAGTGATACCTTCTGGTGCGCTTCATAGTAAGTGGTACTCACTTGAACCTATACATACACACACACATATATATATATATATACATATATACATATACATATAAATATATATATGTATATATATTTATATAAAATCCGTTGCTGATAGTATCTGGTCTCCACTGACAGTCACAGTTTAAGTTCTTAAACAAGAAGCTTCATATCTTCTACCATAGTTGTCATTAGCGACGATAGCGGTCGCTATAGCGAATAGCGTAGCGTAGCGGCTATCGTCCGCTATTATGTGTTTAGCGGTCCGCTATTACCTTTTTTTATTTTTTTTAGAGTAAAGGACATTTTTGGTCCTTGTGGTTTGATGGTTTACCCGGATTCAGTCCCTTAACCATAATAAGGTCAAATTTCATCCCTATTTTGCTAATTTTATGC
The DNA here is from genome assembly GCA_020465985.1 of Centrapalus pauciflorus. Lineage (NCBI taxonomy): Eukaryota > Viridiplantae > Streptophyta > Magnoliopsida > Asterales > Asteraceae > Centrapalus > Centrapalus pauciflorus. Next base: position 46,121 of record JAANYP010007274.1, read on the forward strand.
CCTTTTAGTCCCTCGTCCGTTAAACTTAACGACACAACCGTTAAATTTGTAAGAATGACATTTTTACCCTTTTCATTGAGACGCTTTTAGTCCCTATGGTTTTATTATTTACCCATTTATAGTCCAACATTTATTTTATTTTATTTTATCTTTATAATTATATTATTTACAGATATACTTAATTCATTATAAACACACTTATTTTATTTATAAATATAGTTATGTTTTAATATTTTATTTACATTTACTATTGTTCGTATTTTATTTAAAATTTAACTTTTATTTTAATTTAAATATATATTTCTTTACTAGTTTATTTAAGCTCATCTTCTTTATAAATTTTAATTTTTATAATATTATTGTTGACATTTATATATGTAATTTTGTTAGTTGTGTTTAAGTAGATATAATATCGTCGATATTTTTCCTCTCCAAAGTCACTATTTCTTCAAGTATCTTCCAACCTAATCAATTATCAACACATAAATTATATTATATGTGTTGGATATATATATATATATATATATATGTATATAATTTATGTGTATATAATTTAATACACATAATGTTTATGTGTATATTATATAATTTATGTCTTGGATATATATATATATATATATATATATATATATATGTTCAAGTGAGTACTACCTACTACACAGCGCACCCGAAGGTATCACTCGTAAAAAAAAATTTTTGAAATTTTTTTCACGGTTTTAATTAACATTACACAGATAATATGTGAATTTCACGTAAATTCGAACACTCTAAGTACATGAAATCACGCACCACATATATGCAAAATTATGTAAGTGTGCGTTCACATCATTTTTTAGGAGCTAGAAGATGTGAATGTATGTGAAATTTACATATAATCTTCATAATGTTAATTGAAACATGTTTATGAAATAAAAAATTAAAAAAAAGTTTTTTAAAGGTGGTAGCTTCTGGTGCGGTGTATAAGTAGTGGTACTCCCTCGAACCATATTCTACATATATATGTGTGTGTGTGTATGTGTGTGTGTATATAATATTTTCAAGTATCTTCCAATGTCATTATTTCTTCAAGTATATTCACATATGTATATAATTTATGTGTCGATAATTGATTAGGTTGGAAGATATTTGAAGAAATAGTGACTTTGTAGAGGAAAAATATCGACGATATTATATCTACTTAAACACAATTAACAAATTTACATATATAAATGTCAACAATAATATTATAAAAATTAAAATTAATAAAGAAGATGAACTTTAAATTAATTAGTAAAGAAAATATATAATTTTAATTAAAATAAAATTTAAATTTTAAATAAAATACGATCAATAGTAAATGTTAATAAAATATTAAAATATAAGTATATTTATAAATAAAATAAGTGTGTTTATAATAAATTAAGTATATCTATAAATAATATAATTATAAAGATAAAATAAAATAAAATAAATGTTGGACTATAAATGGGTAAATAATAAAACCACAGGGACTAAAAGCGTCTCAATGAAAAGGGTAAAAATGTCATTCTTACAAATTTAACGGTTGTGTCGTTAAGTTTAACGGACGAGGGACTAAAAGGGCACAAAATTAGCAAAATAGGGATGAAATTTGACCTTAATATGGTTAAGGGACTGAATCCGGGTAAACCATCAAACCACAAGGACCAAAAATGTCCTTTACTCTTTTTTTTAAATATATATTGTATATATATACATAAAAGACCTATTTACAAGAATTAGATTATCTATGATTGGCTTTTAATAGTTAAAAGACTTTATTTTGAAGTTAAAAATGTTAAATATATGTATTTTGGCTTTAATTCTATACCCGCTAAACACGAAATAGCGGGCGATATCGCTACGCTATCGCAATGTAGCATATAGGTAGCTTGTCGCTATCGTCCGCTATTCGCTATCAACAACACTGTCTTCTACCCTTTCCATTAGAGATGACAAAATGGGAGGGGCAGACAAGTTGAGTAGTGGCATGAAATTGTTTGGGTTAAAACATGTTATTTTTATGTGCAAGTCAATATGGGTTGGGCTGGGCTGATCTGCCAACACTTTTTCATTAATTTGTAAATGATTAATAAGATGACAAAAAAGGTAAAAGGATTTTTACATAAAAAACCTTCAAGTTGGACCATTTTTGTGATTAAAACCTCAAACCAATTTTGTTGTCACAAAAAACCCAGCCGACTAAAATATATTAAAATAGTGATTTTCCTAAAAAAAGTAAACTTCAACCGGTCTAACCAGGTTCATTTTGATCCGCTCGCCACCTTCTCCGGCAACCCTTTCAAGAACAAATGATTTCGGATGAAAAATAAAAAACAAATCAGCTACTAAAGACTAACAGATTGAATCCAAAGCCTAAATCAACAATCCAAAGATGAACTAATCGAAGCTTCAAGAGTCAACAAAGGCTTCATCAGAGGAGGTGTCACCGTCGGAGGTTTAAGTGTATCTAACTCTAAACGAGATACCAAATCCGTCGCCGGAGGAATCGTTGGAGACAAAAGTAACTGGTCGCAGCAACTAATATACCGGTTTCGTGAGATTTAGTCGGTTGGGGGGGTTTTTTGTGACAACAAAAATGGTTGGGGGTTTTAATCACAAAAATGGTCCAACTTGAGGGTTTTTTTTGCGTAAAAATCCCAAAGGTAAATATTATCTTTTATAAAATAATTTAGGACGTCGCAAGCATTTGATTACGTTAGGCGACTTTTGATAACCAAACCGGTTCGAACCCTTTCATTTTTAGCTAGCATTTCTTTTATCTCACTTGTTTGATCTTCGACTGTTGTCTACTTGATAGAGGTATGATATATTCATATCTTTGATATTATGTACACGTGTAAAATTATAACTATAACCATTTGAAGGTAGGCACTATAACTTAACCTCTTGACTTAAGTTGAGCATTCGTGAATCATTATCAAGTCGTTACTACTAAATAATGACTTAAAATCTTTAAATCCTTGTTTTCCATTATCCTTGTTGAAAACAAGACGGTAATCTTATACGGATGGGTTTATATATCTTACTCTCGTCTAACGGACTATCTGCTTCCAGAGGTGGCACATTTGTATTTACCTTCCAGATCTCATCTATCTATCCCCACGAGGCGCCAAAAGTTAAATGCAAAACAAAAGTAAGAAACACTCTTGATGATCTTGATCTTTTTGGTAGGTAATCTGTCATCTCTCATTGTATAATCATATCATTCGTAGGTTTACCATCCCAACATTGATTTGGATGGAAACGTGTGCCTTAACATTCTTCGTGAAGACTGGAAACCGGTCCTAAACATAAACACCATCATCTACGGCTTGTATCATCTATTCACGGTAAATTCTTAGTAGTTTCAAAACACATCTTTCCATTGATTTGTTTTTTTTTTTTTTTTTTCAAAAAATTTTGATTTGTATCGACCCACGAGAGCTTTTTTTCTGCAGGAGCCAAATCATGAAGATCCCCTGAACCGAGAAGCTGCTGCAGTGTTGAGAGATAACCCGAAGATGTTTGAGTCAAACGTGAGAAGAGCAATGGCAGGTGGATACGTCGGACAGACATTCTTCACCAGGTGCATATAAAAAAACTTATGCCACATCAGCAAATAAGATGGATGATGGTATGTTGTGGTTGGCAGGAGTCTGAAAAAATGTCTGGATCAAAAACTGTGATTTTGCCAAATGGGAGGGAAGGGGGAGATGGGTTGGAAGTTGTTTCTGCAAAATGTTCTGTTTGTGTGTAACTTTATCTCGGATCGGATGCCATTATTTTCGGTCACTCGTCATGTAAAACTATGTGTTTCTGGGAAGATAAAAAGAATCTGCTGTTTCGATTTTTATTCATGGGCTCTATGATGGATTCTGGGATTGGAATTTTGGCCGAAACACTTGTGGTGTTTGTCCTTGTGCTAATCGTTTGCGCGATATGTTTTGCATCAAATCTCGATCTGGGGAGGATCTAGTATTATTATACGGGGGAAAATCATGTAAAAAACCAACTCACTTTCATTAGTTTTGAACAAGTCTTCGCACAAAAAACGATTCTATAAAAGTCCATCAACTTAAAAATGTTTTCGTAAAAATCACATCACATAAAACGCTTTCATAAAAGTCTTTTAACTTAATAAATTCCTATGAAAAACTTCTAAAAATCCTTAAAAAATCTTGTAAACCAACATAATTCATAAAAAAAATTCAAGTTGAAGTATTTTTAAGGAAACGTTTTTGGTACAGAAAATTAATCTAAAGATATCAAAAGTACGTTGATTTTATGTATAATCTTTCCATTATGTAATTGTTGTAATTCTCTATATTTAGTTTGAGTCAATTTTTAAAAATAGCAATAAATTTAGTTTATATATTGATTCAACTTGAAAATCCACAAAATTTATATAAATAATACAAGTCTTTTAACTAATAATTTGCCATATTTTTTATTCCATTAACAAATTAACTCCATCAGACACTTCTTTATTGATTTTCTTTGTATTGTTTCTCCTAACTTTCCATTCTGCATCTAACATATATAATAAAAGTTTATTTTTTAAAAATTATTATTAGTAATTAAAAAGGTGTGATAAGAAACGTCATAAAGGTGGTGCGTATATAATCATGGGGTAATAGAAATTAGGAAACATTTCTTTTTCTACTTTTAGCATTTTGTAAATTGGTTGTGCTTGTAAAATTCAATGAAATGTAAAGATATTTTATCCTACATATGTGTTAAACTTTGTTTTTGATACCATCAATCTTGTTAATAAAATGGCTTAATTATGTCAAAAGATAATCTATTATCACTGTTTTTTAATTTGGGTAACATACTAAAAAATTTTCTATTTGAGATAACATACTTTCCAAATCAAGTCAATCAAGGTAACCGTATCGGATTGAAAAGTAAAAAATTACTGACATGACAGTTTTTGTATCCGGTCATCATTTTTTTAATTTCTAATATTGCGTAATTATTTTTAACAAGGTATTATCAAAAAGTAGTTTAAAATTCCACAAAGTAGTACCCGTCATATAACATTTAAACTGTCATTTCTGTCAAAAAAATGTTGACTGAACAAATAAACTGTTACGTCAGTTATTTTTACTTTTCAATCCGATATGTTTACCTTGATTGACTTGATTTGGAAAGTATGTTATCTTAATTAGAAAAAAAATTAGTATGTTACTCAAATTGAAAAAACTGTGACTATATGTTACATTTTGATGCAATTACCCCTAATAAAATTAACGTTAGTAAAAATAAATAAACAGTATATATAGTAGTAAAAACATACATTTGCCTGTAACATTAAATTATTAATATGATAAATTGATTTTAACAAAAATAAATTGTTTGAATGACTTTTATTTATTATTTATTAAATAGATAAATGTCCTTCAAATTAAGTAATAGTTAATTTACATTAAGATTTTCTTAATATAATAATATAATTTATTAAATAAAAAGTAAAACGTGACATGCAAATAATTGATTTTGCGTTTGAAACACAAAATACACAGAGTGTCAGAGAGGCATTATCCTTGCATCAATAATCACTGCGGTCCCCACACCACATTGCACCACACACTTTTATTTTATACACACGCCAGTTTACTGCTCGCGTATTACGTGAATTTTTTTAACGTGTAGTTGTTTATATTAAATATATACAAATTGAAAATTAAAACATAAAAATTTTAAATTTATTACAAGACATACAAAAATTATATAATTATTATTTGACATAAACTATAATTTTTTAAACTTTTAAATATATATTAATAATAATAAATTTTTGTATCATCTTTAAACTTTCTATTATATTGTAGTTATCAATTATTGAAATATAAATGCTTGATTTGAATTGATTTTGAATCTTATTATATTAGATGTAAACTCTAGAAAGATATGATATAGATATTATTTGTTTTCCTTGAATACGGTTTGACATGTGTCAATTGCTGGTGATCACACGTGACATTATGAAAAATAAGTAAAGTTATTCATTTATTATTATTTATAAATTATAAATTATAACATTCTAAAATTATAAATAGGATAAAAATGTAACATATAATGTAAAGTTTAAAGATAAAAAAATTGTTTTATAAATCAATTATATAATTCTAGATAAAACATTTTAGGTAAATTAGTTAAGTCATTTAATTATATTAGTAATCTGTTAGTTTCTTTATAAAACAAAGGGTTTATTATGAAAAAAACCAACATGTTTTTAATGTTTTTTGCGTTTTCGTCCCTCCATGTTATTATTTTTCATAAAAGTCCTCAAGTTATTAGTTTTCTTTTTGGTTTAGTGAAATTTAGACATTAGAACCCGGTTTTTCAGTTTTTTAAAACCTGGTTCACAAATTATAACCGGGGTCTTATGTCTTAATTTCACTAAGAGGGTGTTTGGTTTTGCGTTATGAACCAGATTATCAGCTTATTACGTTACAAATAACACAAATAATTAGTTTAAAGTGTTTGGATTGCATACGTTTAATAAGTGGTTATTTGCGTTTAGCGTTAATCTTACCACACTTTTTCATAAGTTAAAAAATGTAGCTTATTTGCTTAATAAGTGATTATTTGGTCATTTTACAAGTAAAAACGCAAATCCAAACACTTTATAAACTGATTATTTGATAATTATGATAACAAACAGCAGAAGCTAAACCAAACACTACATATCCTGCAGCGCTTTTTGTTACAGCTATTATCTGATTATTAGTTTCCAAAACGCTACAACACTTTTTCAAACGCAAATCCAAACACCCTCTAAACCAAAAAAATAAAAGAATAACTTGAGGTTTTTTATGGAAAAAAATAACATGGAGGGACGAAAACGCAAAAAACGTGAAAACATGTTCGTTTTTTTTTTTCATAATATAAGTTAATTGAAAGGATTATATTAGACAAATTGGGTAGTAAAACAAAAAAGAAAGTTGAGAAAATGACACATGTCATTAATTATTTTGTTTTATTAATATATATAGATATAAATATATATATATATATAGATGTTATTCATTTATTATTATTTATAAATTATAAATTATAAATAGGATCAACCGGTAATGAAAAATATAAACAAATGTTGATAGAGTTAATAAATTGTATTTATTTTTTATTTCACATATATGTTTTATTTTATATTTGTATTTATCTTTTATTTCACAAATATATATATATATATATATATATATATATATATATATATATATATATATATATATATATATATATATATTGTATTTTGTATTTATTTTTTAGATGAAATGTGGAAACGACACGTGACAAATTGTGTTCTCCTTGATTATATACTAGTTTGTTACTCTTTTAATAATATAGATAGATAGATATAAACATATATATGAATTTCGTTATTTTATATTATAATTACTTATCATCATCACACAATCATACAACATTAGCCTATAAAAAAAATAAAATGAACATTACACAACGCAATTGATTTACAAACATGAAAATCCTTCTAAGAAAACATGAATCATCTTAAAACAAATTATTAAAAATTTAAACAACAAAAACAATATTTCCACCATCAAAACTCATGAAAAAAACACAAGTAAATTATATAATTACATGCATGAATTGGCACTTTTGTAACACAAAAAACACATATTGATGATGATGATCAGATTGAGAAAGCATCATCCAAGGGCCAGCCTACTTCATAATGATTGCAAACACATGGTAGTCGTCGTGTTCTTATACACATGAGTCTTGCCCACTCTCTCACAAATAAAATTTAGAAAAAAAAAAAAAAAAGAAAACTTTTTTACACCCACTCAAGAACACCAATTAACACACACACCCACAAACAAATTCTTCAAGATACAAAAAGGGTTGGGGAAAAGCAAAGTTCTTGTGACTTCTTAGTGTGTGAAATGCACACACACTCAACAACATCATTCTCACACAAACACTTATATACCCATATATATATATGTATCTATCTATATATATGTGTAATACTTAAGTGAGAATTGTATTGTTCAGACAGAAGAAAGAGATGGAAATGATGAGGGAAGGAGGATCATCATCATCGGTGAAGGCAGCGGCAGCGGCAGCGGCGGCGGGGGAAGGAGGAGGTGGGAGGAGGAAACCGTCGTGGAGAGAGAAGGAGAATAATCGGAGGAGAGAGAGAAGGAGGAGAGCAATTGCAGCGAATATTTATAATGGATTGAGAGCTCAAGGGAATTACAATTTGCCAAAACATTGTGATAACAATGAAGTTCTGAAAGCACTGTGTAAAGAAGCTGGGTGGGTTGTTCTTCCTGATGGCACTACTTTTCGCAAGGTATGAATGGAATTCTTTTGATTTTTGTTTGTTTTTAGTTGTTAGATCTGAATGTTAGATCATATAATTCAGATTCAATCATTGAAAAAACTGTATCTGATTTTGGGGAATTTTGAGATTTAGGGTTTATAAGGTGTAGATCTACTAATTTGATTGAATTTGTTCTTCAATTATACGTTCTTAAGATCAATTAATTACCATTATGTTGTTGATTTTGTATCAGCTTAATCTGTTTGAAATCTTACTTAGTTTCTGTAATTTTAACCTAATCATGAAAAATTTGAGTAATTAATAATGATTTGGGGTTCTTTGATTTTTTTTCCTTAAATTAATAAATCCCCAAAATTGTTATGTTACTTAATCAGCTTAATTTGTTTAAAAGTTTGCCTAATTTCTGTAAGTTTGACCTAATCAAGAAAACTTAAGAGTAGTAATATGATTTGGGGTTTTGTGTTTTTTTGCCTTAAATTCCCCAAATTGTTGATTTTGGGTATTAATTTGAATCACAATTCACAGGGTTCTAAACCACCGCTGCCCTCCATTGAAATTGGAGGTCCATCAACCGGCACGACGCCGTGTTCTTCGCAGAAACCAAGTCCACAATCTTCATCGTTTCCAAGTCCAATCCCTTCGTATCAGTGTAGCCCATCGTCTTCGTCGTTCCCTAGCCCATCCAATCTCGACTTAAACAACAACAATCCGTTTGCTTATCTTCGTACCGCCATTCCATCTTCGCTCCCTCCTCTGCGCATCTCAAACAGTGCTCCGGTGACCCCACCGCTCTCGTCTCCAACTTCAAAGTTCCCAAAACCAAACAATCTTTACTGGGAATCGTTTGCCAAACAATCGATTTCCACATTCAACTTGCCATTTTTCGCCTCTTCTGCTCCTACAAGTCCTACCAGGTACCAACGCATCGCCCCTGCAACTATACCAGAATGTGATGAATCTGATTGCTCGACAATTGACTCGTGCCAGTGGGTGAGGTTCAAGAATTATGAACCAGTGATGACGAACCCCAACTCACCAACGTTTAACCTGGTGAAACCGATGGCTCAAGTCATGGTTACCAACAATGCAGCCTTGGATAAGGGGAAAAGCATGGAGTTTGAGTTTGAGAACGGAGGAGTTAAGGCTTGGGAAGGCGAGAGGATTCATGATGTCGGATTGGATGATCTCGAGCTCACTCTTGGAAGCGGGATCGCAAAAATTTAAATGTGTGTATTTAAGTTATGCCTCATTTCTACAGTTTTTAAAGATTTAGAGGTTAGAAGCATACCAGTGATTTGTTGTTGAAGATGCACATTAATTTTTAGTAGAATTTATGAGATTTCATTTGAATTTTTGGTTTTTTGATATTTGTTCATCCAAGTGATTGCAGACCCATTTTACATTTGTGAAAAAGATTGGATCTTTTCAACAGTTTAATAAAAAAGTATCAATGGATTTTGTGTTCTTGCTTTCTTGTTAAAGATGCAAACTTTAAATAACTGAGAATCTTGTGTGTTTCCCTTTGTTCATCTGAAATGATGTTCGTATCGCATTGGAAAACACTAGGTGCGTTTGGACAGAGAATTAAGGTCAGGGAATTGGAAATAAGAGGAATTCTCATGTTGTTGTTAACATGGTGTAGGGGTGTGTTTGAGTCGAACCCGAGCTTGGTATTTTAAAGCTTGGCGGTGTGGGCCCCAATCACGACTTGAGATGCTTTTGACACCGCAAGCTTGGGCGTTCGCCAAAAGCTTTTGAAAAGCTCTTCAACAACACCGGCATCACGGTTTTTCTATAAGTCTATCGGTATAAAATTTGTGAATGATTCATTCATTTTATTACAGGTTATTTGTCAAAAAAAAAAAAAAAGACAAATGACTTCACATTTTTTATTGTTTAAGATGATAAGTTTGTTTGTATTAAAAAAATCATTAGAGATTACAATTTCAACTCAATGCGGCCAAATGGGCAGAACATGTCAAAATGGTCCGTAGTAAGTAAACAACATTTCTTGAGTAAATTACAAAAATGGTCCTTGTGGTTTGGTCGGAATTATGTATATGGTCTCTGGTATTTAAAAAGTGCATAAATATCTCTTAAAAACACTATTTACTTACAAAATTGGTCCATCTTTCTACTAACTTTTTCTAAATGACGATTTTGCTCTATTTCTCAATAACTATTTTGGTCCCTCAACTATGTAATTTATTTTCAGTTTTAGTCATTTCCATGAACTTTTAGTTTTGTTTAAATTTTAATTGCTAATTTAAAAAATTAATTATTATTATTATTTATATATTTTTATTTTTTTAAATATATTTAATTTATAAAATATATTTATTCTTTATTTATTAAAAATTATCCCATTAGAATATTTAGTTTATTTATTTAATGTTTCTTTTATATATTCAATTTAATTATTAGAAAATTATTTATTCATTTGATAAATATTTATACATTTTAACTTTTATATGTTTTCATCTAACTACTTCATTACGTTAATATACTTTGATTTAATTATATTTTTTAAGAAAATATATAAACTAATGGGTTTATTCATTTGCATTTAAATATCTTTTTTTTTCAATGTGTTTGGATTCAAATTCAGTATTTATTTATTTTTATTTTGATATTTGTTATATTAATATTTTAATTTAAAATTAGAGCTTTATTCATTTTGTTTTAACTAATTCGTTTCTTACTATATTTCAATTTAATTATAATTTCTAATAAAATTATATAAACTTAACATTTAATTCTTTTGTATTTAAATATTTGTTACGTTAATACATTTCTACTTAATTATTTATTTCAATAAAAAATATATATAAACTTAACATATTATTCGTTTTTATCTTAAATATCTTGTAACGTTAATACATTTCGAGTTAATTGTACTTTTTAAGTAAATATATAAACCATATAAACTTAACATAAAAATTTATATGTTTTGATTTAATGAGATGTATACGTTTTGGATTGTATACTTTGTTAGATACATTTTGGTTTGCATATTTCTTATTTAAATCAAAACATATCAATGTAACAAGATAATCACAATAAAAATAGAAACATATTAATGTAAGAAAATAAACATAATAGAATGAATAAATCAATAAAATGTATTACGATAAAAAATATTAAAATCAAAATGTATAACCCCCAAAATAATTAGAATAAAGCGATAGGTAGAGCGCCACTATACGTAACAAAATAGTTAAATTAAACTGTCCCTAGGCTTATATTTTTTTCATAGAAATTATAATTAAATAAAAAATATTAACATAATTAAATAGTTAGATGCAAACATATAAAAGATAAAAATGTATAAATATTTTTACAAATAAAATGTAAGATAAATAAAATTTTAATAAATAAATTGAATATTTAAAGAGATGTAAATTAAATAAATTTAAATATACAAATAAGGATAAATTTAATAATAAAATAAATATATTTTAAAAAACAAAAATGTATAAATGATAATGATAATGAACTTTTTTAATTTAACATTTAATTTTTATACAAAAAGTAGAAATTTTTAATAAGGACTAAAACTGAAAATAAATTACATAGTTGGACCAAATTTGTCATTGAGAAAAGAGCGAAACCGTCATTTAAAAAAGCTAAAAGAAAGAGGGATCATTTTTACAAGTAAATAGTGTTCTTAAGGACCATTTATGCAATTTTTAAAGACCAGGTACCAAATTCATAACTTCGATCAAACCACAAGGACCATTTTTGTAATTTACTCTTTAGAAAATTTAAGAGAAAGATAGATCATTTTTGCATGTAAATAGCATTTTAAGGGATCATTTATCTAATCTTGAAAAAACAAAGACCATTTCTGTAATTTTGAGTAAATCACATGAACCATTTTGTAATTCAGTCTAAATTTACATGTTTATTATCTTATTAAGCAAATTCAAACATTTAAAAATAGTTATTTTTTTAACGACAAACTATTCTACTCCTACTTCTAAAATAATTATTTGATTTAATCATTGTTTCTCACGTCATTAACATAAAAAAAGTGTGTGTGATTAGTAAACTCAAGAGGAAATAGTTGCGTACTTTTTAAGGTGTACCTATATGATACATGTATTTTTTAAATTATCCATATAGTACGTGTACACTTTAAATCATTCCAATATGATACTTATATTTTATTATGACCAGTTAATTTGTTATAAAAGCTTACATGTCATATTAATATCTGATTTGAAATTTAAAATTTTTATTATATTTCTAAAATAACATTTTACTAATGAGGTGTCATTTTTAATAAACTGATTATGTATTATTTTTTATCATTCTTATTATTATGTTCATGTTCTTCGTCGACTTCATTTGAGCTTTCATGCTTCCGGCCACTGACTCCCAACGTTACCGTCGACTTCAGCGGAGCTTTAAATCATGAAGGGGCCATTGATTGAAGTCCATAAAACATATATTTTCTTTTAATAATAATAATAAATCCGAGTCAGCATTATTTAATAAATTGAAATATCATGTTTTAATCTTTTACCGGTATAGCCGGTTACAGGTCAACAAAAGTACCATATAAATAATAAAAAGACAGTAGATGTATCATATGGATAATTAAAAAAAGTACACGTATCATATGAATACACTTAAAAAATTAGACAACAATTGTATGACTTTAGCTCTTTTATAAAACAGAATTGTTTGTTAAAATTACAAATCTTATAAGCTATTTTCATTAAACTAACACCTCTTAAAATTATATATCGTACGTATTGTTTGTCAAATGCCAAATAGTATTAACTTTTAAATACGACACGTAAAAATATTTAAAAACTATAAACGCGTATAAAGTATAATCAATAATAATGGTATAATACATAAAACACTACATTAAGCATTTATTAAAAGTAACATGTCATGTTTTAAAGACCGAAACATTCCTTTTTTACAATACCCCAACACACACAATGGTGTTGTTTTATTATTATTTTTTAATCAAATATTACAGATTTTAAAAGAAGAATTTCATATATACCCTTACAAAAGTTCATAATATCATATCTACACAAGTTAAAATTTTAATATCATACATATCCTTACTAAACATCATAATATCATATATACCCAAATTTAATAATTAATATCACATATATTCATCTTAAACATCATTAATATCATATATACCCAAATTCATTAATTTAATTATTTTTAGAACATTTAAAACTCATATTTAATATTGATCATTAATTAATGGCCATTATACCCTTACTTATTTCTTCATTCAACTAAACCTTCAAGATATCATATTTATCCAACTTAAATTAAAATATCATATACCTTACAATAATTTTATATAATTTATTTTTGTAAAGTTTACAATGTAAATTCTTCATAGTAAAACAAATTAAAATTAAAAAATGTACTATATTTTTGTTCGTTTGTAATCAAATCGTATCGACCTATTATATTTTTTTAATTGTTTTTTTCCTGTAATATTCTATATACAATTAACTGCTTATATATTATGTTCTTTTTTTTGAATCTATAGCTGTATTGCATTTCTTTTTAAATTTAGTATATATCTTTGGTATTCTATATACATTAGTTTCTATTTTTTTTCAAATTTGCTTTCGTTTTATAAATATTGTTTTTTCTAGTTTACTTTTTTTACTTTTTTATATTTAATCTAGAATTTGAATTATATAACTTGTTATCCAATTTTATTAATTGTGTATATTTTGTGTATAATATATAGGATAAAATATATATAATTTTATTGTTAAAATTATTATATTAGCTTCCAATGTTATTTTTTTATGTTTAAATATATAGGATAAAATATATATAAATTATTATTAACACAAAATATACACAACTAATAAAATTGGATAACAAGTTATAATTTCAAATACTAGATTAAATATAAAAAATTTAAAAAAGTAAACTAGACTGAACAATAATTATAAAACGAAAGCAAAGTTGAAAAAAATAGAAACTAATGTATATAGAAAACAAAAGATATATACTAAATTAAAAAAAAATGAAATACAACTATACATTCGAAAAGAAATAGGAAAGAAAGAACATAATATAATCAGTTAATTGTATATAGAAAACTAAAGATAAAAAACAAATAAGAAATAATAACTCGATACGATTTGATTATAATGAACAAAAATATAATACAATTTATTATTGTTAATGTTAATTTGTTTTACTATGAACAATTTACATAGTAAAGTTTACAAAAATAAATTATATAAAACTATTTAAAGGTATATGATATTTTCATTCAAGTTGGATAAATTTAATATTTTGAAGGTTTAGTTGAAAGAAGATATAAATAAGGGTATAATGGTGATTAATTAATAATCAATAATAATATGAGTTTTAAATGTTCTAAAAATAATTAAATTAACGAATTTGGGTATATATATATGATATTAATGATGTTTAAGAAGTATATATGTGATATTAATTATTAAAATTGAGTATATATATATATATATATATATATATATATATATATATATATATATATGATATTATGATGTTTAGGAGAGATATATATGATATTAAAATTTTAAGTTGGGTATATATATGATATTATGGAGTTTTGAAGGGGCATATATGAAATTCTTCATATTTTAAACCACATTAACACCTTAAGGTATTTTATATATATATATATATATATATATATATATATATATATATATATATATATATATATATATAGTATAGATAGATATATGTATGTATATACATATATATATGTATATATATATATGTATATATATATATATATATATGTATATATAGTATATATATATATATATATATATATATATATATATATATATATATATATATATATATATATATATATATATATATATATATATATATATATATATGTATATGTATATATATATATATATATATATATATATATATATATATATATATATATATATATATATATATATATATATATATATATATATATATATATATATGTATATGTATATATATATATATATATATATATGTATATAGGGGTGGGTTCAATGGAGAACCTATATGCATCGAAGAACTTTGGAGAACCACAATGCATCGCAAGAAAATCGTAATGCATCACGAGCGAATTTGAAGCATCATCTGGAAATAATGATGCATCATGCGGGATTTTGATGCATTTGTGGTGGTGCATGGAGGGTCTTCAATGTTCTTCGATGCATGAAAGTTCTCCATTGAACCGTGTGTTCAATGGAGAACCACAATGCATCGCTAGAAAACCATAACGCATCACGTGGAAGTCGATGCATCACGCAAAAATTTGATGCATCACGTGGAAATAATGGTGCATCACGCGTGAATTGTGATGCACTTGTGGTGGTGCATGGAGGTTCTTCGATGTTTTTTCGATACATTAGGGTTCTCCATTGAACCCACCCCCCACTCTCTCTCTCTCTCTCTCTCTATATATATATATATATATATATATATATATATATATATATATATATATATATATATATATATATATATATATATATATATATATATATATATATATATATATAGGTTAAAGTGAGTACCACCTATAACACAGCACACCCGAATGTATCACTCTTAAATTGTTATTTTTAAAAAAAATTTTCATAAACATGTTTTAATTAACATTACACAGATAATATATAAATTTAATGCAAATTCGAACATTCTAATGTGTTGTTTGATTGCATAAGAGGTATATTGTCTGATGTCTTATTCCACTTCTGGTTGATAAGAGGTTGTCTTGATAAGATACTGAGGTTTGATAAGAGAATTCAATAAGTCTGTTTGTTTTATCTGATTCTGTTATTTTTATTAATTAACATATTCATTCTCAAAACCAAACAGATATCATTGATTAAAATCAAGTATCAAGTAACAATAATATCATTGAATGAAAGTGATTCATGTAAACATTTAAAAACATTCAAATAGCATTAACAAAATTCAAGTAAGAAACCAATTCAAGCTTATAAGTTAAAATCAAGTAACATAAATGCATTCAATAAAAACATATAACCAACATGCTTTCAACAATCAAGTAACAATTCAAGTTTATAAGTTAAATTCAAGTTAGAATATCTCTCCTTATAACAATTTAGGTTAATGGGTAGGGTGGGGGTGGGTAGGTTGAGGGTGGGTGGGTGAGGTAAAATAGGGGTAAGGTGGTGGTAAGGTAGGGTAGGGTTGGGGTAGGGTAGGTGGGTTAAGGAGTAAGGTGGGTAGGGTGGGTAGATTTGAGGGGTAAGGGTGGGGGTGGAGTGGGTAGGTTTGAGGGGTAGGGGTGGGTGGGGTAGGTGGAGTGGGATAGGAGTAGGTGTGGGGTGAGATAAGGGTAGGGTGGGATGGGTAGGTTTAAGAGATAGTGTAGGGGGTGGGGTAGGGTACAGTGGGGATTGGTTAAGTATGGCGGTGAGGGTAGGGTTGAGGGTGGGAAAGGGGATGGGGTGGTATAAGTAAGTTAAGGGTAGTTGGGGTGGGGTGGGATGAGGTGATGTGCGGTGGTTGAGGGTAGAGTATGTCGAGGGTGGGGTAGGGGGTTTTGGGTAGGGTGGGGTGGGGTGGATAATAAATGGTAAGGGCAGGGCAGGGCATGGCATGGCAGGGCAGGGTGGGGTGGGAAGAGGAGGGGCGTGCATTTTTTTGATGTGATAAGTGGTGATAAGAAACATATGAACATCTGATTCTGATAAGACATGATAAGAGAATTTTGACTATTATGTCTTATGCATATCAAACACACTTATCAATATTTTCATCTTACCGAATAAGAGGTTACTTATTATCAGAGGCTGATAAGTGCTATCAAACACCCCTAAGTGCATGAAATCACGCATCACGTAAATGCACGTTCACATATATTCAAATTTATGTAAGTGTACGTTCACATCAATTTTTAGGAGCTAGGAGATGTAAATATATGTGAAATTTACATATTATCTTCATAATGTTAATTAAAACATGCTTATGAAAAAAATTTTAAAAAAGTTTTTTAAAAGGTGATACATTCTGGTGAGCTGCATAATGGGTGGTACTCTCTCGAACTATATTCTCTCTCTCTCTCTCTCTGTATATATATATATATATATATATATATATATATATATATATATATATATATATATATATATATATATATATATATATATATAGATTGAGGTTCAATTGAGAACTTTTATGCATCGGGGCACCCCGAGGCACTTTTGTGCATCGGATAATCCACCAAGGGTGCACAAAGGGCATTTAGGAAAAACTAACGACATGATAATTAATTTATTTCTAAAAATCATTAAATGATAATTAGGAGTTACATTTTGAATTAAAATCTCATATTAACTACATTCCTCATTTTCCTCCTCATTTCTTTCTCTCTCTCTCTCTCTCTCTCTCTCTCTAATCGTGTTCTTCATGATTTTTCTTAGTGATAATATCGAAGACGAAGATTAACGATGAACAACGATGATGATGAACATGAACAATAAAGGTAACCGATGAAAATTATGAAAAACATGATGCATAGATGGATGTTGAACAATGAATGATGATAATGCATAGATGGATGATGAACAATGACAATGCATGGATGGATGATGAACGATGAACAACGGAAAATGATGATGAACAATGACGATGCATAGATAAATGATGAACAAGTTGAACATGATGCATAGCTGAATGAAGAATATGAACGACAAACACGATGCATAAAAGAATGATGAACAAGTTGAACACGATGCATAAATGAATGTGTATTTTTTTTGTTAAATGCGTTTTTTTAACACAATGCATAGATAAACACGATTAACGATGAAATGCATCGATCTCCATCATCTTTTTTGAATTTGTGTACTTTTTTTAAATTTGGAAATGTATCAATTGAATTTATTTAGCATTTATTATTTAATTATTTGTTGAAATATTAAATTTAATGAGGTATGCACATTCCCCAAAATGCCCTTCTTCCTTTGTTTCTATAATGCACAAGATGCATAAAATTGTCTAACTATTTACCCTTTTGCCATTAATCTAATCCATACAATTTTTTGATCTAATGGATGATATAGGTACTTTTGTACCTCGATGCATAAAAGTGCTCAATTGAACCTCCCTATATATATATATATATATATATATATATATATATATATATGGGTAAGTTCAATAGTAAACTCAATATTTATGGAGTTCCAATGAACTAATCTTAGACATTAGATTGAAAAATCAATGATTATTAAGAAACCATTTTTTTAAATAAAAAAATAAATCAAATGGGTATTTTCGTAAAACTTAAAACCTACAAATCTTTTATGTCGTTAATGTCATACATTCTTTTTCATTTTTTATTGTGAGACCACTACGATACATGTAATACTGTATTTTTACGTGTAATATCGTATAATACAATGTTAAATTTTTCTTATAATTTTTTAAATAATTTTTAATTATATTGAAGCTATTTTAAATATGAAAAGAGGTGAATCTATAATAGTATAATGTATTAAAAATTAAATTTTAGTAGGAAGCCCTTGGATCAGATTTGAAAAGACATTTAACCTAATCACCTTTACTGTGAAAAGGTTCATATCTCACCATACATACATACATAAGGCCAATGTTGTAAAAATCGGCCTAGGCGGCCGACTAATCGGCGCCTAGGCGGTGATCGGACCACCGGCGATACGATTAGCATAGGATCAGCCTTGTTTAGGCGGAGTCGGCCTAGGCGGAGATAGGCGGGTCTAGGCGGTGCTTGGGCGGGCTAGGCGGCAGGTCAGAGGAAGGAAAGCAAAGGTCTCTCTGTCCTCGCCGTTCACTCTCTGTTCGCATCTCTCTGCCCTCGCCGTTCTCTATCTCTTTGCTGTTGCACTCACTCTGTTCTCTATCTCTCTGTTCGCATCACTCTCCATCGTTGTTGTAGAGAGAGCAGAGGAAGAAAGGTGAAGCAGCGGTGGAGAAAGCATAGGAAGGAAGGAATCGTTGTTGTAGAGAGAGCATGAGAAGGAAGGTGAAGCAGCGATGGAGAAAGCATGGGAAGGATTGAAGGAAGGCGAAGTTGAAGCAGGGAGGAAGGAAGCGTGTGAAGTTGAAGGGGCTGCTGTTTAAGTCCCTAGAAACATTTATTATCTAGTTTTCATTTATTTAATTATTAGATTAACTAAAGGAAAATCTTTATATATATATATATATATATATATATATATATATATATATATATATATATATATATATATATATATATATATATATATATATATATATATATATATATAGAATATGGTTCGTGTGAGTACCTAAAAAATGCAGAGTACCGTGAGTACCTGTGAACACACGGGTTTAAGATGTGAACATGCTCCGAAAAAAAGTTTTTTTTTTAAAATTTTTTTTTCATATTCATTTAGATACAAATAATATAAGCATATTTGTAAAAGAATTACACGCATTCACACTTCGTAACCTCTTAAAAGTCATGTGAACGTGGAAAAATTCATGTGAACATGCTTAGCTGTGAACATACGTTCACAACAGTGCAGTTCATGTGAACTTGCACGTTTCACATAGTTATAGTGTGTGTTTATGTGTGATATTTTGCAAGTAGTCTTATATTATTAATTTAAACATGATTATGAAAAAAAATTTCAAAAAAAATAATTTTAAGCGAGGTACCTCCGGTACTCCGCAAAACTAGTGGTACTCATTTGAACCCAAATCTATATATATATATATATATATATATATATAAAATCAAATTTAGGTTATTACCATTAAAATATTTAAGTGATTAACTTTGAGATCTAATTATATAATATTATTTGATCGTTTTTTAACTTACCTATGTTTATATTTTAGTGTTTATGAACATGTTACATATATACTTTTGAAATTTACATACAAAAAATTCCAATCCGACTACTCCCCGATTAATCCCCGCCTAGGCCGACTACTCCCTAGTCCCCAGTCGGCCGGCCGACTCCCGCCTAGCGATTTCTACAACATTGCATAAGGCCAAAGGGACTCGTTGCCATGGATGCCACCCAAATTTGCCGCGACGTCAACGCCACGTCAGTTTTGTCATTCTTTGTCATTTTGATGCCATTCCGAGGGTGTGGATGCCATTCGTTTTAATTTTTTTTTTTTGCATTTAAAACTTATAAAAAATATTGAAATAAAAAATAATATTTAATTTTTTTTTTTTTTTTTGAACGGCTGGTGTGGTGGTTATCGTCTAGGCCCAAGTGCCGACAGATCCTGGTTCGATCCCCACCACAATCTCCTAGTTAGATTAAAATCTCCATAGTTAGATTAGTTCACCTGAAGGGAAAAACCCCAAAATCCGCCTCTAATGAGGATCGAACCTGGGTAACAACCCTCCCCAAGCCCCTTATGGAAACTTGGTGGCCACCAGGACAAGCCCTGATGGTTAATAATATTTAATTAATAATAACATAAAACATTTCATTAATAATATTAAAATTAAACATAATTAAGACATTAAAACTAAAAAATAAAAAAAAAACATACTTAAAAAAACATTAAAATACTTAAACTACATTAACCATTTTTTTTCTATCTCTTCTGTTTGTTTCATCGCGAGTTCGAGTTGTTTTCCGGTCAAATGACTAACGTCTTTGACATAAAATCTCAAGTCACGAGCTTTTTGTTTTGCGACAAGATCTTGTTTTTTTGAAATCCAAATATTCGCCTAAATGATTTTGTAACCCGGCTATATTTGCCGTCATGGAATCAAGATCTTGTGAAGCCGATGTTGGCGTCGTACCGGAACTTGTTGCCGCTTTACCCTTACGTTTTGCCGCGTTCCTTCCAATCGGCCGTGTGGGTGGGGGAACCTCAAACGAGTCGTCATCGTCGTTAAGGTTGATTCTGATATGCGCATCCGACGACATTGTGAACTCGTTATAGTCCGTTGTTTTTGATCGTTTAGACCCACGTTCGATAAAATCGTCGGCCGTCGCAACACGTTGCCAAGTTGGAGAATCTTTTACGACCGACCACACTTCGATATGTCGAAACGGATACCCATTCGCGTCTTTAAACATTCCAAGTGCTTTTTTTAGAATGTTGGCGTCGTTTTGACCACTTTCCCATTGGATGGAATGAAATATCGCCGAAAATTGTTTAACGACGGCGTTGACATTCCTCCATTTTGTGTATAGTTGATCTTTCGAACGGTAGTCATTTTTCCCCATTTCTTGGTGGAACCTAAACCGAATTCGATTCCAAAAATCTTTCCTATTTTGGTCGGTACTAGTAATAGGATCTTCAGAAACATCGAGTCAAGCTCATGTCAACGTCTTCTCTTCTTGGGGGGTCCAATGTTGAGTAGGAGCCCTCGTTGTTGATTTCTTTTTTTTTTACCTTTCGTAGCCGACTCGGGTTCGGGATCCACTTCGACTTCGGGTTCGGTAATATGTTGAGATGGATGGGTGCCAAATTGGGATAAGGTTGGGGAAGAGAGTAGTTGGTACTCCGTAAACGGGTTAAATTGCGAATATTCCGGAGGCATGAAATTTAGTCGAGTAGGCGTGATGCCATACCCTCGACCGAAAACGGGTTGTGGAACCCCCGCAAAGTTCATAAAACCAGTGGGAGAAAATATTGGTTGATCCATTTGCATCGGGATCGGACGATAACCTTGATTTGTCGACGTTGGTGTGTTCGGATTGTTCGTCGAACCGGAACCGGAAGCCATTTGAATATTTGAGAGAGATGAGAATGGAGGTTGAGGGTTGTGAGAAATTTTTTTTAAATTTTGAAAGATTTGAGAATGAGTGTATTTAAAAAAATTATGTGTGTATATATATATATATATATATGTGTGTGTGTGTGTGTGTGTATGTGTGTGTGTGTATATATATATATATATATATATTGTCAACGGTCGGATAGGGGTAGGGGTGTGCAAAATAACCGAACCCGAGTAACCCACCCGAACCGAACCTTATTCGGGTTTAATGGGTCGGGTTATTCGGTTTTCGGGTTTGTTAATCGGGTTAAATGGTAACCGAGTAAGGTTTTCGGTTCGGTTATCGGGTGGGAAATAAAAAATCGGGTTACCCAAATAACCCGAATAACCCATATATCAATAATTAAAAAATTAATAATAACAATATATCATCCCATCTTGGCATCTTGCGTCTACTTTAGTAAAGATGTAGGTTTTTATTTTTTACAAACCAAAAACATTTCTCTTTTTTGATTCTTCAACGGTTTCCCGTATATAGAATATAAATATTTATATAATTAAATTTAAACTTTTTAACCCGCTTAACCCGTTCTACCCATTTTACCCGACCCATCTAACTCATTTTATAGAGGATTCTATTTTTATACTAAAACCGATTAGCCCATTTAACCCAAACCGAATAACCCGATACCCATTTAACCCAAAACCGATTAACCCGTTCTCTTATTTGGTTCGGGTTCGGCTAGTTAACATATACCCTCATACCCGAATAACCTGAACCGAATAACCCGAAACCCGTTTAACCCGCCCTAATAACACCCCTAGATAGGGGAGAAGCCGCTCGGCATTTGCATGCCGTTGCCGAGTTCCTCGTTGCCGATGCCGAGGTCTCGGGGCAGTGTTCCCCGGTTGCCGAGCTCGGTACCGCGTGGATGCCGCGCCCACTCCCTGAGGCCTAATACATACATACATACATACATACACACACACACACACACACACACACACACACACACACACACACACACATATATATATATATATATATATATATATATATATAAAATATGGTTCGAGGGAATAACACTCATTAATGATTTAATGTAGCACACCAGAATATACTACATTTAAACAAAATTTTATTTTTTTTTCATAAACATATTTTAATTAACATTATAATGATGATATGTAAAGTTCACATACATTCACATGTTGCCTAACTCATTAAAATGATGTGAATGTACATGTACATAAATTTGCATGTATGTAAAAGTATAATTACATGATGCATGATTTCGGACACTTAGAATTTGTGAATGTGCGTGAAATTTATATATTATTTTTGTAATATTAATTAAAATATGCTTATGATATTTCCTTAAAAAAATGCATTTTTACAAGTGGTACCTTCAGGTGCGCTGCATAATAGGTGGTACACACTTGACCCTAAACATGATTAATATTTTGACTTACTTCTTTTAATAACAACTTTTTTAATATATTAATTCATTAAAGATCGAATCCAATATCTCTAATTTCATAGATCAATACTGAATTTTATTCACCAGGTTATATATATATATAGGATTGGGTTCACATGAGGACTCATATATTTCGTGGGAACCACTCTAAAATATATGCATGCACTGTATAAACTTGTGCATTTGATACTAAAATTAAATGTTTTTGATAAATTTATGCATTTCATGTAAATTACGCATCTCATGCTATAATTTATCCATTTTATATACGAATTGTGCATTTAAGAAAATTTGTGCATTTGATGCTCAAATTTGTGCATTTAGTTTATAATTTAATGAATGTAAGTTTTGAATGTAATTTTAGTGTTAGATTCTGATATTTGTTAATATTTAAGACTAATAGTGATTTTAAGTAAAACTTTTAATTTTAAAATTTGTGCATTTGATGTACAAATTTGTGCATTTTGGAGTGGTTCTCACGGTAACAAGGGTATTACCAGAACCCAACCCTATATATATATATATATATATATATATATATATATATATATATATATATATATATATATATATATATGTGTGGGTGTGTGGTGGTGTGTGTGTGTGTGTGTGTGTGTGTGGGGGTGTGTGTGTGTGTGTGTGTGTGTGTGTGGTGTGGTGTGTTTGGTGTGTGGGATAATTGCGCAAAAAAAGGCATCGCTCATATAGCTTGGGGTGGCTAGCGCTTCCTCCCCTATCACTGCCCGAACAAGGTCCGGCATCGTCCATTCGGGAGGTAATTGCCTCCCGCTTCTCTCAATCCACTTGAGAAACTCAAGAGAGATTCTATCAACAAAACCCAAAACCATTTTTCGTTGCATAGAAAACCCCAAACTAACTAAAAATCAGTAAATCAAGGTTTTATCAATGGGTAACCGGTTGAAACTTGTTATTAATCCTACATGGAATAAATTTTAATTGTTGAAAACGGTTGCCAAGTATTATACATCATTTAAACTATCGTTGATAATTTTTAATTGTAATTTTTAAACGGGATTACATCATCTACGTGGGTTTAAAATGATGTGTAATACTTGACAACCAGTTTCAACCAATTCCACGTAGGTTATTTACCGGTCCACGTAGGATTAATAACCTGTTTCAACCAGTTACTCATTGATAAAACTTTGATTTACCGACTTTTAGTTAGTTCGGGGTTTTTTAATGCAACAAAAAATGTTTTTGGGTTTTAAGTACAAAAAGCTGACAAGTTTATGGTTTTTTGCGCAATTATCTCTATATATACACACACACACACACACATACATACATACATACATACATACATACATACATACATACATACATACATACATACATACATACATATATATATATATATATATATATATATATATATATATATATATATATATATATATATATATAGAGAGAGAGAGAGAGGCCCTCATGTTCACCTTACAAGAGACACAAACATGTTGCCTAATCAGGCAAAACAGCTGAGCATTCTCATGTGTCCAACCACAAATAATTCAAACTTAGTACACAAAACATATACAAAACAAGCCAAAATATTTTATTGCAGAGAATATATCATTACATTAGAAAACCACATAACACATCCATCCTTTTTCTCTAATATGGACATTGATCCTTAATCTTCTTAATTGTTAAATGCCACACACTACTACAAAAATCATCAATCGTTAGCTTAGTTATGTTAGATCTTAATTCATGCAATTTGTTCACTTTTGTGCGGATGTTTAGTGTCGTCTAAGTTGTTGGTTTCAGTCTTTAGACCGTTTTTGACAATGCTATTGCACTCGATGTATCTGTAACATGATGTAAGATGATCGTTTACCATACCCGAGATTTGCATGAATGAATAGACGACGGTGGGACCCACGTAACGAAAGCCTCTTCGCATCAAATCCTTGCTTATGAGTTCGGACTTTGGTGTTTTTGCTGGTACTTGACGAGCGTAGCGAAATCCGTTCTTTATTGGTTTGTTGTTTAGAAAGCGCCAGCAGTATTCACTGAAAGAACCAAACTCTTGCTGGATCTGTAAAATTATGAGATGAATATATGAGGTGACAACATTTTCAAATTACAAGTACATCAAATTAGATTCTTGAAGACATAGTTCTGAAAATTCAGTAAACACCTTGACCTGTTGACCTTTCCACTAAACAAAACAAATTGGGGTTGGGGTGTGTATGGGTATAGTCGGGCCCATTCTAATAAACGGGTCGAACTAGCCGACAACTAAAAGATAAAATTCATACATAGTATACAATTTTTTATGTACGATTTTCCTGATACATCATTTTCTAAGATTTCATATTAAACTTTTCAAAAGAACGTCTTCTTGCTTAATTAGTATTTTGAATGCGAGCCATTTTGNCAAAGGGACTCGTCGTCATGGATGCCATCCAAATTTGCCGTCACGTCAGCGCCACGTCAGTTTTGTCATTCTTTGCCATTTTGATGTCATTTCGAGGGTGTGGATGCCATTCGTTTTAATTTTTTTGCATTTAAAACTTATAAAAAAATATTGAAATAAAAAATAACATTTAATTAATAATATTAAAATTAAACATAACATAAAACATTTCATTAATAATATTAAAATTAAACATAATTAAGACATTAAAACTAAAAAAATAAAAAATAAAAACATACTTAAAAATACTTAAAAAAAACATTAAACTACTTAAATTGCATTAACCATTTTTTTTTCTATCTCTTCCTTTTGTTTCATCACGAGTTCGAGTTGTTTTCCGGTCAAATGACTAACGTCTTTGACATAAAATCTCAAGTCACGAAGCTTTTCGTTTTGCGACAAGATCTTGTTTTTTTAAATCCAAATATTCGCCTAAACGATTTTGTAACCCGGCTATATTTGCCGTCATGGAATCAAGATCTTGTGAAGCCGATGTTGGCGTCGTACCGGAACTTGTTGCCGCTTTACCCTTACGTTTTGCCGCGTTCCTTCCAATCTGCCGTGTGGGTGGGGGAACCTCAAACGAGTCGTCATCGTCGTTAAGGTTGATTCCGATATGCGCATCCGACGACATTGTGAACTCGTTAGAGTCCGTTGTTTTTGATCGTTTAGACCCACGTTCGATAAAATCGTCGGTCGTCGCAACACGTTGCCAAGTTGGAGAATCTTTTACGACCGACCACACTTCGATATGTCGAAACGGATACCCATTCGCGTCTTTAAACATTCCAAGTGCTTTTTTTAGAATGTTGGCGTCGTTTTGACCACTTTCCCATTGGATGGAATGAAATATCGCCGAAAATTGTTTAACGACGGCGTTGACATTCCTCCATTTTGTGTATAGTTGATCTTTCGAACGGTAGTCATTTTTCCCCATTTCTTGGTGGAACCTAAACCGAATTCGATTCCAAAAATCTTTCCTATTTTGGTCGGTACTAGTAATAGGATCTTCAGAAACATCGAGTCAAGCTCATGTCAACGTCTTCTCTTCTTGGGGGGTCCAATGTTGAGTAGGAGCCCTCGTTGTTGATTTCTTTTTTTTTTACCTTTCGTAGCCGACTCGGGTTCGGGATCCACTTCGACTTCGGGTTCGGTAATATGTTGAGATGGATGGGTGCCAAATTGGGATAAGGTTGGGGAAGAGAGTAGTTGGTACTCCGTAAACGGGTTAAATTGCGAATATTCCGGAGGCATGAAATTTAGTCGAGTAGGCGTGATGCCATACCCTCGACCGAAAACGGGTTGTGGAACCCCCGCAAAGTTCATAAAACCAGTGGGAGAAAATATTGGTTGATCCATTTGCATCGGGATCGGACGATAACCTTGATTTGTCGACGTTGGTGTGTTCGGATTGTTCGTCGAACCGGAACCGGAAGCCATTTGAATATTTGAGAGAGATGAGAATGGAGGTTGAGGGTTGTGAGAAATTTTTTTTAAATTTTGAAAGATTTGAGAATGAGTGTATTTAAAAAAATTATGTGTGTATATATATATATATATATATGTGTGTGTGTGTGTGTGTGTATGTGTGTGTGTGTATATATATATATATATATATATTGTCAACGGTCGGATAGGGGTAGGGGTGTGCAAAATAACCGAACCCGAGTAACCCACCCGAACCGAACCTTATTCGGGTTTAATGGGTCGGGTTATTCGGTTTTCGGGTTTGTTAATCGGGTTAAATGGTAACCGAGTAAGGTTTTCGGTTCGGTTATCGGGTGGGAAATAAAAAATCGGGTTACCCAAATAACCCGAATAACCCATATATCAATAATTAAAAAATTAATAATAACAATATATCATCCCATCTTGGCATCTTGCGTCTACTTTAGTAAAGATGTAGGTTTTTATTTTTTACAAACCAAAAACATTTCTCTTTTTTGATTCTTCAACGGTTTCCCGTATATAGAATATAAATATTTATATAATTAAATTTAAACTTTTTAACCCGCTTAACCCGTTCTACCCATTTTACCCGACCCATCTAACTCATTTTATAGAGGATTCTATTTTTATACTAAAACCGATTAGCCCATTTAACCCAAACCGAATAACCCGATACCCATTTAACCCAAAACCGATTAACCCGTTCTCTTATTTGGTTCGGGTTCGGCTAGTTAACATATACCCTCATACCCGAATAACCTGAACCGAATAACCCGAAACCCGTTTAACCCGCCCTAATAACACCCCTAGATAGGGGAGAAGCCGCTCGGCATTTGCATGCCGTTGCCGAGTTCCTCGTTGCCGATGCCGAGGTCTCGGGGCAGTGTTCCCCGGTTGCCGAGCTCGGTACCGCGTGGATGCCGCGCCCACTCCCTGAGGCCTAATACATACATACATACATACATACACACACACACACACACACACACACACACACACACACACACACACACATATATATATATATATATATATATATATATATATAAAATATGGTTCGAGGGAATAACACTCATTAATGATTTAATGTAGCACACCAGAATATACTACATTTAAACAAAATTTTATTTTTTTTTCATAAACATATTTTAATTAACATTATAATGATGATATGTAAAGTTCACATACATTCACATGTTGCCTAACTCATTAAAATGATGTGAATGTACATGTACATAAATTTGCATGTATGTAAAAGTATAATTACATGATGCATGATTTCGGACACTTAGAATTTGTGAATGTGCGTGAAATTTATATATTATTTTTGTAATATTAATTAAAATATGCTTATGATATTTCCTTAAAAAAATGCATTTTTACAAGTGGTACCTTCAGGTGCGCTGCATAATAGGTGGTACACACTTGACCCTAAACATGATTAATATTTTGACTTACTTCTTTTAATAACAACTTTTTTAATATATTAATTCATTAAAGATCGAATCCAATATCTCTAATTTCATAGATCAATACTGAATTTTATTCACCAGGTTATATATATATATAGGATTGGGTTCACATGAGGACTCATATATTTCGTGGGAACCACTCTAAAATATATGCATGCACTGTATAAACTTGTGCATTTGATACTAAAATTAAATGTTTTTGATAAATTTATGCATTTCATGTAAATTACGCATCTCATGCTATAATTTATCCATTTTATATACGAATTGTGCATTTAAGAAAATTTGTGCATTTGATGCTCAAATTTGTGCATTTAGTTTATAATTTAATGAATGTAAGTTTTGAATGTAATTTTAGTGTTAGATTCTGATATTTGTTAATATTTAAGACTAATAGTGATTTTAAGTAAAACTTTTAATTTTAAAATTTGTGCATTTGATGTACAAATTTGTGCATTTTGGAGTGGTTCTCACGGTAACAAGGGTATTACCAGAACCCAACCCTATATATATATATATATATATATATATATATATATATATATATATATATATATATGTGTGTGTGGTGTGTGTGTGTGTGTGTGTGTGTGTGTGTGTGTGTGTGTGTGTGTGTGTGTGTGTGTGTGTTGTGATAATTGCGCAAAAAAAGGCATCGCTCATATAGCTTGGGGTGGCTAGCGCTTCCTCCCCTATCACTGCCCGAACAAGGTCCGGCATCGTCCATTCGGGAGGTAATTGCCTCCCGCTTCTCTCAATCCACTTGAGAAACTCAAGAGAGATTCTATCAACAAAACCCAAAACCATTTTTCGTTGCATAGAAAACCCCAAACTAACTAAAAATCAGTAAATCAAGGTTTTATCAATGGGTAACCGGTTGAAACTTGTTATTAATCCTACATGGAATAAATTTTAATTGTTGAAAACGGTTGCCAAGTATTATACATCATTTAAACTATCGTTGATAATTTTTAATTGTAATTTTTAAACGGGATTACATCATCTACGTGGGTTTAAAATGATGTGTAATACTTGACAACCAGTTTCAACCAATTCCACGTAGGTTATTTACCGGTCCACGTAGGATTAATAACCTGTTTCAACCAGTTACTCATTGATAAAACTTTGATTTACCGACTTTTAGTTAGTTCGGGGTTTTTTAATGCAACAAAAAATGTTTTTGGGTTTTAAGTACAAAAAGCTGACAAGTTTATGGTTTTTTGCGCAATTATCTCTATATATACACACACACACACACACATACATACATACATACATACATACATACATACATACATACATACATACATACATACATACATACATACATAGATATATATATATATATATATATATATATATATATATATATATATATATATATATATATATATATATATATATATAGAGAGAGAGAGAGAGGCCCTCATGTTCACCTTACAAGAGACACAAACATGTTGCCTAATCAGGCAAAACAGCTGAGCATTCTCATGTGTCCAACCACAAATAATTCAAACTTAGTACACAAAACATATACAAAACAAGCCAAAATATTTTATTGCAGAGAATATATCATTACATTAGAAAACCACATAACACATCCATCCTTTTTCTCTAATATGGACATTGATCCTTAATCTTCTTAATTGTTAAATGCCACACACTACTACAAAAATCATCAATCGTTAGCTTAGTTATGTTAGATCTTAATTCATGCAATTTGTTCACTTTTGTGCGGATGTTTAGTGTCGTCTAAGTTGTTGGTTTCAGTCTTTAGACCGTTTTTGACAATGCTATTGCACTCGATGTATCTGTAACATGATGTAAGATGATCGTTTACCATACCCGAGATTTGCATGAATGAATAGACGACGGTGGGACCCACGTAACGAAAGCCTCTTCGCATCAAATCCTTGCTTATGAGTTCGGACTTTGGTGTTTTTGCTGGTACTTGACGAGCGTAGCGAAATCCGTTCTTTATTGGTTTGTTGTTTAGAAAGCGCCAGCAGTATTCACTGAAAGAACCAAACTCTTGCTGGATCTGTAAAATTATGAGATGAATATATGAGGTGACAACATTTTCAAATTACAAGTACATCAAATTAGATTCTTGAAGACATAGTTCTGAAAATTCAGTAAACACCTTGACCTGTTGACCTTTCCACTAAACAAAACAAATTGGGGTTGGGGTGTGTATGGGTATAGTCGGGCCCATTCTAATAAACGGGTCGAACTAGCCGACAACTAAAAGATAAAATTCATACATAGTATACAATTTTTTATGTACGATTTTCCTGATACATCATTTTCTAAGATTTCATATTAAACTTTTCAAAAGAACGTCTTCTTGCTTAATTAGTATTTTGAATGCGAGCCATTTTGACCCATCCGACTTGCATGGTCGACCCATTGGGTTAAAATTTCCACCTATGGAGTTTGATCTATAACCATATCTATGTAACCTCAGAAGTTAAAATAAAGGCAGTCCCGCCACAGGCAATCTCGGCCCAATCCATTTTGTATCGTGGCAGCGGGGAAAATGGGCAGGTTAACCGATCAAAACTCAAACCGGCTACAGCCAACAGGTTGGTTGGCTCAGATGCATTTTTTTGCCCATTTATATAAAATTTTGTATACAGATATTGTATTAAATATTAATTGATTATAAAAACTATATGACTAAATGTAATCTAGTTTTTTCTAAATAGAGTGATCCAAAACATTGGAAGTATCTAATTTTACTTTGGCGTTTGGGCGACTTTGAATCCGTTTGGGACTCGATGTAGGTGGCCCATGCCACTTGCCATTGCGAAGTCTAGTTAGAAGACAAACATACTAGTTAGTACCTTCAGCAAAGCGATAGCATTTCCCACGATGGCACGTAGTTTTTGTTCTGAAAGCAACATGCCACCATTTGACCTGGCTACCAAGAACCTGTCTTCTGGGAACTTCGCAACCGATGATGGATTGAAATTTTCATAAAAAAATCTGCAAGAAGCATTCAGATTTTAGTAGTAGTTTAAATTTATTGACTAGAAGTTCATGATCATTTCCATACGGCTTAGAGGTGCAAGTTCAACACATATATGTGAAAACAAGTCAATTTAGGTTGCATTTTTTTAGATAATGAACTAGATGGCAAAAACTAAATTTTTTGTTTAAAAAAAGATAGCTAAAAAGAAAACAGGACGTGTCAAAAGGTGTGGAACCTCCTAAATCAATTCACTATAAAAAAATATATAGTTTTCGTAATCATATTGAATTACTAACTATTTGTAAAATTAACAAAAAATTGGAAGAAAAAAAGTGTTGATTGGCAACAAAATCTTAATATTTCATGGGAAGTGGAGTTGCTACAAGTTTGAAGATCTTTACCTGAATTTATCTCTCTTATACAGAATTTCAGGCCAAGTGAGTTCCGCAGATGCTTGTGACAAAACAAGTAGCTCAAATAGTTTACGGTCTTCATGAACCGGAACTCCCCATTCTTCGTCATGGAAAGAAACATGAAGTGGATCTACAGAAATAAAGAATAAGTACAGTTGGATTAAATAGGCCGGCGCATTTTTCCTAATAGGTTTAATGACATGTAATAGTTACATACTTTCATTAATAATTCAATTTATGTTATGTACTCGTTCAGTCGTGATACTTAATTTGTTCGAGTATGATGCTTTTGCCATTGAAAACCAAGTGTATGCAGAAATATATAGTGGTGATATGACACCCATTTCATCTAATAAATTAGGTTATTATGCTTTTAATTTGACAAGACTAAGGGCTTATAACTTATATGAATAAAACCGGAATAAACTAGCCATAAAAGTTAATTTACCAGATACATATGGTATACAAACATATTATTGCTAAATAGATTATGTAATTTTTTACTGATTTAAACCATATTTTTTTAAAAAAAAACCCATCAAATTCGAACAAGAACAAAAAGTACGATGACTAAATGTGTAATACATGGCATAAATTGAAACTTTGACAGCACTTTGCAACTTCTATTAAATAATATACACTCCACTATTTGCTTGACATTTTCACCAAATAACTTACCTATATGAAGCCAAAGAAAACTGGGAAGACAATACTATGAAAATCAGAAAGGTATTTCAGAAAGATAATTTTCGTACACATATGAGAAGAAATATTCACATGACTGCTTGACAACAGGTATCCTATACGTTGACAATGTGCAGGAAAGATAAACTCTATTCAGATGTTGACTGTATGTATATGGAGGCTGTCTTAGGGGTTGCTTGTTTACTTCTTAAAGAAATCATCAATGCAATAATTAAGAAGTCATTCAGATCATTAATGCATTAATAATAATAATAATAACAACAACAACAACAACAACAACAACAACAATGAAGGGGCTCGAAACTTGGAAATTGACTACAAATTTTTTTGGGACAAATATTCCGTAATTTATGATTTGGTAATAGAAAATAAATCTCAAACGCCTATGAATTACAAATATTAAAGGGGGCAACAACACCTGCTATCAGTCACTCTCTAGGAAAATTTTGTTTGCAAATAACATTTTGAGAACTTATCTTGCATTTGTCAATAAATTAATCCAAAATATAACATAACCAAACTAACATCCTGAATGGAAAATTTTTACAAGTTCTAGACTATTAGTTTGCACAAAATGTCAAGTAACTACACTTTCCTTGTAAAAGGCGCTGTCAAATAGGAGATAAACCAGTAATCCATAAAAATAGTTTTCGGATATCCATGTATAAGTTCTAATTTGGAAAACTATCCACCTGATAAAGATCGCAACTTTTGAATGACAACCATATGGAAACATATTGTGAATTGAAGATCGTTAAATCAATTGATTTGAGATATAGGTAATAGAACAGTTGCTACATTTGACGGAAAACTCTCTGGGAAATGTTGCAAAGTTCATAAATCAACAGGAAAAACATAGATAAATAATTTACAGTTTTCATGGAACATTTCGTAATCACAGTCGTCACATATAATTGCTGAATAGGTTATGCAATTTTTTTACTGGACTAACCAGTTTTTTCAATAGCAAAACATCAAATTCGAACAAGAAAAGAAGTACGAAAAAGTATATGGCATAAACTGAAATATCGACAAAAGTATGCATCTACGACTAGCATAAACCCTTTTCTGATATAAAAAGAGTCAAATCCACAACAATTTGCAACTTTTATTGGATAACATACACTCCACTATGGCATTATTGCTTGACATTTCACCAAACAACTTACCCATGTGAAGGCAAAGAAAACAGGGAAGACAATACTATGAAAATCAGAAAGGTATTTAAGAAAGATAATTTTCGTACACATATGGGAAGAAATATTCACATGACTGATCTATAGCGACAACAGGTATCCTATATGTTAATAATGGGTAGGAGTGTAGGAAACATAAAATCTATCCAGATGTTGTCTGTATATCAGTATATGGACAGTGAATTAGAGCAGTAACAAAGCAAATAATAATAATAATAGTGATCAGGGCCGGCCCTGAGGGGGGCCACGTGGGCTACTTAGGGCATCAAGTCATGAAGGGGCAATATTTTTTCAGTCCAACATGTTATATATAGTAGGTCAACACATGTATTTTTTTTTAATTTTTCAGCCCAATAATTGACCAAAACCTTTTAAAAATAGCATGTTGTATTTTTAAAGAGACATTTTTTTATCTAGCTTGGCCAAACCTATTTGAAAAAAATGCGTTGCATTTTAAATTTTTTTAGAAATACTTTTTTCTTCAATCTTGCCCAGGGCATTAAAATAGTCAAGACCGGCCCTGACAGTGAAGAAGGGGGCACAAAAGTTAGAAATTGGCTACAAATTTTGCTTGGAACGAATATTCCCTAATTTATGACTTTATAATAGAAAAATATATGTATTTAAACACATACCATCAGTCACTGTCTTGGAGAATTTAGTTCTCACATATTTTAAGAACTTATCTTGCATTTATCAATAAATAAATACAACAAAATAAACTAACATCTTAGATGGAAAATGTATACAAGTTTGCACAAAATGTGAAGTAACTACACTTTCTTTATAGACAGGCTTCCACCTGATAAAGATTGCAACTTCTGATATGCCTTATGCCACATAATTGTTTGAATGTTTTTAGATATAGGATCTTTGAATGAAGACCATAGTCGCCAAAAAAAAAAATATTGTGAACCGAAAATCCTTAGAATGAATTGATTTGTGATATAAGTAATTGAACAGATGCTACATTTGATGTAAAAGTTAAAACTCACCAGGAAATATTGCAAAGTTCATAAATCAACAGGAAAAAAAAAAACATAGATAAATAAATTACAAATTTCATGGAACATTCCGTAATTGACGGTCATTACAGAAAGAGATAAGTACCTAAATTCAAAACTAAAAGCCATTCTGTGAGAGAGGATCAAAGTCTAATTTTATAATACTAAGATCCTAAGAAGTTAGAATAGATGTCCAGATTTTCAACAATTTTACCATCAATCAAGTAGCTCATCAGAACTTAAAGAACATAAAGTAATTTAGGCTCCATGAACTCAAATTATAAAACATAGAATCATCAAACAACTTTTCATACCAGAAAACTGAGTGATCCAATCGCAACGTTTAAACGGAACAGACAACGTAATCATCAAAGCTACATCTCCTGTCAACTTCAACATCTTGCTATCATCTTTCTCCCTCCTTTTGGAGCTCACTATTTTCACAGAATTACCACTGGACGAAGAAGATTTCGAAGAACACAAACTATCTACAGAATCATCAATCTTCCTAACGAAAATTTTCGGCGACCTATTCCCTAATTTCACAGAACTCTTTGATTTTTTTTCTACGGCATCCTTCTTCTTCTTCAACTTCAAGCTCTCCTTCTCCTCTTCTTTAAGTTTGACTCGATTTCCAGCTGGTCCAAGTATTTTCCGTGATTCTGAATCAGGTTTGATTGATGGTGATACTGATGGAAGCTCAGTTGATGCAGCCATTTGCGATTGGCACAAAAACAAAGCTTTAGAGCAAATTTGATGAAATTGAAATTGAGAACTGATAATGGCACAATTGATCAGCTAAAACAGGATTCCAAGATCGTTAATGGGAAGAGTAGAGTAGAATCAATTAGGGTTTATAAAAGGGAATGTGGGAGTTGAAGAAAGGAACAGAAATTTGAAAATGACTCGAAATCCGAACGGGTGTATTATATGGGCGGGCTTTTTCCATTTCTCTATTTAATTTTCTTTTATTATTCTTTTTTAAAAAAAATTGAAAAGAAAGTAATAAAAAATATAAATTTTAAGAATAAAAATATAATTAAATTTACCTTTATTAATGAATTAACATGAATCCAAATTTTTAAGATGAAAAAAAATCAAGAAAATGTTGTTTTTTTTCTTTTGTCAAGAATTAATCA
The DNA here is from genome assembly GCA_020465985.1 of Centrapalus pauciflorus. Classification (NCBI taxonomy): domain Eukaryota; kingdom Viridiplantae; phylum Streptophyta; class Magnoliopsida; order Asterales; family Asteraceae; genus Centrapalus; species Centrapalus pauciflorus. Next base: position 82,464 of record JAANYP010007274.1, read on the forward strand.
TTAAATTCAATTTTTATCTTCTTAACTGGTCACAAATACGACAATGCCTATCTTTTCGTCAATTTTGAATTTTATATCTTCTCATATTCATTATCAAATTTTGTATTTATATTACATTTCTTGATTATTTGTCATTCATTTTATTAGGAGTTATTTTACATAATAATTATTATAAAATATTTTATATTTTTTTATCAAATAATGTAATTAAATAGTTTTTGACACGAATTCTGTAACGAAGTATTACTTTTTTGACACAAATCATATGAAAAACTATTATTGCTAAATCGATTAAATGAAATGATGTTGCATATATAGCATTCTAGCTTTTATGGTTTTGTCAATGTTTGTATTAATTCTAGCTTGAACAATTGTTAAAAGTCCAATAATAATTACTGAAACTAAAAGATAAATATCAATTGAAACAGAATACATAAAAGTGTTTAATATTAAAAAAACTAATATTTTTTTAAGTTTTTCTCAACTTCATCGTTTCATGTTATTTTTTCCTAATAAAGTTCTTAGGTTAATGTTTTCATTGTTTTCTTTCAAAATCAACCATATGTTTTTCACAAACAACCAACCTATTTTCACTTTTTTTTCAACAGAAAACCAGTAGTTTGCAATCAATGAAAACAAATCTTTCCAACATGGTACAAAAATATGGTTTTAAAAAGTATCATTTTTTTTCAAAGGGTGTCAAAAGTATCACTCGAAATTTCTAAAAAATTTTACATAACAATACAAAAATAACATTATAAATGTATATTATATCATGATTTTTTATGAACTAAAATTATGAAAAATAATCCTATAAAATGTAAAATGACTCAAGTTCAATCATTGTGGTTGAAACCTTTTTTGTAGGCTGTTAGCCAGTTGTACATTATTTTAACACATTGTTATTAAGCGCTGAATGGACCTTCGATTGAAGTTTATCAGTCTTTTCAACGTTTTATGAATTTCGAAACAATATTATTACTTGAATTATAAAATTTTAATTTAATTAGTAAATAAGGATAATAATATATAAAATAATATAAGATGTGATATTGATATTGAAAGGTAGGCAATGGGTAGCATTCGACATTTGGTGGGTAGTGGAGTTGAGGGGCATCCTTTTACCGTTACGATAAAGAATCCAAAGCAAACCAAATAAAGTGAATAATTAACGGCTATTTACGATACTTTATTTGGGCCCCTTCCTATCTAATTCTTACGGCCCAACAAACCGTCTAAACTTCACGTCCGTTAAGCCCATTAAACGAACTCTTTTAAAATTCTAATCTAACAATAATTGTTACTAGTTTAAATGGTAGGATTTTTTCTATCCGGACCGGATTTTATCAAAGCTGGTTTTTGAACAGTAATAATTTTTATTGGGTAGATCAGATTTTTTACTGGATAATTAACTGGTTAAAAAACCGGATTAAAAACCCAAAAAATCCAATTTTGTACTGCAGTAAATTCATAATTTTGTATTTTTTTTATAAATTTATAATCAAATATGATATAAAACATATTTAATTGGAGTAAAACTATATTTGTTTGGAGTTTTACTATGTTAATTGTAGTTATAAGTTTATAACTTATAAATGTATAATTTATAATGTATGATTTATAAAATACTTTAAAAAGCTCAGTTTTATTAAAAATAAAAGTCCAAATAAAAGATGTATAAAAAAGATGATAAAAAATGACCAAACCCAAACTGAAAGCCCAAAATAAAAAAAAGGAAAAATTATACAAAAACCAACATACTTTTGATATTTTCAGTTAAGTCGCTATACCAAAAACATTTTCATAAAAGTCCTTCAACTTGAAAGTTTTACGAATTGTGTTTTTTATGAGATTTTATAAAAAAATTTCATAAGATTTTGTTAAGTTAAAGAATTTTTATGCAAACATTTTATGTGCAGTGACTTTTATGAAAACGTCTTTAAGTTGAGGGGCTTTTATAAAAACATTTTTTGGTGCAATAACTTAATAGAAAAAAATATAAAAAAATCAAATTTTTTAAAACTGTTTTTTTGAAAAATTCAGTTTTTTATATCTGAAACCAGTTATATAGGTTACATTTTTTGGGGTCCAAACCGGTTGTTAAAAATACCAGGTTTTTTTTGTTGCAAAATCGGATTTTTGATTACAATCCGATTTTTATGCATCTGTACTTCTGGGTCGTGAAATAGACCGGACCAATCCAAACCAAACCTAAAAAGGATTTTAAAAAATGGAATTGGATTGAACCAATGGTCTCAGTTATGTTTAGCTTTCTATGATCCCGGTTGTTTTGACTTTTATAGTAAAAGAATATAAAGTTGGAACGAACTAAAACTGATAAAAAGTGAAAATGTTTCAGAAAATCAAAATTGAATTATACACGTAGGTCTAGTTCTAGTTACGTTATAATGTTCACTCTCGAATTATGTATATTATTCATTCTAGGGTTTTATTAGTATGTTTTTCACGTAACAAAAGTTTGATGTTGTAAGGTTTGTATGTTTACACATAAAAGACAAAATACAAAGCTAGAGATCACTTTTGATTCGTCATTAAAATAGAAAAAGTAGTTTATTTGCATAATAATTGATTATTTTATAATTTAACAAGTTAAAACGTAAATCCAAACACATTAAAAAATTGATTATTTCATAATTGTGATAACAAACAACATAAGCTAAGCCAAATACTAAATTTTCAAAAACGTTTTTTGTTGCAGCTATTATCTAATTATTAGTTTCCAAAACGCTGCAGCACTTTTTCAAACGCAAATTCAAATATCCCAAAAGACAAATCTAAACATCCCCGTAATTACCCAACAATATACATTTTGAGCTAGGGGAATATGTCACGAAAACGTAACATACTTTGGATTGGTATTTATTTCGAAAATAAGTACGTTTTAGCAATCCAAAACCAAAAAATATACATTTAATGAAACAGGCTCGATGATTTTTTCAATCTCCAAAGTATATGCCCATGCCCGGTCGAAAGTATATAGCATTCAAGCTTCGGATATTGATAATCGACTAGTGTCGGTTTTTAGATAATCTCACTACCTAAATAAAACATTTTTAAAAGTTTGACTACCAAATGTGTAAAACAAAATATACGACATAAATGTGTATAAACTCAAAATACATATCTATTTAATGTTATTTTACACCATACTTCATAAAGATATCCTACAATCATAATTTATTCTTTTTGAAAAGCAACATTTTATTATATAATAATAAAAATACAAAACGAACTAAAACAATTCCAATCTGTAACCATTTGAAGGTCACAAATGAGGACCAAAAAAAGAACTTGAACTCGAAAACATTACCCAAACTTGAACTCACAACAAAACTTGAACTAACCACAAACTATGGGCGTGTTTTAGGGTGTGCGAGAGAGGCTCAACCGCACATGCAGAGCACTTCAATTTCGTAGGGTCTCACAGTAATAATAAAATTTAAATTTAGACCAACAAAAACATTCTGCATTTAACATGTATATTTTGTGCATCAGTGCATTGAAATGGAAATCATGTCAAAATTCAATTTTATTCGTATTATTTATTTTAATTTCTCACTATGAAAGTAAGAATAGAGGGAAAAAACAGAAGAGAGCAAATGAGAAATCTCAATTGTATGCTGTACTGTTACATTGAAACTAAGCTACAGTGAGGAGCTTATATACAGAATACATAACTAACCAACTAACTGTGGGAACTAACTATGTAACAAACTAACTACTATTAACAGAAATGTAAACCATCTGTTAATATACTTCTCATCCCCCCCTCAAGTTGGAGCTTCTTGTAGACCCAACTTGTCGCTTAAAAAGGAATGCTGAAAGCTTCCCAAAGCTTTTGTCATTATATCAGCTAGTTGAAGATTAGTGGGTATGTAGGCTGTTTGAATGAAACCTTCTTGAACTTTGTCACGAGTAAAATGACAGTCTATATCGAGATGCTTAGTACGATCATGATAGCATGGATTAGCAGCTATCTGTTGAGCAGCTTTATTATCACAAAAAAGAGTTATTGGAATCTTAACAGGAATATGCAAATCCTGATGAAAGATAGGTCAACCACACAAGTTCACATGTAGTAGCAGCCATGCTTCGATATTCAGCCTCAGTAGATGACCTGGAAACAGTTGCTTGTTTCTTTGTTTTCCATGATACTAAAGAGTGACCCAAGAAAATGCAATAGCCAGTAAGTGACTTTCTTGTCATGACACAAGAAGCCCAATCTGCATCAGAAAATGCAGAAGCTTGCAACTGAGATTGAACTGGATAATATAGACCTTTTGAGATGGTACCTTTAAGGTATCTCAAAAGATGAATAGCTGCTTGCATGTGAGGTTCTTTTGGAGCAGAAACAAATTGACTAAGATGTTGAACTGCATAGGATATATCTGGCCTTGTCATTGTGAGGTAGAGAAGTCTTCCCACTAGCCTTCTGTAAGATTCAGGTTGTGGAATAGAAAGCCCTTTATCAAGAGATAATTTCAAGCGTTGAGGCAATGGTGATGGAACAGGTTTGGCTGCAGTCAAGCCTGCATCAGTAAGAATATCAAGAATATATTTTCGTTGATTAAGATAAGTCCCAGAAGACGTTCTGCACACTTCAATACCCAAAAAGTATTTTGCAAGTCCCAAGTCTTTAATTGTGAACTTTTATCAAGAGCAGTCTTGACTCTTTGGATTTCTGCATCAGAATTCCCTGTCAATAGAACATCATCAACATAGACTAAGGCTGTTGTAAAATCTTGACCATTGCCTTTAACAAATAAAGAGTAATCATTCTTGGATTGTTTGAAACCCAACTGAATCAGAAACTTTGACAATTCATGGTTCCATTGTCTGGAAGCTTGTTTTAAACCATACAGTGACCTCTTCAATTTTACACACCTGACCAGGTTTGGCTTTCAGATACCCCTCAGGAGGTTTCATGTATATTTCTTCATCAATGTAACCATGAAGGAAAGCATTATTAACATCCAATTGGTGAAGAGGCCATCCCTTTGCAGTGGCAATGGCAATTAGTACTCTAACAGTTGCTAGTTTAGCCACTGGTGAGAAAGTATGTTTGTAATCTGTTCCTTCTTTTTGATCAAAACCTCTTACAACCAATCGAGCTTTTAACCTTTCAACAGAGCCATCTGGATTATATTTTGTTTTGTAGACCCATTTAGAAGAAACAGCATTATGCCCTGCAGGTAAATCTGTGAGAGTCCATGTCTGATTGTTTTCTAAGGCTTCAAGTTCTTTATTCATAGCTGCTACCCAATCAGGATTTTGAGATGCCTATGTGTAGTTTTTAGGTTCCAAAGTTGTAAAAACATTGGCTAAAAAACTAATGTACTCAGCAGGTAGATGTTCAAAATCAGTATGATTGAACAATGGATAGGAAGTAGCAGTAGAAGCCTTGTTTGTGGTGGTGACAAAATCTTTCAACCATGCTGGTGGGACAGCAGCTCTGGTTGATCTTCTCAGAATGGGACCATCTTGATTGGTAGAGACTGAAGGAGTCGAATTTTGTAGTGAATTGGAAGGGCTTACAGGTGAAGAAACAGCAGGAATATTTAGAACATGATCATCATCCTCAGTGTATTGATCAGCAACAGAAGGAAATAAAGAAGAATGACTAATGGGCTGCTGTGTATGAGTAAAAGGGAATATATGTTCCTGAAAAATAACATCTCTGCTATTAAACACCTCTTTGCTTTGAAGATCATAAAGCTTATAACCCTTTTGCCGTGTAGGATAACCCAAGAAAATACACTTAACACCTCTTGGAGCAAATTTGTCATTGGATGGTTTGGTGACAGCAGCAAAACATAGACAACCAAATACTCTGAGATTATTGTAATCAGGTGGTTTGCCATGAAGAGCTTCAAATGGAGTTTTCCATTACAGAATTTGCATGGGCATCTTGTTGATCAGATATGTGGCTGTTAAAATGCAATCTCCCCAAAACATGTTTGGAAGATTAGCATGTATCTTCATGGCCCGTGCAGTATCCAAAAGATGCCTGTGTTTTCTCTCCACAATTCCATTCTGTTGTGGTGTGTAAGTCATCGACTTTTGATGTATAATGCCTTGTGATTTTAGAAAAGATTGAACTTCCTTATTGACAATCTCAGTGCCATTGTCAAATCTAATAAATTTTGGTTTAGCTTGAAAGTGATTTCCTATATAGGAAACAAATGATGACAGTAAAGAGGCAACTTGATCTTTGGTATGAACCAAATAAGTCCAAGTGGATCTTGTGTGATCATCAACAATGGTTAGGAAATATCGAGCCCCATTAAGGGCATCAACCTTGTATGGACCCCATAAATCAATATGAAGTAATTCAAAAGCAGTAGAAGCAAGGGTATGACTTCTGGGAAATGACAGTCTGTGTTGTTTGGCCAATATACAAGTATCACAAGAGAATTTTGTACAATCAAGGCCTTTACATGCAGCAATATGTGATAATTTGGACATAGAAGTATGACCAAGTCTAGCATGAAAGTATCAATATCTAAACGACCATCGGAAACAACATTATTAACATCAGAAATGATTGTAGAAAAGGGCTTGCATATGTAGAGATTTCTGAACCCCTTCCCAACTGCTACTACTTCTTTAGTTGAAGGGTCCTGAAAGTTAAACCAAGTGGAATGAAATGTACCAATCAATCTTTGAGAACTCAGTAATTTTCCAACTGAAAGTAGATTGATTTTAAAGTCTGGTACATAGAATACATCTTTCAATGTCAGTGATGGATTTATTGTCACTTGACCAACTTTTGTGACTGCTTTGATGGTTCCATCAGGAAGATTGACATGAATTGGTCTTTTTAATACTTGAATTGAATGAAACATGTTCAAGTATGGTGACATATGATCTGAAGCACCAGTGTCTACAATCCAATCATGCTTAATATCAATATCTATGTGACATGATAAAGCATAAAAAGGATCCTGGAGTAGATTACCGGCATGTGGAACAGAAGTTCCTGCAGCATGTTTTGAATCAGAGGCGTTGGTCCCTTTGCCTTTGAACATTTTCATCATTTCTTGACAGACAGCAGCAACTAATCTTTTGTCAATCTCACTTTTCTGATCATGATGCACCTCATTCTCAAATTCCATGTCAAAAGGAGTTAGAACATCAGATTTATCAAAAACTGAAAATACTGGTGCTGCAATTCTGGAATTTTTCTTTGTTTTCTTTCCTTTGAACCAGTCTGGGTAACCAATTCGTTCAAAGCATTGCTCAAAAGTATGACCATCCTGTTGACATTGTGTGCAATGCTTACGTTCCCCTTTTGCTTCAAGCTTTTTGTGAGATTGATTTGGTTTATTGTTGAGGTTAGCAAAATAGGCAGTTGGATCAGGGACATTATTGGTGATTTGTTTTTGTTTCTCAACTTGCTGCACTATATAATATGCCTTGTTGACGTTGGGCAAAGGATCCATAGACAGGATTTGATTTCTTACAGATTCAAAATCATCATTAAGCTTCATTAAGAACTGCATTAGCTTTGATCTACTGTCTATTTCTAAAAATTTCTCTGTAATTCCACATGTACATTCTTCCATTTTTCCACATGAACAAGTAGGTATTCCATTCATGTTATGTAATTCATCCCAATATCTTTTCATTTTATTGAAATATGCAGCAACAGAAAGGTTACCTTGAGAAATCTTATTCAATTCTCTCTCAATTTGATAGATGAGAGGTCCATTGCTTTGACCATAACGCTCTGTAATTTCTCCCCATAATTGTCGAGCAGATTGCGCATAAAGGAAAGCTTCAGACAATTCAGCTACCATCGAATTTAAGATCCAGCAGGTCACCATGAAGTCACACCTTGTCCATCGTTGGAGATCCACATCGTTTAGATCTGGTTTTCGTACTATTCCATCAATGAATCCTAGCTTAAGTTTTGCGCCTAGTGCCATTGTGATTGTACGACTCCAACCTAGGAAGTTACTCCCGTTGAACGGCGTGTTGGTGAGTGCCATGCCAGGATGATCTGAGTTTGCGAGATGCAAAGGATCATTGGCGGTATGTTGTGAATTCGATTCCTGAATAAGAGTTGCTTCTGGAATTGACATAGCCACAGACTACCGTAGGCTCTGATACCATATGAAAGTAAGAATAGAGGGAGAAAACAGAAGAGAGCAAATGAGAAATCTCAATTGTATGCTGTACTGTTACATTGAAACTAAGCTACAGTGAGGAGCTTATATACAGAATACATAACTAACCAACTAACTGTGGGAACTAACTATGTAACAAACTAACTACTATTAACAGAAATGTAAACCATCTGTTAATATACTTCTCACTCACTAATACGTTTTTTTTTTGTTATTCACAATCTCCACTTTACCTATTAAGAGGGTGTTTGGTTTTGCGTTATAAACATGATTATTAGCTTATCATGTTACAATAACGCAGATAATTGATTTAAAGTGTTTGGATTGCATACGTTAATAAGTGATTACTATTTAAAATATTTAAGAGACTATATTGTAATTACAAATACAAGACCTCCGAAATCCATGAGATGACCATGTACAAACCGATCATAACCAAAGAAAAATAAAACAGCCTCGCCTAAACAAATTTCGAAAAGGACAAAGCCAAAGAACAAGCATTTAGCCAATTCAAAACCACTAAACTTGCTGCAGAAATGAGGAAAGGAAACCTGTGTGATCGACCAAACCAAATTGATATACTCGCTCGTGCGATCAATATATCAGAAGCCAATCGAAGAAACTATTGACTTTCTGCCTTGCTTCACTTGAATCAACTGCGATATTCCAGCCATGATCCTAGCAACTTTATCAATACAACACGAACTGTTGACAATATCTTGTTTTAGCGAAATCGAATCTTCTAACTGGATTGTAGCACAAAACCAACCAATCTAGCTTGAAACCTCTAAGACGATTATAAATCCAATGAAATACGAAAGCTTCAAATTCATAGATATACTTCACTTCACTGGGACCCAGGGCCGGCCCTGAGGGTGTGCAGTAAGTGCGACCGCTTAGGTCCCAAGTTTGATGGGGCCTCATCATTGACCGGTGATCGGAAAAAATGGTGAAAACTAAAGTCTACTGAAGTTTAATACTGTGTCTCACGTCATTAACAAAAAGATATGTGAGTGTGAGGATGTATGATTATTAAAAATAAGCGTATAGCAATGCCCTTTCAGATAAACATAGTTTTGAAATTAATTATTTTGTTCAAGTTATATGAACACGTCTTAATATCATTGTTTTAAATTTTTTTTTTATGTATTCAATTGCTAGATTACTAATAACTAATAATTTTTATATAAATTTAAATATTTTCACATTTTAAGAGCCTACTATGTAATTATCATACAATGACACCAAAATTCACGGGACGGCCCTGCTGAGTCCAATCCTACAAACATAACCTTATACCGAAATTCCTAAATAGCATACAAAGAACTACAGCCTCCCATAAGTCAACATCATCTATGTTTAATGGCACTTCGCAATCAAACTTTTCCTATATTATTGTTACTTTAACGTCAAACTCGCTTGATAACATGAGTTTGTACCGCATCCTATAGAAAAGCGAATGATCAGTCTTCTGATATCTCACTTGATTTGCTTAGGAGCGATGGCGGGAAACAAGTGACTAGGCATTGTATCGCCTATGTTAGCTGAAAAAATGTAATTTTGGAGCGTAAACTTGTGTGTCTGTGAGCGTTAGGGACAATCTCTTCAACGAAACACATTTGACATCGAAGCTTTCCAGCCTCCAACTTTTCATACCAAGGGTCAAATTAACCATCAAAAAGATGGAAGCTTCGATTGAAGCAGGTCGAAAAACATGCAGTCCATTATCAAACCATCTAAGTCTAATCCCGTCATGCTTCCTAATGAATCTATGTAAATGAGCAATAGCTCGACTCGCTAAAAGCTCGAGTTAAACGAGCCCGAGCGGAGTTCGAGCCTAAATATGAGCTCATTTACTAATGAGCTCGAGCCCGAGCTTCACGTACCGAGTTCGCGAGCCTAAACGAGCCCATATGTAAATATAGTTTTAATTAATATTTATATAATATATAGATTAAAAAAAATACAAAATATATGAATATATGAATAGATTAAAAAAATTTATATATATATATATATATATATATATATATATATATATATATATATATATATATATATATATATATATATATATATATATATATATATATACACATATATATATGAGATCCATTGTGAACAATATATTCGTTGTGAAAAAAGAAAAAAAAATGCATAAAATCATTCATATATTTATCAACAAGTGTTTGTAACATGATTCATATGATTCAAAGTGTTCATAGAAGTGTTTACAACAAAATTCAGAACATTCAAAAGGTTCATAGTAGTTTTTATAACAAGATGCAAAAAGATTCATAAGATTTGACAAATTAATAGAATTCAATAAAATCCATAGGATCCAATAAGATTAATAGAAGGGTTCGGTAGTATTTTCAACAAGATTCATAAGATTCAAAGCTATTTTATGGTTGTTCACAATGTTCACAACAAATAAAGTGTTCACAAAAGATCTTTAGTCTCTCTCTCTCTCTCTCTCTCTCTCTCTATATATATATATATATATATATATATATATATATATATATATATATATATGTGTGTGTGTGTGTGTGTGTGTGTGTGTGTGTAAGTGTGTGTGTGTGTGTGTTTGTGTGTATATATGTGTGTGTGTGTATATATATATAATAAACGAGTCAAGCCGAGCCGAACTCGAGTTTGTATAATTATTCACGAGCCTGATACTTTTAAATGAGTCGAACTCGAGCTTTAACGGGCTCGGGCTCGGGCTCGGCTCGGTTTGTTTACACCCCTACGTTTAATAACTAATAATAATATGACAAAAGAATATTGCTATATTTAGTACTAAATAAGTTGTTGGTGCACTGTTAAACCGATTTGGCTCATGACTATAAACAATAAAAATATGTAAATTCATTCTATTTATGATAAAATTTTAAATAATATGATTATTAGCAGTAAAAAACAAAAATATTATTGCTATTTTTTACAATCGGCCTTAAATATAATAAACCTAACCTAATTTTTCTTTAATCAAAAATATATATGTTTTTCCCACTTCAAGTTATTTTAATATTACTTGACTAGTATTATTAAATATCATATTGCAAAAATGTTATTTAACCCAAAAACTTTTATGCTACAATTATGATAACTATATTATTATTTAGAGTAAATTACACAAATGGTCCCTGTGGTTTGGGGGTTTTTGCTCTTGTCGTCCCTCAAACTTTTTTTTTTTTTTGCACTAATGGTCCCAAAATCCCAAACTTTTAACACAAACGGTCCCTCTGACTAACATCCGTTAAGTTTGACCGTTAGGGAAAAGGGCATTTCCGTCTTTTTGTCATTCAGGGACCATTTGTGAAATTTTATATAAACTTTTAAAACATAAAAATCTTTTATAATTTATTTATTAAATTGTTTTAATCAAATTTATTCATCATTAATTCATTATAAGACCTTTTGTTATGAATTTTACATTATTGTTATGAATGTTCATATGTGTTCTTCAAACACCGCCAAAGGCCACCTCTGACTAGCGTGCTACCACTAATCACCACCTTGGCCGCCACCTCCGACCACCGGCCTACCACCATTAAAATCACACTGAAACAAACAAAATTTTATAGATCTTGTATGAAATCAAATTAAATCAACAAAGAAGTCTAATGTGAAATCAAACCAAACAAAATCAACATGAAAATCAAACTAAACAACCAGAATGTTTCAGATATGAAAAATAAAAAAGAAAGTCTAATGTTAATCCTTAAAAATCAAATCAAATCAACAACACTCATAACCATAACCATGACTGGAACAAATCAAACCAACAACCAAATCTAAAAAACAAATGAACAATTTGAGTTTAACTTTGTAGATGAATATGTGTTCAGGAGTATGATAAGATAGGGTTTTTTTCATTCTTTTTATCCATTGTCTCTTTCTCTTCACCTTCTTCTCTATCCTTTCTTCCACCAATAGCCACCTCCGCCGCCATCGAAGACCACCTGCTCAAGAGAGCCACCGTCAAAAACCCCCATCACTGAGAACTCCAGAAGTGAGGCGCCGGTGAAGTGAGAACTCCAGAAGTGAGTCGCCACTGAGAACCCCATCACTGAGAACTTTGTTTACCGAAGTGAGGAGCCGGTGAAATGAGAACTCCAGAAGTGAGAACCCCACCATTAACTGAAGTGATAACCCCATCACTGAGAACTTTGTTTACCGATGTGAGGCGCCGGTGAAGTGAGAACCCCATCACTGAGAACTCTAGAAGTGAGGCGCCACCATCGAATTCCATCTTCTTCTCTATCCTTTCTTCCAGACCTTTGTTTACCGAAGTGAGGTGCCGGTGAAGTGAAATCGAAAGAAAGCTGCCGATATGAAGGAGATAGGAGGATGAGATTTGAAGATAGGTTTTAGTTTTTTTTATTTTTATTTTTGTATATAAAAAAAAGAAAAGAAAAGAAAAAAGAAAAACCAAAAAATAATAATCTTTTAAAAAAGTTTTATATAAAATTTCACAAATGGTCCCTGAATGACAAAAAGACGGAAATGCCCTTTTCCCTAACGGTCAAACTTAACGGATGTTAGTCAGAGGGACCGTTTGTGTTAAAGGTTTGGGATTTTGGGACCATTAGTGCAAAAAAAAAAGTTTGAGGGACGAAAAGAGCAAAAACCCCCAAACCACAGGGACCATTTGTGTAATTTACTCTATTATTTATGACACAGTCTAAGCATTTTGTAGGACGTTATGGAATCATCTAGAATATAAGATATACTAGAACATTGTGGAAGGTGGTAGAAAATTCTAGAACATAATAGACAACTCAAGACTAATTTAGATTATTCTCCAACCCTCCTTAGAGGGTGTTTGGATTTGCGTTTGAAAAAGTGTTGTAGCGTTTTGGAAACTAATAATCAGATAATTGCTGTAACAAAAAGTGCTGCAGGAAATGTAGTGTTTGGTTTAGCTTCTGCTGTTTGATATCATAATTATCAAATAATCAGTTTTTAAAGTGTTTGGATTTGCGTTTTTACTTGTAAAATGACCAAATAATCACTTATTAAGCAAATAAGCTACAATTTTTAACTTATGAAAAAGTGTGGCAGGACAAACGCCAAACGCAAATAATCATTTATTAACGTATGCAATCCAAACACTTTAAATCAATTATTTGCGTTATTGTAACGTGATAAGCTAATAATCATGTTTATAACGCAAAACCAAACACCCTCTTAGTATGATTATGCAGATGATTCTAGAATATTATTAATCTCTATAAATAGGGGTGAGGGTGTATCGTTTGGGAACATAGAAAATGTTGGTTTGGGGGGTTTTCCTCTAGAAAGAAAATAAAAAGATTTGTCAATCAATCATATTAGATAATTGTAGTATGATATAAATATGAGATGGAGAGATTTACATGTTTAAAAAATACAACTTATATTTATTCATTTATTGAAATGAGTTTTTATATCTGGTGCGTCGCAACTAGTCTAAAAAATATAATCTATCTATTCTATTAAATGGATAATTAAATGTTACATGACACTTAATTAGGTTGTCACTTGAATTAACTAGGAATTGTCATGCGTATTATAAAAGTTTTCTAGTTAAGAATAAAAATATAATATAATTAAAGTGATTATTTTATAAAATATAAATAAAATATTTAAACTATATTTATCCAAATCTAATAGAATCTACTTTAATTCAAATTAAATCCAATAAAATCTAATACACTAATAACTTATTAATTATAATATAATACAGGTTTTAAAATTACAGAAAAATAATTACTATATATATATATATATATTTAAAAGTATAGAAAATTAATAGGTTATGATAAATAATATATCATTTTTATATATTAAACGCGGAATACACAAGATAATAAACTAGTTACTCTGTTACTAAAAAGAGCAAGAAGCAAAGTAAAGAACGGAAACCATATAAATTGATTTCGAATGAAATTGATATACAAGCAAAATTTTATGTTAAAATCAAAAAAATGTATACTTTTTTTCGCTTTTATTTATACTTAACCTTAAAACATTCTATATTTTTTCTAACTAGTTTTTGTAACTTTATATAATTTTCGAACAAGAAAAATACTCTACTAACTAAAACATAAAATTATAAAAGTTATATTTTTGTAAATAAAACATAAGTAAAAGTGAATTGTAAAAAGAATTAAAAAAAACGCAATAAACATATCAAGACTAAATTGTTAAAAGAGAAAAAAAGCAAAAATGTGAAAGTTGAGAATTATATATATATATATATATATATATATATATATATATATATATATATATATATATATATATATATATATATATATATATATATATATATATATATATATATATATATATATAGCCGACGAATCAGAGAGAAAACTGCTCACGTGGCGTTGTATAATTGGTAGAAATTCAGATATTTAAGGTTGATTTGACACAATATGAGTGACTATAATTCAGAAAATTAAGGCTACATCACAACATTAAAAAAAACTGAAAAAAAAACAATATTTACGTATCCTTTCCCGGATTTATGGAGGATTTTGTTTTTTTCCTGCAATATATATATATATATATATATATATATATATATAAAAGATAAAACCCGGAAACAGAAAACTAGATTTAAACTGCAAAAAATCTGGAACGTCTACCATTATATATACATAGTCAATGACATCCACGATTCCAACATATGTTCAGTGCAAAATACTGGAAAAAAAACTGCATCAAGGTGTCAGCGGAAAATAAAGAAGTAACTTCTTTAATCTTCTTTCACTATTCCAAAAACTACAACATTTTTATATTCTTTAAACCAATTCTTTAATTAGTTTATCATGATTTTGATTATCATTTTGCAGGATATGATATACAAATGGTGGATCAGGAAATTCAAATTCTGTGGATGTTGAAAGCAAAAATCAAATTGATGTTTCCACTGAGAACAAAATCATGGAGAAATTCAGGTTTTTTTTTTTTTTTTTTTTTTTTGTCCTTTTGGTGCTCAATTTATTTACAAACTATTCCTCTACATCCATAAAATCTTTCAAAAAGAAAGATTTGATTTCTAGTCAGGCTAAAAGATCAGTTGTGTCCATCAATTCAACAAAAAAAGGAATTAGCTTATATCAATATGGTTTACGGAAAACTACGTTTTCGGTGAGTTTTGTAAATGGGTTCAGACTCTAGAGACTCATCCGTGATTTTTATGCCCTTATATGATATTAGTCGTATTTTATCTTTTTTTCGTGGACCTATTTTACGATTAGATTAGCAGACCACATACCTTATAGTTGTGTGTGTTATGGTGTTACCTTTCATATATGAATAAACTTTTAGTCTGTGACAAATGTTATAAAATATCATTATAATTACATGTTTGGTTCATTTTAATATTTATACTTTTTTGGTTGTTTCAAATTGGTAATTAAACTCTTACCAAACATCATAAAACAATGTTATATTTTTGTCATTGAAACTCTAACGGAATATCATAAAACACGGTTATATTTTTATCATTGACTCACTTTACTAACTGAAACTTTTTTTTTTTAATAATTTTTTAGTAATTAAACTTAGGACAAATGTTACATAACATTACTTATATTTTCTTCAATGATCCATATTTATAAAAGTTTTCTAAAACACAAAATTATATTTTGTATTACATCATAAAATAACTGTGTACTTTCAAGTTTGATTCGTTTTAAGTATTAGACTGGTATGTTTTGGTAATTAAAACTTTTTATAGTATATTCATTTGATAATTTAAACATTTTATATATGTCAATTTTAATAATTGAAGTTTTTATAGTTTATTATTTGGGTTTATTATGAAAAAATCAATATGTTTTCACGTTTTTTGCGTTTTCGTCTCTTTATGTTATTTTTTTTCATAAAAGTCCTCAAATATTAGGGGTTTTAATCATAAAAATGGTCAAACTTGAGGGTTTTTTTGCACAAATATCCCTATTAAATCACTTCATTATTTTATAAATTAAAGAGTAAATGTTAAATTTGACGAAGGAGTGGTGATGGCTTCTGAACACACCAGTTCAGAACCCGGACCTAACATGCGGACTTCATTGGAGTCAAATAAACAAAATGCTGAACAAAATGAATTAAATAAGTTGTTTGAGAACTTTTATGATGATTATTTTGAAACTCCCAAATCTAATGTTCAAAATTTGGTGCCTGACAGGATCACTGAAGATCCAGTAGTAGTTTCAGATCTCTCTCAACAACAAAGTTCAGAAGAAACTGGAGAAGCTTCAACAGCAAAGGTGCAGTTAACTACTGAGACTGTACAACCAATTGAACCTCCACATACTTCTGAAACCCCTATTACTTCTGAACAGTCAGAAGCTCCTACCTCAGATGTTCCACCTACAACATCTGCAACAACTCCCGAACCATATTTTGATTCCAATCCCAACCAAGACCCAATAGAACCGTTTCCACATACAGTTAAGTGGACAAGAAATCACCAAATAGAGAATATCATTGGTGATCCATCTTCATCAGTCCAAACCAGAAGGGCTACAATAAATGAATGCTTATTTTCAAATTTTTTGAGTAAGATTGAGCCTAAAAATGTAAAAGAAGCCCTTCTGGATGCTGATTGGATTGTGGCTATGCAAGAGGAACTCAACCAGTTCGAACGGTTAAAGGTTTGGAGGCTTGTTGAGCGACCAAAAGACAAATCTATAATTGGCACGAAATGGATCTTCAAGAACAAGAAAGATGAACACGGTGTCATTATTAGGAATAAAGCTCGTCTCGTAGCCAAAGGATACAGTCAACAAGAAGGAATTGATTATGATGAAACATTCGCACCAGTTGCACGCATTGAAGCTATAAGGATGTTTTTAGCTTTTGCCGCACATAAAAATTTTACAGTATATCAAATGGATGTCAAAACTGCGTTTTTAAACGGGGAGCTAACAGATGAAGTATATACATATCAGCCCGAAGGGTTTACTGATCCTTCGAAACCTGATCATGTATATATTTTGGATAAGTCACTGTATGGCCTTAAACAAGCACCTCGTGCTTGGTATGATGCACTTTCAACATATCTGTTGAAATGTGGATTTACAAAAGGTGCAGTTGACACAACCCTGTTTATAAAACGTCAGGGGCCAGATATCATAGTAATACAGATATATGTAGATGATATAATATTTGGGTCTACAAATCCTGAATTTTGTAAGAAATTCGCGTTTTTAATGTCCCAGAAATTTGAAATGAGCATGATGGGGGAAATAAATTTTTTCTTAGGTTTACAAGTAAAACAATTGACTGATGGTATTTTTATCAATCAGTCAAAATATATCCAAGACATGTTAAAGAAATTTAACATGGTCAATAGTACTCCTATGAAAACTCCCATGGCTCCGGATTCAAAATCAAAACTCGATGCGGACATCTCAGGAAAACCTGTAGATGTAACCCATTATCGAGGTATAATTGGGTCATTAATGTACTTAACAACCAGTAGACCAGATATTATGTTTGCTACATGTGTCTGTGCTAGATATCAGGCAAATCCAAAAGAATCACACTTAACTGCTGCAAAACGAATTTTAAGATATCTCAAAGGTACTCCAAATCTTGGTTTGTGGTATCCTAGGGAGTCTTCATTTCATCTGACTGCTTTTTCTGACGCTGATCACGCAGGTGATAAGATGGACAGAAAAAGTACGTCAGGAGCAGTACAATTCTTAG
Organism: Centrapalus pauciflorus; assembly: GCA_020465985.1. Classification (NCBI taxonomy): domain Eukaryota; kingdom Viridiplantae; phylum Streptophyta; class Magnoliopsida; order Asterales; family Asteraceae; genus Centrapalus; species Centrapalus pauciflorus. The sequence goes on from JAANYP010007274.1 coordinate 100,331, forward strand.
GTGACAAACCCGTATGTTGGTCATCCAAGAAACAACACTGTGTTTCATTGTCAACAGCTGAAGCAGAGTACGTGGCTGTATCTTCTTGCTGTTCTCAAGTGTTGTGGATAAAAAGCCAACTACGTGATTACGGGTTTACACCAACGAAGATTCCAATATACTGTGATTCTCAGAGTGCAATTGCTATTGCATCAAATCCGGTGCAACATTCAAAAACGAAACACATAGACATTCGGTATCATTTCATTAAAGATCATGTAGAAAATGGAAATATAGAATTATATTTTGTACCTACTGAATATCAACTAGCTGATTTGTTTACCAAAGCGTTAGATGAAAAGCGGTTTAATTTTTTGGTATACAAATTAGGTATGTTGAATCGTTAAGATTTAATAATTCAGTAGTTTCAAAATTTTAATTTTAAAATTTTCATTTTTTTTAAGTGATGTTTATCTGATGTTAAATTCATGATTCATAAAAAGTTTATATACTTGAGAATTTAACGAGATCTGGAATGTCATGTGCAGGGGGAGCAGAAAAGCATTTTATCTGATTTTGTATAAATCTGATAAAAATTATCTGCTATTTTGTAGGGGGAGCAGATTTGAAAAATGAAATCATAAGTTGAGGGGGAGCAACATTCAGAAATTCAAGGGGGAGAAATTAGATTTTGTTAATACTGTTATTTTTTTTCAGTATTTGTTTTGTTTGTTGATTAATAACTTTTTGTTGTTTGTGTAAATTTTTTTTCTTTCTTTCTTTCATTTTAATTTTTTTTTTTTGTTTTTTGTTTTTGTTTGTGTATTTTTTTTACAAAAATATTTTCTTTAGTCCATTTAAAATTTTTTTTTGTGTAGTTAATTTTTTTTTAGTCACAATTTTTGATTGAAAAGTTAGTGTGTGGGCTAAGTTGGTTTAGATAATGGGCCGGATTTTTCAAATTTGAAAATTCAAAAATGGGCCGGGTAAATGAGGATATAAATTTGAATTTTCAAATTCAAATTTACTTTTTCCGGAAAATACATTTCCTCATCTTCTCCAAATAGATTTCTTCCCTTCGAAGAAAACCTCAAAAACCCACCAACCGACAATTTTTTCATCAAAATTGTGAGTAAACGTTCGTATTTTTTTTCTTTTTAGTTTGTTTCTTTATATGGTTAGTATATCTGCTTAGTATTTTTTTTGTATATGGTTTGCTTCTACCTGTTTGTATTTTTTTGAGTTCTTGACTGTTAATGGCAACTCATGGTATTTGTTCATAAAGTTGAAATTAAATGTGTGATAAGGCTCGAATTGGTACTATGATTATGAATCTAAAATTTCATAAGTCATTTTTACATCACACAAACAGAATCACTGATCTTTCAAATAAAACAGTTTCGAGTTCTTGAATATTCTGAAATTTGAATTTTTAACAACTTTAAAGTTGTTTTTGTTCAAAGTTCAGTAAAATAAATGTGTTTAAAATACATTTTCGAAGGGGGTACTTGTTTTAAAAGTCTGAAATTGATCCTTGAAATTAAATTCATCAAAATAAGTGAGTTTTAGACTTGTAGAAAAATAAAAAGAAGTTTCTCGAATAAAGCTTCATTCGAGTTTATTGGAAGTGTTATTCGAGCTGATCAACAGCTTCATTCGAGTTTATTGAAAGTATTATTCGAGTTGATCAACAGTATTATTCGAGTTGTCAAAGAGTCATTCGAGTTGAATGACAGAGTCATTCGAGTTGATATGTATGTCATTCGAGTTGCCTATATGTGTCATTCGAGTTTTATCTGAGAATAATTCGAGTTGCATCATGACTCATTCGAGAAATATTTGGGTTCTATGCGAGTTAACAAGTGTGGGTGTAACACTTAGAAAATTTTCAGAAAATAAGTGCTTCAAAGGTTATTCGAGTTGGGACTATGATCTAATCGAGAAAATGACTTAGTCATTCGAGTTGGGTGTTGGATCCCATTTTCCATTCGAGTTTAATACATGTTACATTCGAGTTTCATGTATATGACATTCGAGTTTTGTAGTGACTTAATCGAGTTTTAAATTTCATCATTCGAGAAAACTCAAATCTTTATTCGAGTTTCACAGAGTATTATTCGAGTTATGTATACATCATTCGAGTTGGGTGTAGACTTATTCGAGTTGTTTCATGTGTCACCCGAGATTGTTAAAGAGTCATTCGAGAAACGTGTAGTTTCATTCGAGTTTCATCAGAAAATTTTTCTAAGTGTAGTATTTTAAAGTTTTAAGAAAAATGTCACATTTTTTTTTAAGAAATTGTTATAAATTTGTGTTTTTCTAACATTGGTCTTTAAACGATTGACTCTGGAGTCCTCTCAATAATTTTTCAATTATTGTCAGGAATCCCGATGCTTTAAACAGAAAATCACAAGTTTTTGCAATTTCTGATAAAATGTTACAAGTTTTTCTACATTTTGTAGGTTGTTCTTTGTGTACTTGGTAAGCCTAACATGAATTTTATTTTTTACAGGTATTCAAATGGCATCTCCTGTGCAATCCCAAAATTCAAATTCCTCTGATGCTCAATCATCATCAAATCATACCCTCGTTTCTACCCCAGTCAGATCAACCTCTGTAGCCCGTTCTTCACAAACCCATATTATTCCAGATAATCAACTTGTAAAGCCAAAACATTGCCTTCCTTTCAGGGACAATAACCACCGTTTAGATCCCAAAGTTATAAAAGTAAGCCATCTGATCATTGTGGACATTCTAAAAAGCCATCCTCTTGGTTATCTGCTTCAGTATAAGCCGTCTATTCCACAAGTGTACTTACAACAATTTTGGCATACTGTCAAATTTGTTCCTGCGGATGGTAATCACCATTTTAAAGTGACGATTGATCAATTCAAGACAAAGATCACTCTTGCAAGGCTACGTCACAATTTATTTCTTCCACGACGAATAGACACTGTGAACTTTCCAGAGTTAGCAGATTTTGAGGATTTTGTTTCTGATGAAGAGCTTGTTCATGATTTGATTTGTCTAGGCTACTCAAAGCCACTTCCGAAAAGCTCTAAATTTCACAGAAATGGTTTAAATGGCGAATGGTACACACTATTTGGTATCATTAATCGTCGCATGACTTCAAAGCATACTGGAATTGACCGATGCAGCATTCATTGCCTGAGGATATTTCATGGGATCGCATTCAACAATCATTATGATTTTGCTCTGTGTATCTGGGAGGATCTAAAGGAGATAGTACTGGCTAAGACTACAAATAGAGCAAGGAAGTTTGTTCCACTTCAAAGGTTTATCCAGATTCTTATCCGAGGGATATTAAGGGCCAATGAAAATATTCCAAAGAGAGCCAATTCTCAGAGATGCCCAGACTACGTCATGATGAGTTTACATGAAGTGCCAGACTCCCCGAATGCTAACATAATGCCAATTCCAGAGTCATTACTCAAATATGCAGATCAAGAAAGTGAATATGTGAAATTGTACAGAATAGATCATGCTCCTATAGAGACTCAGGAACCGAGTTCTCTTAGCCCAGGAGCTTTAAGGATCGAGGAACCTCAGCAAGGGGCTGAAGTTCAGGTTGCCCAGTCTGTGAGTGAGGGTGTAGGAAGTGTGAGGGGTGGTGAGGAAGAAGCAGAAAAGTCAGATTCTGAGAGGACATTATCTGATATTCAAGAAGAAGAGGGAGAAGGAGCTGATGATGATGATAATGATGATGATGGAGGTGATCATCATGAGGGAGGAGGTTTGATGATTGATATAGTACAGATACTTGAACAGAGTGTGAGGGAGGTCCTAAGCCCAGAAAGCCGGGAAATAGCTACATCTGCTGTTAGCTCTCCTATGAGAGTTAGCATTGAACAAGTCAGTATCCCACTGACGATTGCACACCTTCCTATCCACTCAGTCTCCTCTCAACAGGAGATTGTTTCATTTGAACACCGGGATGAAACACACGATCTATCCGAAAGTCACTTGGACTTGATGGATATTGAAACAAGTGCACAACTGCCCGTGTGTACGACTTCATTTGAATCACAAAGTCTAGATCCTATACAATTTAGGACACTTGAGTCAACTTCATTCGTTGAAGTAAGTGTGGCTGAACTTAGTGTTCCCACCGGAACACCCTTAGTAACGGAAGCATTTGTTGCTCCGTCACTTGAAGAGGGTGGAAGTCCAGTCAGAGAAACGCCAATACCAACTCTGAGCACTGGCCACACAGAAGTTCTTTTTACAAGTTCGACTGTTGTGTCAACTGGAAGTCTACGTGACCCAGTGGTGAGTTTATCCCCTTTTGTTACAGAGTCAACCTTGACAAGTGCACTGAATGCAGCTGTGTCTGGTGTCAATTTGCATGTTTCTAATCAGTTAGCGGAAGTAATGGCTCAAATGACAAATATTCAGAAATTTTTAAAGGGAAAAGATGTTGCAGAGGAGTCTGTCAAGCAAACTGACTCAAAGCAAGCTATAGAAGAGTTGAAGGAAGAGTTGAAGGATTTTGTTTTTGATCAATTTGACGAGATGAGAGAACGTATGATCAGCCTGGAAAATACTGTGGTAACTGCGTTGGGTAATCTTTCAGAACGAGTAACTGTAGTGGAAGAGACCTGCAAGGCTCAAGCTTCCTCATCTAAGAGGAAACATGATGAGCATGACGAAGACTTCGATGATGCTCCTCATGAGGGGGAGAAGAGGAGAAAGCTTGATCAACCGACGCCGGGGATTTTAATGCTGACATATCCAGAGAAGGAGCCAGAAACTCAAGGGAAAGAAGCCGGAGGATCCAAACAGTCAGCTGGTGAACAGAGAGAGCTGGGATTGATTCTTTATGAAGATGTTCCAGTTCCTTTGAACACTCAGTCTGATATTTATCAGTTTATTGAGTATATTGATTCAGAGGAAGACGTTCAAGAGAAAGATAAAGAGCTAAGTATTCAAGAGACAGGAGAAGAAAAAGAGCAGTATATTGAAGTGTCTGAAGATGATGACATAATTACTTTGACTGATGTAGATTTTAGAGCTGAAAGAATTGAGGAAGAGGAAGTACTAGTTGAGGAAATTATGAAGGATGTTGAATCAACACCAACGGTTGAAAAGCCTGAGGTTGTTGTACAAGTTAAAGAAGAGTTTGAAGAATTTCATGTTGAGAGCAGTATAGCTCAAGAAAAGGTTGTGTTGAATGAAGTTGAAGTTATGGATAGATTTTTCAACGAGTATGTGCTAGCTGATGAATCTGAGAAACAACACAGACTTAGATTTCAAGCACAACAAGTGGTACAGAGGGAAATTCAAGATATGCTAACTCTGTTGAATCAGGATGAGATAAGTAAGAAGAAGATGAAAAAGTTTGAACTTCCAGAGAACAGATCTGCTGAATTTATCAGAAAAAGGAACAAGATGCCGTATATTGAAGATATTCTGGAGAAACAGATCTTTTGCAAAAAGCAAGCTCCTTGTTTATTCCACAAGTTATTTAAAGTACTAGAGCCTAACATGCCCAATCTGGTTAACTATGCCAGCTTTCTGAGAAACAAAACACAGGAGGTTGAGAAGGTTAAAAGTGAATTCAGAATTGTTGACCTTGTGAAGATTGAAAAAGAAAGATTTGTTAAGGTTTTCTATCCGAAATTCACAGTCACAAGATCAGATGGAAATACTTATGTATTCACTGAAGCTGACATGTTCAACATGCACTTAGTCGATATTGAAGATCTTTTTGACGAACTGTGCAGGAATAAAAGGAATGAATATTGTAGATTTGCGTTGAAGACACTGTTTCATTTCATGCATACCAAACTGGTATTAATGTCAATGCAAGATCTACAGATTGGAGTTGAGAGAGGCATGAGGAAGATAAACATGACTGCACCTCACAGAGATATTAAATTTGCTGGTGAGCTTAAAGAGTTTCAAGTTATAATGGTGAAGCATCCAGCTGTCATGTACAAAGATAGAAATAAAAGATTGAGAGCTATGAGAAGTGTTGAATTGAACAAGTTTTCTGATGGAACGTTGATTAAGGTGTTGAATGGTCTGAAAGGCAAACTGGCGGCAGATCGAAAGAGGAAGACAAAGAAAGGAGCTTTATCAGTTAACGATCGAAAACTCATGGTCGAGTTTATTTCTAAAATTGAATGGAGACTGTCTGATCGGAAAAGTATTAGAAGATTTGAACAGAAGCTTGGCTTGTCAACTTGAAGACTTTGCTACTTTCATCAAAGGGGGAGATTGTTGGAATATGTTTTAGTTGATGAAATATCAAAGTCTAGGGACTTAATATGTAATTTCCTTATAGTTTGTAAATGTGTATAAATAGTCATGTTGACTTTCAAAATAGGTAGATTTTGTGAGATCTGTCAGATATCTTTTTGTACGCGTTTGATTTAGAAAAAGCTGCTCTGTACAAGAATATTCCAGAAATCATTTTGTAATCATCAAGAGTATCAATCAAATCATTCGGTCAGTATTGATTACATTTATTGTTCTTATTAATTGCATATTGTTGATTGAATTCGTAGAAACTATATTTCACAGTTTCTTGAATTCATTAGTTTTCATGATCTATCGGAAGATATGCTGAAATCCTTAACAGAAGGACCAGCCACTTTCATGGAAACAATCCCTGGAGTACCAACTGGTAATCCCCCAATTCCACCAAGGACAGTCGAGGTCACCAACCTGACTGAGGCCCAAAAGAAGAGAAAATTAGGGGATAAAACTGCCAGGAAGTTACTTCTGATATCCATCCCCAATGATATTTACACATGCCTCACAAACACAAAAACTGCTAAGTCAATTTGGGATGAAGTGTGTAAACTCATGAGGGGATCTGACAGAGCTGCCACAAACAGGGCTAGAAACAGCCTAATGACATTTGAAAATTTCAGAGCCCGTGAAGGAGAACTACTAGAAAACACTTACCTAAGGTTTGTGAATTTGGTAAGTGAAATGAAACGAAATGGAATGACAAAGTCCAATCTGGACATAAATGTCAAATTCCTAAATGTTCTGAATCCTGAATGGGAGAAATATGCTATGATTATCCAGCAAACAAAGGATATTGAAGAAATGGATTTTCATATGATATTTGAGAACCTCAACAACTATCAAGAGGTTGTGTTGAGGAATATATCAGGAAAGAAGAAAGCCGAGAAAGAATAGGGGTGAGCTCGGTACCGTACCGGTACCGATAACGAAAATACCGAAACCGAATTATTAGTTTTGGAAGAACCGAATACCGAACCGTATAATTTTATATGGTGTCGGTTCGGTTCCGAATACAGAATTTTAGCTAATTTAAGGACCGAATACCGAACCGAAAGTACCGAATACCGAATTTTAGCTAATTCAAAAACCGAATACCGAACCGAATATATTAATTCGGTACCGGTCGGTACCGGTACCGGTTCGGGTTCGAGAAATGGTACCCGTCGCTCACCCCTAAGAAAGAAACTGCTGATCCATTGGCTCTACTGGCAGAGAAAAAGTACAAATACAAAATGAAAAAGGAGAAAAGAGCCGTAGTCAGCAGTACATCTTCAGAATCAGAATCCTCTGATTCATCTGCTGATTCAGAGATAGAAGAAATAAAAAAGCAGATGGCACTGCTAACAAAAGCATTTCAAAAGAAATTCTACAGAAATCCAACCAACAATAAGATGCGCTACAAAACAGGCTCGAGGAAAATTGAGAAGAAGGACAAATATGAGAAATCTGGAGAAAGTAGTGGAAGAAAGACTGACAAATATGAAAAGTCAGACAAGTCAGCAAAGAAAGATTCAGAACAGAAATGTTACAACTGTGGAAAACCAAGTCATTATGCCCGAGAATGTAGATCCCCAGTAGTCAAAAACTCAGACTACTATACGAGAAAGACTCTCTTAGCCAAAGAAAAAGAGTCTGCCAAAGCTCTTATGGCGGAGGATGACCACTGGTTGCAGTTATCTGAAGATGAAGATATTCTGGATGAAGATGCTCATATTTGCCTCAAATCAGAAGTTTTCAATGAGTCAGAATTGAGTGAATCAACATTGATAGCTGAAGATGAAATATGGGTTGGTTTAACTGATGAAGAGGATGCAGAAAGACGAGAATCTGAGGAGGAAGAGACAGAAGAAGTTGCATTGATGGCAACTGGCAAAAATGAGGCTGAAAATGATGAAGATTCAGAGTCTGAAAGATCAGATGGTTCAGATAAGCCGGAGGTACATTCTGATTCTGACTCTGATATTGATGAATCATGTGTACTAGAAGAAAAACTAACTCATATGGCCTTTATGCTTAAAAAGTTTGAAAAATCTTTAAAGGCGGAAAAGAAAAATGCTCATTCTTTGGAAAACAAACTTTGTAATGAACATAACTTAGTTTTAGACTTTTCCAAAGATTAAGCATTAGCCTTACGAGCAGTTTCAGACTTACAAGATAAGGAAAGAGAACTACAAAGCAATATACTCAATCTTAATCACAATATATCTGATTTACAAGAAAGACTGCGAATAGCAGAATTAGAAGCTTCAAATTTTTCTGTAAAATATCATGCTATTTTTGAAGAACGAACTAAACTTTATGAGAAAATAAAGAAGATGGAAGATGAATTTATCAAAAGAGGGAAAACAGATCAAACAATTTATTTAAATCAACCAAAAGACACAGAATTTTATAATTCTAAATCTGGAATTGGTTGGGAAAATCCAAAGTATCTGACAAAAGCAATATCTAGTTCACCAACATTATATGATGTCAGATACATGAACTTAGGATTAAAAATGACATTTACGAAAGCCACTGATGAAGTAGAATCTAGTGAAGAAATAAAAAGATTACGATCAGACAAAATGCAAAATTCTGGTGATTATACCAGAATAAATGAAACAAGTAATATTCATGATATTAAAGAAGAGTACATTCAAACATATTCTGAAAAGGATTTGTCTGAATTACCCACTCAATCTCAAAAGTTATATCTGCCACATTCAATTTTAGAAAAGATAAATTCTGATCTAGAATTGAAATTTAAAAATTTTGAGACAGAGAATGGAACTCTCAAGGCTGAACTAAGAACGATGGAACAAAAGTTGCAAAATCAGCCTAAAAACATAAAGTTGTCTGATCCAGAATCCTCAACTTCTCTAGATTCTATAAATTCAGAAAAGGAATTTGATCTGTACATGCACTCTGACTTTAGTTCATTAGAGCAAATATTTGGTAAAATTGATGTATCAAACCTTTGCATAACAAACAATCAAATGATAATAAAGAACCTGTTAAAATTCTGCAAAGAATGTCTACAGATTCTTTAAAATCATCTGAAATTCACCATTATTACAACAAAAGAAGGAGAAAACAAAAGTAATTGTTAATACTCCCAACTTTGAAAAAGGTGAATCTACTTCATCAGCGGACTCAATTGCACTTAAAGTCCAATCTTCAAAAGGTATGAGAAATTTACAGAAGAAACAAGTGTCTAAATCTACTAATTCTCATACTTCTTTTGTGTCAGATATCATTGTGAACAGTTCGAGAAAACAAGTTTGGAGAAAGAAGAAAAGAGAACAGAAAAACAAGAGTATAACAAGAGTGGCGCGTGAAGAACAAAATTTTTACAGATAGAAATAGCAACATTGAACATTCTGTCTGTAATAATAAACTTGTTAATAATTCTTGTATAAAGTTCTCAAGAACGGACTAAATTGCTTTGAATTCTTGTGTTTGTAAGCCTTCAATTGTTAAATCCAATAAGCTCGTCTGGCAACCGAAGAAAAAGGACCCATTTTATGAACAGAAAAAGGTTCCACAGAAAAGAATTTCAAAAACAATTCCACCACGAATTATACAAAAGTGTATACCTAAAAGAACAGTTCAAAAGTGGGTACCTAAAACAACATCAAATGATAAGCTAAAAGTCATATCTGTTAGGAATACAAATAATACTTTGCATGAATTACCTAAAACAAAAGTACCCAACTACAAGTGGGTACCTCATGTGCTACTTCGTCTTATAGGTAAACTATGTCTGGTATCTTGACTCCGGATGTTCCAAGCATATGACCGGACAAAGAGACACACTCACGGACTTTGTAGAAAAGTTCTGTGGGACAGTCAGATTTGGAAATGATCAGTTTTGTCCGATCAAAGGATACGGAAGTCTCAAATACGACAAAATTACCATACAAAAGGTTTTCTATGTTGATGGTCTTGGACACAATTTGTTTAGTATTGGACAGTTGTGTGATAAAGGTTTATAAGTCAATTTCAAAGCCAATCGGTGCAGCATCAGATCCGGAGAAGGAATGGAAATATTGGCAGGAAACAGGAAAACAAATTTGTACTCCATTGATTTAGCCTCGATTAATCTGAAGAAAGATTCTGCTTAATGTCAAAAGCTACATCTAAAACAGCATGGCTGTGGCATCGTCGCCTTTCACATCTGAACTTCAATGAGTTAACGAACCTAGCAAAAGGAGGGTTAGTTAAAGGGCTGCCAACTCTCAAATTCCAAAAGGAGCAGTTGTGTGCCGCATGTGAAAAAGGAAAAATGACAAGAGCTACACACAAATCCAAAGCTGAACACTCATCCACGAGAGCACTGGAATTATTGCATATGGATTTGTGTGGACCAATGAGAGTACAAAGCATTAATAAGAAACGATATGTATTGGTGATAGTTGATGACTATTCACGATACACATGGGTTTTCTTCCTGAGGTCCAAATCGGATGCAACCGAAACGATCATAGACTTCATCCGGAAAATACAAGTGAAGTTGCAACTCACAATTCAAACAATCCGCTCAGATAACGGAACAGAATTCAAGAACAAATTGCTTGACTCATTCTTGAATTCTATAGGAATTACACATCAGTTTTCAGCTGCTCGAACTCCACAACAAAACGGTGTCGTTAAAAGAAGAAATCGGACACTAGTGGAATCAGCTAGGATGATGCTGACATATTCAAATTTACCGTTATTCTTATGGGCAGAAGCAGTTGCAACAGCTTGTTTCACACAGAATCGTTCAATCATAAATGAGAGATTCGGAAAGACTCCTTATGAATTGATTAATAAACGAATACCTAATATTAAATTTTTCCATGTCTTTGGTTGCAGATGCTTTATTTTAAACGACAAAGATAATCTTGGAAAGTTTAATCAAAAGGCAGATGAAGGAATATTCATCGGATATTCAAAGGAGTCGGTTGCCTTCCGAGTGTACAACAAGAGAACCAAGACAGTCAACGAGAGCGTGAATGTCAAATTTGATGAAGGAGTGGTAATGGCTTCTGAACACTCCAGTTCAGGACCCGAACCTCAAAAGTAGACTTCAATGGAGTCATCTGAACAAAATGCTGAACACTCAGAATTACATAAGTTGTTTGAGAATTTTTATGAAGACTATTTTGAAAAGCCCAAAACTAATGTTCTAAATTTGGTGCCTGACAGGATTATTGAAGATCTAGTCGTAGTCTCTGATCTTTCTCAACAACAAGTTTCAGAAGAAACTGGAGAAGCTTCAACAACAAATGTGCAATCAACAACTGAGATTGTACAACCCATTGAACCTCCAAATCCTTCTGACACCCCCATAACTTCTGAACATTCAGAAGCTCCTACCTCAGATATCCCACCTACTACATCTGAAGTAACTCCCCAACCATATCTAGATCGTAATCCCAATCAAGACCAAATAGAACCGTTTCCACATAATTTTAAGTGGACAAGAAATCACCTAATAGAAAACATTATTGGTGATCCATCCGCGTCAGTCCAAACCAGAAGGGCAACCATAAATGAATGTCTATTTTCAAATTTTCTAAGTAAAATAGAGCCCAAGAATGTAAAAGAAGCACTTCTGGACGCTGATTGGATTGTGGAGATGCAAGAAGAACTGAACCAGTTCGAACGGTTAAAGGTCTGGAGACTTGTTGAGCGCCCAAAAGACAAATCCATTATAGGCACGAAATGGATCTTTAAAAACAAGAAAGACGAACATGGAGTAATCATTCGGAATAAAGCTCGTCTCGTTGCCAAAGGATACAGCCAACAAGAAGGGATTGACTACGATGAAACGTTTGCACCAGTTGCACGAATCGAAGCGATTAGAATGTTTTTAGCTTTTGCCGCTCATAAAAATTTTACAGTTTATCAAATGGATGTTAAAACTGCGTTTTTAAACGGGGAACTAACAGATGAAGTATATACATATCAGCCCGAAGGTTTTACTGATCCTTCGAGACCTGATCATATATATATTTTAGATAAGTCACTGTATGGCCTTAAACAAGCACCGCGTGCTTGGTATGATGCACTTTCAACATATCTGTTGAAATGTGGATTTACCAAATGTGCAGTTGAAACAACCCTGTTTATAAAACGTCAGGGGCCGGAGATCATAGTTATACAAATATATGTAGACGACATAATATTTGGGTCTACAAATCCAGAATTTTGTAAGAAATTCGCACTTTTAATGTCCCAAAAATTCGAAATGAGCATGATGGGCGAAATAAATTTTTTCTTAGGAGTACAAGTAAAACAATTAGCTGATGGTATTTTTATCAATCAGTCAAAATATATACAAGACATGTTAAAGAAATTTAACATGATCAACAGTACTCCTATGAAAACTTCCATGGCTCCGGATTCAAAGTCAAAAGTCGATGAGGACATTTCAGGGAAACCTGTAGATGTAACTCACTATCGAGGTATAATTGGGTCATTAATGTACTTAACAGCTAGTAGACCAGATATTATGTTTGCTACATGTGTCTGTGCAAGATATCAGGCAAATCCTAAAGAATCACATTTAACAGCTGCGAAAAGAATTCTAAGATATCTCAAAGGAACTCCAAATTTTGGTTTGTGGTATCCTAGAGAATCTTCGTTTAATCTAACTGCTTTTTCTGACGCTGATCACGCAGGTGATAAGATGGACAGAAAAAGTACGTCTGGAGCAGTACAGTTCTTAGGTGACAAACCCGTATGCTGGTCATCCAAGAAACAACATTGCGTCTCATTGTCTACAGCTGAAGCAGAGTACGTTGTTGTATCTTCTTGCTGTTCTCAGGTATTGTGGATGAAGAGCCAATTGCGCGATTACGGGTTTACACCAAAGAAAATACCAATCTACCGTGATTCTCAGAGCGCAATAGCTATTGCATCAAATCCGGTGCAACATTCAAAAACAAAACACATTGACATTCGGTATCATTTTATAAAGGATCATGTAGAAAATGGAAATATAGAATTATATTTTGTGCCTACTGAATATCAACTAGCTGATTTGTTTACCAAAGCGTTAGATGAAAAAATGTTTAATTTTTTGGTATACAAATTAGGTACGTTGAATCGTTAAGATTTAATAATTCAGTAGTTTCAATTTATAATTTTAAATTTACATTTTTGATTCTAATCTGATGTTAAATTCTTGTACTTTAAAAGTTTAATTTTATTGGAATTTAACAAGATCTGGATTGTCATGTGCAGGGGGAGCAGAAAAATAAATTTATCTGATTTTGAGTAAATCTGATAAAATTTATCTGTTATTTTGTAGGGGGAGCTCAGCTGAGAAATATAATACACATTTGAGGAGGAGCAACATTCAGAAATAAAAGGGGGAGCATTTTATTTTTTTGTGTTAATTTTTGGTTATGTGTATTTTTCAAAAAAATTTTTGTTTTAAATTTTTTTGTTTTATTTTGGTTTTATTTTGTTTGTTATTGTTGATTGTGTTTAAATCTGTTTTTGAATTTTTTTTTAATCAGAAATTTTTTTTGTTTGTTTTGTTGTGTTTTATTTTGTTCAATTTTTTTTAAACAAAAACAAAGATATTGGGTTGTGGAAATTAATTGGATCTAAAAATTAAGAAAATGGGCCTGATAAATTGCAAATCACAATGGGCCGGGTATCTTCGAATATAAATTTGAATTTTCAAATTCAAATTCATTTTTTCGGATACGTCCTTATTCATCATCTTCCGCAATACGTTTCTTCACTCTTAAGAAACCTAAAACTCACCCATATCTTTGAAAGATTCAAGAAGGAATTTCAACTATATTGTGAGTAAAATAGTGTGTTTCTTTCATTTTTACATTTGTTTTATTAGAATATATGTGACTGTTCGGGTTGTTATTCATCTTTGTATATTCAGTGTTCATGGTGTTCATACGTGTATTTTCAGAAACCTGAAATTAATTGTGTGGTCTGGTTCGGATTATCAATGTGAACATGAATTTGAAATTTCATAGTTCAAATCAAATCACACAAGCAGGAATTTGGATTTTAATGTCAAAAAGTTTCGAGTTCAAAGTTTTTCTGAAATTTGCATTTTTAACAACTTAAATGTTGTTTTTAATCGAAGTTCAGTAAAACAAAAATGTTGAAAATAGTTTTTCGAAAGGGACACAGGTTTTTAATCAATAAAAGGTCCCTGAAATAAATTTTTGGAAAATCAGTGTGAAAACACTTGAAAAATAATTTTCAGAGCAGTTTCTCGATCAAAGGGATATTCGAGAAAATCTTAGTTTTATTCGAGTTGAGTGCAATGATACTCGAGAAAGACCAAGAGTCATTCGAGTTGAGTGCAATGATACTCGAGAAAGACCAAGAGTCATTCGAGTTGAATACCATGTGACTCGAGATAGTTCATGAGCCAATCGAGTTGAATGAAAAGTTATTCGAGAAACTTTATATGTGATTCGAGTTGACTAAGTTTGTTGGACTTAGAAAATTTCAGAACTTAAGTCTCGATTGATACATTGTCTGAGAACACTTATATTTTATTCGAGTTGGGGTAATGTTGTTATCGAGAAAGTTCCTTATTCATACGAGTTGAGTGTTAGACATAATAGAGATGGTCCATATACACTTGTTTCATTCGAGTTGGACAACTTGATCATTCGAGAAACTTCAAGACTTATTCGAGTTGCATCAAGAACTATTCGAGTTGTTTCATGTTTTATTCGAGTTTAATACATATATAATCCGAGTTGATTATAGTCTTATTCGAGTTGATTCATAGACTAAACCGAGTTGGTTCAAGAATCCTTCGAGTTGTTTAATATATCATTCGAGTTTGATGAAGGTTCATTTGAGCTTAAATGAAAATTTTTGTCTAAGTGTTGAATTTTTAATATTTTAAGAAAAATGTCACATTTTTTCAAGAAATTATTATAAAGTTGTAATTTTCTAACATTGGTCTCTAAACGATTGACTCTGGAGTCCTGTCAATAATAGTTTATTATTGTCTGGAATTCCTATGCCATAAACAGAAAATCATAACTTTTTATAATTTCTGATGAAATGTTACAATTTTTCTACATTTGAAGGATTGTCATTTGTTTACCTATTCTGACTAACATGATTTTTATTTGTTTACAGGTTTTCAAATGGCATCTCCAGTGCAGTCTCAGAATTCCAATTCATCTGACTCCCATTCATCATCCAATCATACTCTCGTATCCACACCTGTTCGTTCAACTTCTGTTGCCCGTCCCTCACCTTCAAATATCATCCCAGATAACCAATTGGTTAAACCTAAACATTGCCTACCTTTTAGAGATAATAACCATTGTTTGGATACCAAGGTTATTAAAGTCAGTCATCCTATCATAGTTGACATTCTCAAAGGCCATCTGTTAGGTTATCTGCTTCAATATAAACCATCTATCCCACAGGTCTACCTACAACAATTTTGGCACACAGTCAAATTTGTTACTGCTGATGGCAATCACCATTTCAAAGTAACTATAGACCAATTCAAAACCAAAATCACTCTAGCCAGACTTCGTCACAACCTATTTCTTCCAAGACGTATAGACACAGTTAACTTTCCCGAGTTGACTGATTTTGAAGATTTTGTGTCGGATGAGGAGCTAGTTCATGATCTGATTTGTCTGGGCTACTCAAAGCCACTACCAAAGAGCTCCAAATTTCATAGGAATGGCTTGAATGGGGAATGGTACACGCTATTTGGAATTATCAATAGGTGTATGACGTTGAAGCACACAGGCATCGACAGATGTAGCATTCATTGTTTACGAATCTTTCATGGAATCGCGTTTAACAAGCATTATGATTATGCTCAGTGCATCTGGGAGGACTTAAAGGAGATTGTTCTTGCAAAAACAACAAATAGAGCAAGAAAGTTTGTTCCGCTCCAGAGGTTCATACAAATTCTTATCCGAGGAATTCTACGAGCAAATGAAAATACTCTGAAGCGAGCAAATTCACAGCGATGTCCAGATTATGTGATGATGAGTTTACATGAAGTGCCGGATTCTCCAAATGCAAATATCATGCCGATCCCGGAGTCGTTGTTAAAATATGCAGATCAAGAGAGTGAGCATGTGAGATTATATAGGATAGATCATGCTCCAATAGAGACCCAGGAGCCGGGATCTCTTACCCAAGGAGCCTTAGGACTAGAGGAACCTCAGCAAGGGGCTGAAGTTCAGGGTGACCAACCTGTGAGTGAGGGAGATGACGTTGTAAGGGGAGGTGAGGAAGAGGTTCAGAAATCTGATTCCGAGAGGACTTTGTCGGATATTCAAGAAGAAGAAGGTGAAGGTGATGATAATGATGATGATGATGATGGTGCTGATGGAGGTGATCATCATGAGGGAGGAAGTATGATGATAGACATAGTAAGTATTGCTGAAGAGAGTGTGAGGGATACCTTAAACCTAGAAAGCCGGGGTATAACCACATCTGCTGTTAGCTCTCCTATGAGAGTTAGCATTGAAGAAGTCAGTATCCCACTGACGACTGCACACCCAACCATCCACTCAGTCTCCTCTCAACAGGAGATTGTTTCAATTGAGCACCGGGATGAACCATATAGTCTATCCGAGAGTCATTTGGACTTGATGGATATTGAAACAAGTACACAGCTGCCCGAGTGTACGACATCAATTCAATCACTGAGTATAGATCCTATACAGCCTAGGACACTAGAGTCAACTTCATTTGTTGAAGTCAGTGTGGTTGAACTTCGTGTTCCCACTGGAACATCCTCAGCAACGGAAGCATGTGTTGCTCCGTCGCTTGAAGAGGGTGGAAGTCCAGTCAGAGTAACTACATTGCCAACTCTGAGTACTGGCCACACAGACGTACTTTTCACAAGTTCGACTGTCGTGACAACTGGAAGTCTACGTGACCCAGTGGTGACTCTATCCCCTTTTGTAACTGAATCAACATTGAATCAAGCGTTAAATGCAGCTGTAGTTGGGGTGAATACGCATGTATCTGCTCAGTTGTCTGAGGTAATGACACAGATGTCAAACATTCACAAGTTTTTAAAGGGTAAGTCTGTTGCAGAGGAATCGATGAAGCAATCCGAGTCAAATCAAGCAATCGAAGAATTAAAGGAAGAGTTGAAAGACTTTGTCTTTGAACAATTTGATGAAATGAGAAAGCGGATGATCAGTTTGGAAAGCACGGTAATAACTGCCTTGGGAAATTTATCAGAGAGAGTTGCGGCAGTTGAACAAACATGTAAAGCTCAAGCTTCCTCATCCAAAAGGAAAACATGACGAGCATGATGAGGACTCCGATGATGCTCCTCATGAGGGGGAGAAGAGGAGAAAGCTTGATGAAACTACACCTGGGGTTTTGATGATCACATACCCAGAGAAAGAAGCTGAAGTTAAAGAGAGAGAGGCCGGGGGCACAATAGAATCGGCTGGTGAACAAAGTGAGCTGGGATTGATTCTTTATGAAGATGTTCCAGTTGCTTTGAACATTCAGTCTGATATTTACAATTTTGAAGAATATATTGATTCTGATGAAGATGTTCAAGTTAAGCATCATGAGTTGAGTATACAAGGAGTAGAAGAAGAGAGAGAGGAATACATTGAAGTTTCTGAAGATGATGATGTAATTACTTTAACTGATATTGATTTTAGACCTGAAAGGATTGAAGAGGAGGAAGGTTTAGTTCAGGAGATCTTGAAAGATACTGAATCGACACCAACAGTTGAAAAGCCTGAGGTGGTTATTCAAGTTAAGGAAGAAATTGAAGAGTTTCCAGTTGAAAACGTGGTTGTTCAAGAAAAAGTTGAATTGAATGAGGTTGAGGTGATGGAAAGATTCTTCAATGAATATGTGCTTGCAGATGAGTCTCAAAAGCAACATAGACTTAGATTTGAAGCACAACAAGTCGTTCAAAGGGAAATTCAAGACATGCTGACACTGTTGAACAAAGATGAGATCAGTAAGAAGAAAGTAAAGAAACTTGAGCTTCCAGAGAATAGATCAGCAGAGTTTATCAGAAAAAGGAACAAGATGCCATACATCGAAGATATTCTTGAAAAACGAATATTTTGCAAGAAATAAGCACCATGTTCTTTTCACAAGTTATTTAGGGTTTTAGAGCCGAACATGTCAAATCTGGTCAACTATGTCAGCTTTCTGAGAAATAAGACTCAAGAAGTTGAGAAAGTTAAGAGTGAGTTCAGGATAGTTGATCTGGTGAAAATAGAAAAGGACAGATTTGTTAAGATCTTCTATCCAACGTTCACTTTTACTAGAGCTGATGAAAACACTTATACGTTCACAGAAGCAGATATGTTCAATATGCACCTGGTCGACATTGAAGATCTATTTGATGAGTTGTGCAGAAACAAAAGAAATGAACACTGCAGATTTGCACTTAAGACACTTTTTCACTTCATGCATACCAAATTGGTATTGATGTCAGTGCAAGATCTTCAGATAGGTGTTGAACGAGGTATGAGGAAGATCAACATGACAGCTCCTCACAGAGATATCAAGTTTAATGGAGAATTGAAAGAATTCCAAGTTATCATGGTAAAGCATCCAGCTGTTATGTACAGAGATAGAAATAAGAAGCTAAGGGCTATGAGAAGTGTAGAACTGAACAAATTTTCAGATGAGACTCTGAACAAAGTTTTGAGTGGTTTAAAAGGAAAGCTTACAGCTGATAAAAAGAGAAAGACGAAGAAAGGAGCTCTATCTGTGAATGACCGAAGACTCATGGTTAAGTTCATCTCAAAGATTGAATGGAGGCTCTCGGATCGTAAAAGCATTAGAAGATTTGAACAAAAGCTGGGTTTGTCAATTTAAAGACTTTGCTCTTTCCATCAAAGGGGGAGAATGTTAGATTGTATTTTAATTGATGGAAACAAAGTCTATGGGTTGTTTTGTATTTCTTTAATAGTTGTGAAATATGTATATAAATAGTAAGATTGACTTTCAATAGAAAAAAAGATCTCTGACATTTACTTTTTGTACGGAAGAAAACGGTTACTGAATTTGGATTATTCTCTCAGCACTTGTAATCGACATTCTCTGCTATAAAATCATTCGGTTAGTTTTGATTACTGAATTGTTATTGTTCTTGATTTGTTATTTGATTGATATGAAACTGTGAATCACAGAATCAATAAATATATAAATAAACAAAAAAGTTAAAATTACTATATATTTGAACAACATTTGTAAATTTAAAAAACAAATAAAATCATTTTTGTAAATATATATTAATTGTACAAAATAAATTAGTACTCTAAACCAATTATATTTTATTAGGAGTAATAACTAAAACTAATTATAAACTTGAAGGACTAAATATGAAAGGGCAAAAAAGTCATTTTGAAAATAGTTAACTTCAAACTAACAAACAATTGACCATTTTTGCAAGTAAACAGTGATTTTACGGACCGTTTATGCAACTTTCAAAGTTAAGGGACCAGTTCCATAATTTTAGACAAACCACATGGACCATTTCTGTAATTTACTCTTTTTTTTTTATCTAAATATTTTTTTTTATCTAAATATTGATTTGTTAGTAGGTATCAATTTAACAATTAATGTTAGATTATTAACTCTTTTAGAGTTAATATTATTTTAAGTGTTTAGTAATCAATATCATTATTAGCCTAAATAAAAATATAATCATTTATATTAACAGTTTTTATATACTTAATGATATGTAACGTACATGATAATGTTATATATTATTAGTTTTTTCATAACTTAATGATATGTAACGTACATGATAATGTTACATATATAAAATAATATGATTTGTAGTTTATGGTAAATGTTGATAAAAAGATCAATTTTGACTAATTTAGTAAAAAAACACTGTATATTTACGACATAAAAAGCCACTAAGTAATAATTTACTTTTGTTTTTGGCCTAATTTAGTAATTATATTTGATATTTAAAATATCCATTTTGATAATTGTTATTTAAAAATATTTATGTAGCTAATTTTTTGAGAGTTTTTTTTGTTAATTAGAAGTTTGAAAGACTAATTCACCAATACTTATTTTAACTAAATTTTTACCAAAATTAATCATTTTAAAACGTTTAATTATGATGGTTAATGTCCATTGTTTTTATATATAATATATTAAATGTTATATGCTTGATGAAAATTTATATTATACTTAATTTAACTAAATTTTACCAAAATTAATCATTTTAAACGTTTTAATTATGATGGTTAATGTCCATTGTTTTTTAAATATAATAATTTAAATGCTATATGCTTGATGACAATTTATATTATAGTTTTATAAATTTGTAATTATTTATAGTGTTATTAGTATACTAAATATTAGAGTGATCACAAGTCGTTTGGGATTGATAAGAGAGAAATATGATTAAAGTATTAAAATTATTAGAGTTAAGGTCATTATTTTCATTGCACTCATTGGCACTGAACCTATTGAACTCAATAATCCACAATATGCAAAGCAAAAAATTAATATAAAGTTACATGCAATAAATCCACTTCACTTAAGATGCCAAATCAAAAGGAAACCCAAATTCATGTCACGATATAATTAACCGATATAATTAAATTTAACCTAATATATGTATTGAACGCTAAAGACATGAGAACATATAATAGTGGTTTAATGTTAAAATGTTTATATCGGTTAGGAATTTTAGTTTATAATTATTATGAACATATAAATATAATTAAAGATAGCCTAATATATAAATATGCATTCTTTCGAAAGACATAACATAGAAATAAATCATTATATCCACAACATGCATATAAGGATATAATGAACATAGGAATAAGAACAGAGAATATGGTAGGAGATGATGCAATCATGCAAAGATTCTTCCTATGAGATGCAATCAAGCAAGATTCTACGAAATAACAACTAACTTATGTTGTCTGATAGGCATGGCAATGGGGCGGGGCGGGGCGGGGCGGGACGGGGATCTCAGTTTCCATCCCCATCCCCGCTTCTTAATCCTCTCCCCCATCCCCGATCCCATCCCTGGCGGGGAATGAGTTTCTATCCCCATCCCCGTCCCAATCGGGGATTGGGGATCCCGTTTGGAAATCGGGTTTTTCAAGTTCTTAAAAGATTATCAAGTTTAAACTATAAATAGTAATTTAGTAGAAAAATTTATGTAAATAAACTTTAAAACAAATCAATTCAAACATATTTGAGTTATTTGCATATATAATTTATAATTTATAATGAAACTAAAACAAAGAAATGTTTGCAAAAGATTTATAAAACCACTAAAATGTAAAAAAGAATACTATTTTAAACTATAGAAAAGTCATATACAATAATATTTAATGTATTATATAAAATGTAATGAATAATTTACATTGTAAAGTTAAATATATATAATAATCTATATTAATACATAAAACATAATCGGGGTCGGGGATTAAAGTGTCTCCCATCCCCGCCCCATCCCCGTTAATTTAAATCGGGGATTCCCCGTCCCCGTCTACATCCCCGGTCAACTTGGTGATTCCCCGGTCAAATCGGGGTCGAGTTACGGGTTCCCCGTCGGGTATGGGTTTTTTTTGCCATGCATGTTCGATCATACTTTAAGGTGTTAAAATGATACCTGATAAAGCTAAAAACAATCATACACACATTTAAATAATGAATACACATTTCTAATATGCAAAAAGACAAAAGAAATACATTGGCATTAACACCATCAAAAATGATGCGGTTCTCAGATTTCCACTGCACATAATCAGTACGGCTGAACTTAGTGAATCCCCTGCAATATCCATCATAAAGTTAAAAAAACATATCATTCATGAATCGAGTCGGTAGATGGAGCAGAAGTTGCATATAATAGTGGATGCTGTGGATGTAATGATTTATTTCTACGCTAAAGACATGAGAACGTATAATAGTGGTTTAATGTTAAAGATATGAGAACATATAATAGTGGTTTAATGTTAAAACGTCTATATCAGTTAGGAAATTTAGTTTATAATTATTAGGAGCATATAAATATAATTAATTTTAACCTAATATATGTATTTCTATATATCCTTATATGCATGCTGTGGATGTAATGATTTATTTCTACGTTAGAGACATGTAAACATATAATAGTGGTTTAATGTTAAAGACATGAGAACATATAATAGTGGTTTAATGTTAAAACGTTTATATCGGTTAGGAATTTTAGTTTATAATTATTAGGAGCATAAGAATATAATTAACTTTAACCTAATATATGTATTTCTATATAGATATATACTTACATATACAATTACTAAAAAATAATTTTTTACAAACTTTTATTTGAATAAGAAAGATTTTCGATATGCCCATTTAATACATGGATGTTCTAAAATATGTTTTGTAATTTATAAATAAATATTTCTGCTATTGTTATAAACTATCATTTTCTAACAAGTTGAATTTATATATAATATAATTGATTCAAAAGAAAATATTAGAACTTAACTTTCAGGTTATTGTATGTATTTTTTTAATGTGTAGAAAACCATATTAATTGTACAATAAGATAGTACTCTAATTTAAATATCAAGATAAATACTCTACTTCAAATTCACATCTGGACAACACACTAATACTGCACTTATTTTCTGTTTCAGAACGCCTCAGAGGTCAATGAAGAAGCTACAAATGCAGTCGTTGTTTCTTCTGATGTTGAGGTACAAGTATTATTATTTACATTGTACTCATTTTTTTATCAATATTGATTATGCATATTGACTATATATATAATATTAGTACAACTAAATATATCTATCGTTGAAATGATTTTAAAGCTTATTATAACTACTTACCTTCCAAATTTCAGTGGTGTATAATTTTGATTCAAATAAACTCAAGATAATAACAATCAATCCTGAAACTATAATTTTGATAATATCTGTCATCTATCTGCGTCATTTATAAAAGTAATCCAGCTTATAGTAGGTCTTTGTGTGCATCTGTGCTCTATGGTGCAGATTAGAGAATCTAGACCCAATTACTACCCAAGATTTACGGAAACTGTAATACTAGGTTGTGCGCTTTTGGCAACGATGCTTTCTGATGTGTGTGCTTGTGCATTGAGACATGCTTTATATCATGATGCAACTTAAGTTCATGGAGTTACGATGTTTAAAAGAGTAGATATGTTTCTCATATTTATTAGGGTACTTATTGATAACTCATAATGTCTAATCTCAGTTAGTTCATGGTAACAAGATTTAAGTACATGCTCTTTAGAGTGGGTGGATGACTAAGTTGGGTGGATGACTGTGTCATATAAAATCAAATCGTTTAAAATCCAAACCGAACGGTTTCTTGAATATAGAAACCGAAGTTTCGGTTTGGTTTTTGCCAAAACCGATCCATGCTCACCCTAATCAAAATAATCTTCATTTTTTAATGTCAATAGAAAACATATTTTTTATACTTTTATAGGCACACATTGTATTTGATTTATCTCTAACAAAATTTAAACAAAAAAATGGATTATGAACTTATTTGATTATGTTTCGATTTTCATAAATTTAGTTTTTTTAAAATAATGATTAGTTAAAGATAAAGGAAAATTTAATTTAATATGTTTTTATTATTGGTAAAGAGTTAAAAGTCGTTGCTATTATTGGTAAAAATATAAAACGTTGTTGCTATTATTGGTAAAAAGATAAGTTATTGCTATTAATGGATGGTAACCTGCTATAGCAGGTTTTCAGGTCAAAAGTTGGTATAATCGGTAAAAAAAAATACAAAAGTTGTTTCTATTAATGATAAAAATAATTAATGTGGGTATAAATGGTAAAATTACAAAAAGTTGTTGATATTTTTGGCATATAACCATATATATATAATAAACGAGTCGAGCCCGAGCCGAACTCGAGTTTGTATAATTATTAATGAACCGAGCTCGAGTTTGTATAATTATTCACGAGCCGAGCTCGAGCCTGATACTTTTAAACGAGTCGAACGCGAGCTTTAACGGGCTTGGGCTCGGACTCGGCTCGGCTTGTTTACACCCCTACGTTGTACAACTGGTAATAATATGAAAAAAGAATATTGCTATATTTAGTACTAAATAAGTTGTTGGTTTGTTGTTAAACCGATTTGGCTCATGGTTATAAACGATAAAAATATATAAGTTCATTCTATTTACGATAAAATTTTAAATAATATGATTATTAGCAATAAAATACAAAAATATTATTGCTATTTTTTACAATCGTCCTTAAATATAATAAACCTAACCTAATTTTTCTTTTATAAAAAATATATATGTTTTTTCCACTTCAAGTTATTTTAATATTACTTGATTAGTATTATTAAATATCATATTGCAAAAATGTTATTTAACCTGAAACTTTTATGCTACAATTATAATAAATATATTTTTATTTATGACACAGTCTAGGCATTTTGTAGGACGTTATGGAATCATCTAGAATGTTATAAGATATTCTAGAACATTGTGAAAGGTGGTAGAAAATTCTAGAACACAATCGACAACACAAAACTAATTTAGATTATTCTGCAACCCTCCTTAGCATGATTATGCATATGATTCAAGAATATTATCAATCTCTATAAATAGGTGTGAGGATGTATCATTTGGGAACATAGAAAATGTTGGTTTGGGGGAGTTTTCTCTGAAAATAAAATAAAAAGATTTGTCAATCAATCATATTAGATAATTGTAGTATCATATAAATATGAGATGGAGAGATTTACATGTTTAAAAAATACAACTTATATTTATTCATGTATTGAAACGAGATTTTATATCCGGTGCGTTGCAACTGGTCTAAAAAAGTATAATCAATCTATTCTATTAAATGAATAATTAAATGTTAAATGTCACTTAATCAGGTTGTCATTTGGATTAACCAGGAAAAGACATGTGTATTATAAAAGTTTTCTAGTTAAAAATAAAAATATAATAAAATTAAAGTGATTAATTTATAAAATATAAATAAAATAATATTTACACTATATCTATCCAAATATAACATAATCTGCTTTGAATTCAAATCAAAGCCAATAAATTTATATGCACTAATAACTTATTAATTATAATATAATAATGGTTTTCAAGATTATAGAAAAATAATTACTATCTATATATATTTAAAAGTATAAAAAATTAATAGATCATGATAAATAATAATATCATTCTTATATATTAAAATCTGAAAAATGTATTTTTTTTTTTTTTGCTTTTATTTTTACCTAACCTTAAAACTATCTATATTCTATCTAACAAGATTTTGTAATTTATATAATTATCAAATAAGAAAAATACTCAAATACCTAAAACATAAAATTATAAAAGTTAAATTTTTGTAAAAAAAAAAAACCCAATAAATATATTAAGACTAAAATTATTATATATACTATAAATTGTAAAAAGAGAAAAAAGCAAAAATGTGTAAGTTGAGAATTAAACCTAGGGGAGATACATTAAAGGATGAAAAGAAAAGTGGGTCAAACTACCAAACATTTTGTGTCAAAGAATAGGAAGCCACGAATTAAAAATAAAAAAATATTCAATTGTTTAGCCTACACAAGTTATAATAACCCGAATTATAAAAAAAAAACAATATTAATAAATGAAAATACAAATAATAATAAAATCTTAATACCATTTATTAAATATTAATATAATAGTACTTGTTTAATTAAATAAAATCAAAGGGACCAAAGTGATAAATCTTATAACTCAGATAATTTAATTAAAATAGATAGATTTAATTAATAAATAATCAACTACCAAGTAAGCCCAACCCAGAAAATTAAAGTTATTTCTGTATTTATAATCATTAACCTTAAAACCCTAAACCCTAATCAAGTTGCAAGCACAGAAAAGAAACATGAAACACTATAACCAGCCTTTCAAAGTGCCGTTTCAGATTATGAGTAGCAAATTGAGCAATCACTCATGATTTCTTCAAATCGAGGTAACGAACTCTGTTTTAACTATCACAATCTTGTTAATGTATGAATATGATGTTTTGTATATGAAATATGTGAAGTAAATCAAGAGTCGCAACCAGATTTGAATGTAAATACATAATAAGAAAACAAACTTGATATTAGGGTTTGAGCGGCGGCGGTGGTGGCAGTTAGGTGACTGGCGGCGCCGCACCAGGGACGACCGCAATGGTTCTGGTCAGCGGCGGCCATTGAGGAGATAGGTGTGTGAGCCGAGAGATCGAGCGAGTCAGATGAGTGAGACTGAGCGATAACAGCGGCGGTGATGGGTTGTGAGCGTGGCGGCGGCGGCGGCGGAGGCCTAAGGTTAGGCCGCTGCCGTTGTTGTGAGGGAGAGGAAAGCAGAGAGGAATTAAGGGTGTTGTTGGTGCGCCAGTGAGTGGCGGTGGCGGCGGTCGCCGGCCGGAGAGACGAAGAGCAGAGGGTAGAGAGAGAAAGAAGAGAGAGAGAGAGAGAGAGAGAGAGAGAGAGAGAGAGAGAGAGAGAGAGAGAGAGAGAGAGAGAGAGAGAGACTACAAGAAAAACCTCATTTAGCGACATCTTTAGAGACATGTATCTAAATGTCACAAATTTTTGATAGTTTTGGTGACATGTTTTGGGACAATGATGTCACCAACATCGCTATGTATGTTGCTACTTTTAGTAACATTCATCTATAAGTCACTATAGATGTCATTAGATTTGTAACATAGACTCACTAGTTGCTACACACATCGCTGATTTTGTGACATTCATATATAAGATACCATACATGTCACCGAAATTGTGACATTTGTATGGATGACATTGTGTGTGTCGTTGAAGTTTTGACATATACACACATGTCACTAAGTGTGTCGATGATTTTGTAACATTTATATATAAAACATTATGTGTGTTGCTGAAGTTGTAACATATACACACATGTCACTAAGTGTGTCACTAATTTTGTGACATTTACATACAAAACTCTATGTATGTCGCTAAATTTGTGACATATATGCACCCAAGTCGCAAAGTGTGTCACCAGTTTTGTGACACACACACACACACACGTTAATATGCACGTTGCTAATTTTGTGACATTTATATAAAAGACACTATATGTGTCACTAAATTATGAAATTTATTTACAAGATACTACACATATCATTAAATTCCATTACTGCACGTTTTAACGAAATACAACTAAAAACGTATACCAATAAAAAAGTATATAGTTAAAATTGTAAACATTTGTCTAATAAATAAATTACCAAAACCAATATTTATGAAAAATATAAAAATTAAACGACTATTAATTTTGTTTTTTTTTTATAATTAATGATTTAACATACTTAAAAAAAATTATATTCGTCCAATTTAACTACTAAAATTGCATGCAAATATCTAGTAAATGATATGATATTTTCAATTTTATTATTAAATCTTTTATCGTGATAACATGAAAAGATTACAGTATATATATTTAAATTAAAATATTCAATTTAACTTTATTTTGTTTTAATTATTACATGTCTTTTATATTCGTACAATTCACTAATTCAGCAAAATTTGTTGCTTTTTAGACCCAACACATGTATTTTTTAGAGCAGACCTTCAATGACCTAGAATCCATTCCTTTGTCGATGCTCAATCCAGATCAGAACCATTTAACAGAGCCAGGTTTGCTGTTTAGTCCTTCCATCCGTTTGATTAAGTTTATCATATCCTAGGTACGAATTGTAATTTGAGGCCGGAAATGATTGATGCTCGATTCCTTTCATCCGTTTGATTGTATCTTGAATCTCAAATCTTGAATCGCTGCTGTTAAGAAATCGTCGTTGCTAACAAATCGCAGCTCCTCAAATCTCATAACCAATTTCAAATCGCCGATGCTGAAATCGCTACTACTCAAATTTGAAGCTTATCTTCAAATCGTTGCTGCTCAAATTTGAATCTTATTTACAAATCGGTAAGGTCTCTTCATCTTCATAGCTTACTTTCCAAATCAACCCCAAATTCATAGTTTATCTGTTTCAATGCAACGATTAACCGAGTACGGTATTCGCTAGATACTCAAATTTGAAGCACGATTAATTTCATAAACATGAAGTGAATGTTTTGGAAAAGTGGTAGAATATGTCTCAGTAACAGAAATTTGCAATTAATTCGAAGCACGATTAGGTGTGTTTGTGTATCTTGTGTTGGATTAGTAACAACAATTTGCAATTTGCAATTTGCAAGTCTATGCTTAGGTGTGTTTGTGTATTGTGCGTTGGATTAGTAACAACAATTTACAAGTATATGATTAGGTGTGTTTGTGTTTGGGTATAAAGGTCTTGGAAATATGCATAAGAGACTCCGAGACCTTGCAATTTGCAAGTCTCAGACTGTGTAACAACAACAACAACTTCGTTTAAGTATGTGAGGCTTTGAGTTGTTCATTGCAATTTGCAAGTCTCAGACTGTGTAATCACAATTATTTGGATTTTTAACTCGAATATCGTAACTCGAATGTGTAATAATTAAAACACAAAAATTAGACACTAGAGTGAGTTTTAGAGAGTAGAGAGAATGAGAAGATTATGAGAATAAAAGGGTGGACTTTGCAATTTGTTTCTCCTCCCTCGATCAGAACAAATATCATCACCAGTTAAAGTCAAAGTGAAAACCAAACATCTGTTTCTCCTACCTCGATCTGCCGGTGGGTCTTCTTCCTTATAATTATGTTGGGCTCCAACAAATGCCACCGTCTGGTCAGCAGCCTTTCTCTTGCTTCTTTTGTGTGTGTGTGTGTGTGTCTAGTCATGAAATCCGATATATATATATATATATATATATATATATATATATATATATATATATATATATATATATATATATATATATATATATAGAGGTGGGTTCAATGGAGAACCTCCATGCATCGAAGAACCTTGAAGAACCTCCATGCACCACCACAAATGCATCACAATTCCCTCGTGATGCATCATTATTTCCATGTGATGCATCAAATTTCTCGCGTGATGCATCGAATTCTACGTGATGCATTACGATTTTCTAGCGATGCATTGCGGTTCTCCAAGATTCTTCGATGCATAGAGGTTCTCCATTGAATCCACCCCTATATATATATGTGTGTGTGTGTGTGTGTGTGTGTATATATATATATATAGTCATGAAATCCGATATATATATATATATATATATATATATATATATATATATATATATATATATATATATATAGGTGGGTTCAATGGAGAACCTCCATGCATCGAAGAACCTTGAAGAACCTCCGTGCACCACCACAAATGCATCACAATTCCCCAGTAATGCATCATTATTTCCACGTGATCCATCAAATTCTCGAGTGATGCATCGATATGCATCACAATTCCCCCGTAATGCATCATTATTTCCACGTGATGCATCAAATTCTCGAGTGATGCATCGATTTTTACATTATATCCACTTGATGTATCAAATTCCCGCGTGATACATCGAATTCTACGTGATGCATTTCAGTTTTTCTAGCGATGCATTGTGGTTCTTCAAGGTTCTTCGATGCATAAGGTTCTCTATTGAACCCACCCCTATATATATATATATATATATAATTATATTGAAACAACCAATATCAATATCCTACTTTCTTTACTAATTTTTTATTCTATTTAAAAGACTGTAACTTAGGAAATTTTAAAGAATTTTATGGTATATTTCTCGTCTATAACGGTCCATGTTAATTTAGTCTTTCTGTTGGCTGTTGTTACAGCCCATATTTCTCGTCTACAACAGTCCTAATACAAGCTATTAGGGTGCTACTAAAGTGTCTAAATGCCTTGGCCAAAGGCCAAAAGGAATGGGCTAGGGACCGAAGGCTTTTGGCCAAGGGCCAAGCCAATTATAATCTTTTGGTGACTGTTTGTGGCTGCTGATCAGCTCCTATTTCACCCGCATATACGTTGCAACATACTCCTGGACAATTAAACATAACATCGGTACATTCATAAGTGATCCTTACATTCTTTTGGGGTCAAATCCCTTGCTAATTTGTGTCCTAAACCTTCCTTGTTGCTGTGTTTTTCCTTCTATTAATTCACAGCAACAGTTAATATATTTATAAATTAGCAGCTAAATTAATAGGGAAAAGAAAGGATAATTAAATTTGGAAAATGATAAGTAATAAACACACTCACACCTATGATCATAATAGTCTCGGTGTCCAAGCCAATTAGACCACTCTTGGCTGCTACTATTGGTCTGTCCGTCTGTCCTATTCTGTCCAGCAGCCCACCCCGAGGCTTAATAGTCTCAGGGTCTTGGCATCTGCACGCGCGCGCGCGCACACACACACATACACACCCTATAGTGTTTAAAGCTCGGAGTCTTGGCTAACTAGATCACCTACTCCCTGTACTGCGGCGTCTTAGTTTTATGTCCCTCTGTCCCCTGTTTCAGCAGCTCACCCCGAGACTTACAAGTCTCAGGGCCTTAGTGTTTGCATCACTACCACTCTTTAGCTTGCCTTAGAATAATTAGTGTAAGTCTCGGAGTCCATTTGATGTGAAAATCTCGGAGTCTAGTCTGAACCTGGGCTGCTCTCCATCGGTGTGTGTTACACTCGGAGACTTACATGTCTCGGAGTTGTCCTCGTCATCACAGCAGCAAAACTTGTAGTTAATCTAGGGGAGAAAAGGAAAGGATCATTGGCGAATAGACTAAGTACAACACTCCCACACACATGGAAGCACAACCCCGAGACTTATTGTGTCTCAGGGTCTGATCAAAAAGCTACAGCAGTAGCCCACGTCCATATATATATATAAAGGAATAGCAGATCAAAAGACTATGGATCAAGGGCGAAAAAGGCAGAAGAAGAGAAGGCAAATTAGGAAACTGGAACTAAAACCAAATCATATGTTTATAATAATAATATGTATTCTACATTTGTCACTATCTTTATATGTATGATCATTTCTACTTGTTTTGTTGATGCCAAAAGACCTTCAAGTGGCTTTAAGAAACAAATGTTTGACTGGTTTTCTTTTAATCTCCTTGTTTGTTTGACATGATTTTCTTTTAGTCTCAAAACCATTTGTAGGAAGGAAGTATACAATTAAATCCATTTGTAGGCCCACAAGTACAACCACAAGAGCAGGCCACCAATTCAATTGAATTAAAAGCAAATAATTTAATTAGGTACTAATGGATCATATGGGTGTTGGTTTTAATTTAGGATAACATACTATTGTAAAACTCGACTTGTGAAACTTGTTGAGTTGTGAAGACTGATATGTTGTCGAAGGATAGTTGTCGCTACGAAATCTTAGCTTGGGGTCCCTTTTGGATTTTCTTATTTTAGTAGATTGTTTCCTATAAATACTGATTTCGATATAATTGGTATCCTAATGCACTTATCCAACATATGTATTTTTCATATATGTTCAACATTGTTGCTGTCTTGTTTTGAATATATGTATATTTATGGGATCGTATGAGAAATCTAATATTTACGAGAAATGTTAAATCAAACAACATATATATGTGTAGAAGACATTACATTTGTAATGATTCTGATATTAGTACAATCATTCTCTGCAATTTCTTTTTCCTTATTCACTCAGATTGTTTCACAAGTCAAAACTCAAACTAAAAAGAAACCTTCTACATATCTGAAACCTCAATGCATGAGACCTGACTGGCCTGACTTATTCACTCAGATTGTCTCACAAATTACTCTAGCATATGTATGCTGTTTATAAATGAAAAAAATGAAAAACTATAAAAGTATGTCAAACTCCATGAGCCAGTTTTAGGCTGGAGATTGATTTTCCATCCAATCCTCAACTACACTATATTACCAATATTGGTTCATTTAATTTTTATAACAATTATATGTTCGTAAATTATTTGTGCTATAATTTCAATGACTTCACAGGTATCTAAAATAAACTTATTATAAAATATAAAAATTTATTTATAAGTAATTAGGTTGGGGATCAACCTAGAGTTGGTGAAGTGAGAATGGAAGTACTGCAAGTGTTCTTTATAAGAGGGTATCTATTTAGTGTATCATTATTAACAAAACATACCACCAGATTAGATCTCGGGGTCATACCTTTGCACATCGTCACACACTGCACACACTAATGTTTTTGTACTGCTGAATTTTATAACAATCACACATGTAACAACATATATATGTTTCTTGTTTGATTTATGTGTTTGATCTGATCTCATAAATGAGATGTTGGATCCTATAAATTTATATGTATATATATTGTTTTCAATGTTAGGAACGATACAACGAGAAATATGGTACAGAGTTTCTCGACGCTCAATCCGGGAACGTGGACAACTCATACTCAAGATGGATAGACATTGTCGACTTAAAAAATGGCAGAGTCTATGCATCGGGGTCAAGTGTTGATGATTTTGATATTCACAACAACAATGAGGAACCTTCAGTCAACAATTGTAGTAATACAGATTTGGATAGTATACGAGAGATGGTGCAACGACAACAAGAAGAACAAGAAATCATCAAAGCTACACAACTGGAACAAGCACAAAGAATTAATGAGTTGGAGGAAAATCTACGACGCACGGTGACCGAAGAGATGCAAAGGGCCACTGAAAGACTTCTAGACGTTCTTTTATATCGGCCAAGAATGGCATAGATTGTTTAGTTAATATATAACAATTTTGGTGTTTTGAGTACAAATAACCTACTTTTTAAATAATTGTTAATAAAATAGTTTGATGAAATAAATAAACAATAGATTTTTCTCAATATTAGTTTTTAACAAAATATAATTATTTATAATATAGTTGTGGTAATTTGATAGAAAATAGCAACAGTATTAAAAAAATAATAGCGACAATACGACATCATTACAAACACTCAAATAAAGACACACATAATGACATAAATCAAGTATAGCGATAAATATAGTAACATGAGTAGTGACACCACTCAAGAATAGCAACACATATTGCAACATTAATCAATAATAGTGATGCAAACAATAACACAATAGCGACATCATTTAACAATAGCAACACAACTAGCAACTTTGTTCAAGCACAGTGACACAAACAGTAATGTAATTAGCAACAAACTTCGTTAACAGTGACACATATAGCTACTTAAGTAGCGGCATCATCAAAAAATCATGACATAAACAATAACTCAACTAGCAACATCATTTAAAAATAGCGACAGATATTATCATAATAAAAGGATCGCAATAAAAAAATTAAACAAAATACATTGTAATAAACTTCAGATTCAAAGAATAAATCATTGTATATGTATTTGATGGATAATTATAATAAGTTTTAGCACTACATGTGATCATTCTTTGTTTTCACTTAAACATTAATTTGCAACAATGTCTTTACCAAATATGAAGAAAACAACATGCAATAATCACAGAATTTCAATTGAAATTGTCTTTGTATTTTTTTTTTTTTTAAATTTTTTCAGTTTAATTTATAATTATTGATTCACATGATAAATCTTCATCTTATAAATAGTTTAATATAAATTATACCCTAGTGTGAGCGGAGTACTCATGGGTGGGCTTATCGAGTTGCCAAATCAGCTTGGTGCCAGCGGGAACACCACCTTGCTTTATCGATACGTCAAATCTATCCTGCAACGACACACTTGTCCCGAAGAAAGATATATAGGTTTTCTTTTTATTTTAACACATACCACTTACATATATATGTGTGTGACTGTATGTGTATATATTTAGATTCAAGTGAATATCACTTATTATGCATCGTACCAGAATGTATCACTCTTAAAAATACTTTTCTTCGAAATTTCTTTTCATAAACATGTTTTATTTAACATTATATAGACTATATATTAATTTCATGAACATTCACACATTTAAGTGTATGGAATCATGTATCACATAAATGCACGGGCATTGCTATACGCACATCCCCCAAATCCTTTAATTATGCTAATTGCACACCCCCCTTCTTTTTAATTACTTGATTAGTGGTGTGGGTCCCACAAATGTCACATCAATATATTATTTTTTTATTTTTAAGAAAATGTGGGACCCACATATACTTATCACACACCCCCTATTGTCACATATGCTTATTACACACCCCTCATATTGTCACATCATCTTTATTTTTTTTTTATGTTTTTATGATGTGGAACCCATAAATGCTTATGACACATCCCCTATTGTCACATCATCTTTAATTTTTTTTTATGTTGTGAGTTTCGCGTGCTAATGACACCTCCTTCTTTTTTCTCAAATCATTTTTTTTTTATTTCCCATATATTAAAAATTTATAACACAATACATTTCGTTAATATTAATAGATTTTATGAGTATAAAAGTAACATAAAATTATAAAATCAACACCTGAAAATATTGACAGAAATTTAAAAAAAAAATCCAAACTTGAATTAAAAAATTCGAAACTTGAATCAGGAAGAGATAAGAAAACATGCATATGAAAAAAATCGAAACATGCAATGGTAACATGTTTTTTGTGGTTTCGTCTCTCCATATTATTTTTTCCTAATAAAGTCCTCAGGTTATTATTTTATTTCTGGTTTTTGGAAAAAAAAAATCAATCATTTATTTTCCACAAAAAAAAGACCGACATGTTTTCACTTGTTTTCCATGAAAAACCCTCAAACTTAATGATTTTGTTGGAAAAAAAAAATTTCTGAAAATCACAAACAAATAAATATCTTGAGAATTTTATTGAAAAAAAATAACATGGATACACTATACCTCAAAAAAAAAAAAACATGTTGCTTTTTTTCATATTAAACCTCTTTTTACACAAAAAAGTTATATATTTATTACTTTGTTTGAAAATATAAGTTTTTATCCGGTTTACGTAATTTTATATTTTTTTTGTTTTGTTAAAGTGAAAATCTAAGGGGGCGTTCACTTAACGAAAATATTTCATTTGTTTTCAATTTCAGTTTTTAAGAAAATGTTTTTAGATTTAGTTTTCAAAAAACAATTAAAAATTCTGAAAACGCGTTCATATAATAATTGTAGTTTTCAGTTTTGGAATTCATGAAAATCATAAAACATGTTCACTTGTCATTGTTTTCTATCATATTAGTTTTCAAATCTAAAAATATTTTTGATGTGCCGCTAGCACACCTTTATTTTAATATAAAAAAGAACGAAACTAACTAAACTGGAAATAGCGGACAAATAGGCAAGTATTATCTGTCGTTTGCTAGCATAACTTAGGTAAGTCCGGGTTGTCGAACTCAGGGACAATTGGTGGATTATGATATAAAACCGTCAGTTAATGGTTAGTGATGAATATAAGTGGATAGTTTTGAAAAGTAAACTTAGATTCAAGAACAAAATAACACACTTCAATAGTCAAGATACTATTAGAACAAGAAGTTTTGGAAAGACAATCTTGAAAAAGGTAATCACGTGGGAATGCTCCCCCTAGACATTAGATGACTAAACAATACAATCGGTTGGATTACTTATCATACGAATTCAAGAAGTAAAACAATAAAGATCATTCAAATATGAATTCACTCCTTCAATTATACAATTATGATAAGCAAGCAAAGATCACTCAACTACCAACTTATCACAAACTGCGATGCAAGTAATGAAAATAAAATTATAAAGATCACTCAACTATAATTTCATCATCCCACAATCAACAATAAAAATACAAAGATCACTCAAATATATTTTTATTTTCGAAAATGCAATCTGAATACTCACATATAGTTTTTCTTGCTACGAAATGTGTTTATCATCTCACAAATCAAAACACTGTCTAAATCGAGACTCACATCAACAGTATAAACGATGTTATAACGTTAATTAAATACATGCAAGTTTTACCCTTTTTACTCTCACAAGCTTAAAAGACTCAATGAAACAAACACATTATTTCATTAAGAACAAATACTAGCTAAACCCAACAAACATTGTGAAAAATCAAGTATTTATGGTAAACACAAACAAATACATAATCAAAGCTATAAATCTTCTTTCAAAGCAAGAAACAACAATGATATTTCATCCAACACAAAATAAAAGTCAACCAATGTTTAGGGTTTACAAATCCACATGATTACAAAACAATTACTCCATAGAAATAGAATAACACAACATGTTCATCATACAAATGGGAAAAACAAACATAACCAAATGAGTTAGAGATGTTAGAACTCCCCTAATGATGTTTTTCGGTGTTGTGGTGATGTTCCCCTCCAAGATATCTCTCAAAATAGCCCAAACGAGCTTCCTTCTTCTCCTAAGAGAATATTTTTCGTATGTGAAGTGGAGAAAATCGTCCAAGAATGAAAAAATGCAAAGAAACACGAGTTTTTATAGCCAGAGGAGGGCACGCCGTGCCTAAAAGTAAGGCAAGCCGTGCCTATGTGTTGTAGTCCTCTAATTGGCCCAAAAGTATCTCTGAAATGATGGTTTTCAGGAGGGCACGTCGTGCCTTAATGCTTGGAGCTCCCGAAAACATGTCATGAAAAACGAAATAGGGTGTGCCTGGTAGGGCACGCCTAAGTTGTAGCCCCATGTTTCCTCTTCGTCTGGGCTTTTGAATCGCCTGAATCTGAGTTCATATGAGAGAGATATGGCAAAAATACGAAACAAATGCATGACAACCAATTTCTTTCATTTCTTCCTGAACCTAGCCAAAACAAGAGACGAACAATAAATATACGTTTAACCATAAAAACCATCAAATCCATGCAAATATTATACATAAAAGTCCATGGATATCGCCAATAAAATATACATATAATTGACGATATCAATTTTTCAAATCAAATAACTAAAATAACCAACTTCACACAATTAATTCATGTATTTCTTTTTTAAAGTAATTATTTATTATGATAAACTAGTGTGTGTGTGTATATATATATATATATATATATATATATATATATATATATATATATATATATATATATATATATATATATATAGACACACACACACACATATACAGAATGAACACCGGTACGATACAACCATCCACTCATGAATGAAATTCCATCATTTTTTAAATTATATGTCATCGGCATAGAAGATGTTGAAGGTGATGGAAATTGTGGTTTTCGATCAATAGTTGTTGCTATAGGTCGACATCAAATTAATGGCCAACAGTTCACGGTGAATTATTGGAGGAGCTACGTAAAAATAAGAAACATTATAAAACAATCATCGCTTACAAAAGAGCGAAAGAATCTTTAAATTGGAAAGGTTCCGGATATGCACCAAGTCATCATTGGTTGTTTATGTCTGATTCTGGAATTTTGATCGCTAATAAGTATGAGTGCATTCTTTATTGTTTAACAAATGAAGGCAGCAAGACATATTTTCCTCTTCGGTCAACCCACGTTCTGAAAATGAATCCATCACAATCGCACATGTACATGGAAATTGTTTTATAAAAGTTGATCTG
The DNA here is from genome assembly GCA_020465985.1 of Centrapalus pauciflorus. Taxonomy (NCBI): domain Eukaryota; kingdom Viridiplantae; phylum Streptophyta; class Magnoliopsida; order Asterales; family Asteraceae; genus Centrapalus; species Centrapalus pauciflorus. The sequence goes on from JAANYP010007274.1 coordinate 137,990, forward strand.
CAGGAAGGTCATCCAATGCCGACTGTTTGTGGGTATAACTTGTGTTCCATAAAAAACAAAACAAAAAAAAAAGTGGATGAGAAGATTTGTATAAAGATCGGTTACTTGCCTATAAACAAGCCCATAAAACTGAATGTAATGTGCATGTATCGTTGGAGTGATGATTTGTACAAATTTATTTTTATCAAGGGATGTATTATGTAATTTATGAAATCATTAAATTATCTTTTTGGTAATTAGAGGGGGTGGGTGTGTGTGTGATTTAATTTATATAATTCGTTAACAATCATTGAATATGATTAAATTATTAATTAAATAATTATTATGTAATCAAATCAATCCATAATCATTTAATAGTTATTTAATGATTAATAGTCAAATCAATTAATAATTATATAATGATTAAAGTAATTAAAAGGGTATTAGGGGGGGGGGGGGTGTGTAATTAGTAAGGGGGGTGTCCCTAAATGCACCTTCACATATATACAATATTTTGTAAGTGTACATTCATATTATGTTAACCGAGTGAATGTATGTGAAATTCACATATCATTTTTATAATCTTAATTAAATTTTTTTTCTAAACGTGATATCTTCTGGTGCTTTGCATAATGAGTGTTACTCTCAAAAGAGTAAATTACACAATTGGTCCCTGTGGTTTGATGCTTTTTGCTCTTTTCGTCCCTCAAATTTTTTTTTTGCACAAATAGTCCCAAAATCCCAAACCTTTAACACAAATGGTCCCTACCGTTAGTTTGATCAGTTAGTCCAGTTAACTCACAATGGTATTTTTGTCATTTGCAATCTCAGGGACCATTTGCGTAATTTACTTTTTTTTTATTTTTCTTTTTTATAAAATTTTAACACTATTTTATATCTTATTTATTATTATCATTATTAGAAAAATTTATATAGGAGTTTGTCTTATTCAAACTCTTTTTGTCAGGCATCTCCAGATTAAATATATGGTTCTTCTTAGCCTTCTTCATCAATTTCAAATGATGATGAAAATATTGAAAAAAAAAACATTTATAAAAAAATCAATCTCAAATTTAGATCTAGATGAGAAGATGGAAGACATGGAACCGAGACCCACAAGTACAAATGGTTTCTATCATCTTCTTTGTCTTCCAAGTAAAAACGAGACTCACATCCGATCAATCCTAAACATGCCGTTAACAGAATCTCAGATCCAGATCGAGTTCCAGTTCCATCGCATAAACCGATTCTGTTAGCGTTTAAAGCTTTAATTCTTGCTGTAATTGTTGTTGCTTATCAGCACAAGGATAGTCTTCATCGGAACGTGATTTTAGGATTTTACTGCTGTCATGTTTATCTCGGTGTTGAGCTCGTTTTGGCGATTACTGCGTTTTTCGTTAGGTTTTTTCTAGGATTTGAGTTCGAAATCGAACCGCAGTTCAACGAGCCTTACTTAGCTACATCGCTCCAGGATTTTTGAGGCCATCGGTGGAATCTTATGGTTACGAGCATTCTCCGGCCTACTGTTTATAATCTAATTCGTGAGATCACGTCGTCGATTCTCGGTAAGCAATGATTTTCATGACTTTGAAGTTACAACTTTATTGCTTGACTATTTGTTTCTTGATATGGTACTCTGGGTTTTAGATATTCGACTTTGATGTGGTGGTGGTAGCCGGACGTCGGAGGTGGTAGCCGGAACGCTGGGTTTGCTATGATAAATTTGATTCCAGATCTAATCTTATGTTTGTGTATGGATTTCGTGTTTGAACGATTCAGTTTCTATTCAGTTTCCAGATCTGGATCTGAGATTGTGAGTCTCGTTTTTACTTGGAGAGGAAATGGCGATGGAAGATTGATGATGAAATTTTGGAAGAGACAAACATGAAACAGAGGAAGAAAGAAAGGGAATTAAGTTGTAGTTGATGATAATAAATTAAAAGAAAAAGAAAAGATTCTAAATTAAAATAAAGAAAAACAAAAAAAACTGTTAGAAAACCAAGTAAATTGTCATTGAGATGAAAATGACAAAAATGCCCCTGTGAGTTAACTGGCCTAACGGCTCAAGTTAACGACAGGGACTAAAAGTGTTAAAGGTTTGGGATTTTGGGACTATTGGTGCAAAAAAAAAAGCTTGAGGGACGAAAAGAACAAAAATCATCAAACCACAGGGACCATTTGTGTAATTTACTCCTCTCAAACCATATTCTATATATATGTAGTCACACACACACACACACATACACGCATATATACATACACAAACATATTATTTTAATTTTGTAATTCTTTTTTAACACACACACATATACACATACATACATAGACACACACACACACACACACACACACACACACACACACACATATATATATATATATAGATTGAGGTTCTATTGGGCACCACGATGCATTGTGAACCGGGGGAACCAAAAATGCACAATATATTAAATAAGGATGCAATAAGGGCATAATTGGAAGTTTAAACAATTATTTTGTTAGATTAAGATATTTAAATTATTCTATATTCAAATAACCCGATATATATTATGGTAATTTCTAAAATCAAGGAGTTTTTAGTTAGGATAGATAACATTTGTTTTGACTTTCTATCCATGCATGTCTGCATACGGTTTTCATCTCCACACCCGTAGCTAGACATCCGATTAAAAATTGAATTTATATGCATGTTTTCAATGCATAAACATTATTGAAATTGAATTTATATGCATACTGAAATTACCTTAATATGCATATTGAAAGTCGACGCATAATGCATTTCAAAAGAGATGCAACTCAAACCTCATAAACACATACTTCGATTATAAACTAAACACCCTACCGATTGAACTCAAAACTAACTAGGGCATAAAAAACCCTCAAATACGAAAGACGCACTTCGATTATGAACTAAACACCTCAATGAACATGAAATATGCAACTATGCACTTCCATTTAACAAAATAATCGAAGTTGCAACGACGAAAAAAAATCGGTAGTTCGCACGTGAATGTTTGCTTTTTCCTTTTTTTTTGGAAACCCTTGAACCGTATGCATTGTATCTGTGTATTTGAAGAAGTTTAATCTATTTGAGTATGCATGAGTGATTTTTGGGATAAAGATGGAGAGAGGAATCTTGTGCGAAATCCGGAGCAAATACGAATTATGGAAGGAGGGCTAGAATCGCGGTATGCAACAAAGGAAGATGAATTTTAGCTAAATGAACTTTCTTCCAATTTTGCCCCTCCACGCGTGATTTGTTGTGCACCGGTGCAACAAAGTTCAACTTAATTACCCTTTTGCCACTAAAATCTGATCCATTGAATTTATAGATCTAACGGTGTATGGTGGTTCCCAAGTTGCACAATGCATACTGGTTCCCCATGGAACCTGATATATATATATATATATATATATATATATATATATATATATATATATATATATATATATATATATATATGTGTGTGTGTGTGTGTGTGTGTTTTGTAATTCTTTTTTAAAACACAACAAACATATTTTAGTTTTGTAATTCTTTTTTACGTTTGTAATCGTTGTTTTATTCGTACTTTCAATTCTGTGTTTTAAATATTTTAGTTTTAATTGTTTTTATTGATTATAAGTGAATTTTTTGAATTAAAAAAAATAGAAAGATGTAGAATGGTAGGTATTTTCAAGTTAGAATTATTAAAGGGATTAAAAGAGAAAAACTGAGATGACACTGATATGACTAGGTTGATAAAGAGTGAGAATGATACTCACTCCCACCACCCTAACAATTAAACCCTCATAAATCAACTTCAAATAACTTATCAACTAACCAAAGGAAACAAAACGCAACAAGCAATTAACGGTGAGTTATTTTAAATCCACGTCGGCATGGTCTTACCATGCTTCCGGTCACCAATTACAATGTATATCACAATATCACATCGGAAAACAACATAAAGTACATATATGATATGTATAAGAAATTATTCATTTATCATACATTTTAAAGAGTATGTTAGCATTGTACGGTCTAAACCTGCTTATATCTCCCATGTATAAGAGCAAAGGGAGTACTCCGCTTCCCGAAATCCATCTTTCTGTACACATCAGCGCCACGTCAGCTTTTCTCTCTCCACCTTTCCCCACCTTTCTCCACCTTTCTAACTAGGAAATACCCATCTTTCTTAACCTTTCCATCTTTCTTAATTTTTTTAACATTTTAATTAAGAAAACAATTATTAAAACTAAAATAATTAATTTCATAAATTTTTAAAAGTTTGCATAATAAAATTACGAAACTAAAAAATAAAAACTTACGAAACTAAAAATTAAAAATTACATAACTAAAAAATTACGAAATTAAAAACTAAAAAAATTACATAACTAAAAAATTACGAAACTCTAGTCGCCATCCCCAACGCTCCGCAATTCTTTGTTTGCGGGCCAATACGGCTTCCAAAACGTTACCTTGCAGATGGTCGTGTGGCCGAACGAAAAAATCCAAGTCACGTTCGTGTTGTTGTTCACTCAGTGACGCAATGTACGCATTATATTTTTTCTCTTTCAACTCCAATTCTTTTTCTTGTTTTGATCGTTTCAAATCTTCAAGTAGTGCTCGGTGACGTAATTTATCTTCAACATCTTTCTTGTGAGATGTTGAAATCCTTTCGAATTTTGAGCGCATCTCTGGGTCGACTGATGTTGATGCTAGTTTTTCCCCTTGCGGCATGGTCGTTCAAGCTCCTGAAGATCCTCGTCGCCCTCGTCATCTTCCTCAATGTCAACACCTAAAAATGCCGCATCAGAAGGCGGTGTTCCGATCGTGTTAGAATCGGAAGTTCTGGACCGCTTTCTTTGCGGCTCAACGAAATCATCCATTTGTGGAACGGGGTTCCACTTTGGATGACGTCGAAGCACCTCCCAAGCCGATTGGTGTGGAAACGGCTTACCTTTATTGAGGGCCTTGTATTGTTCTTGGGTGGTGTTGAAAACGTCGAAATCGTTTTCGCCGCTCCGTCGATTCGTCATATTGTTGTTAAACATGCCGCCAAATTTTGTGCAATTGCGGTTCATGTCTTTCCACTTTGAATTAAGTTGGTGGGTGGTGCGGCTAGTTCCATCAACTCGGCTATCAAAATTTTTGAGGATTCGTCCCAAAAAATTTGAACGTTTTTTATTATTTCCGGTAGTTGGATCTTCGGAAATATCAATCCAGGCTTCCGCCAAAGCCTTTTCTTCGATGGAGGTCCACATTTTCGGTTTCATTGGACCCTTTCGTGTAGACCCGCTTGCCGCGGTGTATATATATATATATATATATATATATATATATATATATATATATATATATATATATATATATATATATATATATATATATATATATATATATATATATATATATATATATATATATATACTCCTCGTCGTCGTCGACGGGTTGAGTTTCGGGTATCGTCTCCTCGTCGTCGTCGTCTTTGGATGCGGGGTCCCGATAAGAAAATGGTTTGAAACCCTTGTTAAATTCTCGCGAGGAAAAATATTGTGGATTGGGTGAATTTTGCGAGAAATATTGTGGATTGGGGGTTGAGTGTTGGTAATATTGTGGATTGGGTGGGGATTGTTGGTAATATTGTGGATTGGGGGGTGAAAAGTGTGGTACGTATGGTGCCGAATTATCCGTTAAATTCGGATGATAATTTTGCGGTGGGCGGAAAGAAGGGTTTGATCGAGAAGCCGGTTGTTTGCCGCGTTGTCGACTTGCGGCGGGTTGTTTGCCGGTGTTTCGATCCATGAGTTTAATAAAAAGTATAGAGATTGAGAGATTTTTGTGAAAGAGATGAAAGTGTATAGAAGTTGATAGATTTTTGTGTGAATATGAAAGTGTATGAAGATAGGTATTTATAGGAAAAAAAAGTATTAATTTTTTTTTATTTAAACGGTCAAATGACCGTTTGGAGCGGACCGTTGGCGCGGGGTGGAGCGGGGAAGGGAGGCCGGGCGGGGTTCCATTTTGGGCGGGGCGGTGTAGCCGCCGACCTTCGTCCGAGGTGGCAAGGCCGCCAACCCGCGGGGTGAGTACTCCCTTTAGCATAATAAGATAGACATATTGGCCAATCAAAAGAAAATGAGAAGATGTTGAAAGTGTTGTTAAATTAAATAAACCATATTGGTCATAAATTTTTAATAATTAACTAAATACGTAATAAAAACGTAAAATAAATTAATTAAATAAATGGAAATATAACTTTAATAAAAAAACAAATACATTTTTAAATAATAATAATAATAAATTAATTAAATCATTACTTATTAAATTAAGATTTAAAATTTAAAAACAAAAACAAAACAATAATTAAATCATCATTTATTAAATTAAGATTTAAAATTAAAAAAAACAAGATTAATAAAAAGAAAGGGACCAAAATTGTTATCAAGAAAAATGGTATAATTGTCATTTAGAAAAAATAAATGAGACAAAATGATCATTTCTACAAGTAAACAATGCAAATAAGGATCATTTATGTAAAATTAACACCATTAAATCCAAAATTTTATGCAAATCACAACGACATTTTTTTTGTAATTTACTCTCAAAAAAATACAAAGAGTATGAGATATGATGTGCTGAGAAATGTTAAATTAAAGGGTTATGTAAATCAAATTACACCGTAAACAATGTAAATCAAATTACTACTAAAAGTAGGCACACATTACGCCGTTAAAAAAATGTAAATCTTCTGGCGGTCGAATGGTGTTATGTAAGTTCGTACTGGGATCTTTTGGTCTTTTTTTACATTTCATTGTATAGAGCTCCTATTATAAATTCTCTTGAAAGTATTAGAAGTAATTTTTTTTGGGGTAGCAGTAAGGATGGCAAGAAAATTCATTGGATTGCGTGGAGAAACGTTATTGCTCTAATGGAACATGGGGGCCTTGGTATTAATAGTCTAAGAGCCCTAAATCTCTCTCTTCTTGCAAAGTGGTGGTGGAGATTGAAGACTGACTCGACTTCTTTGTGGAAATCAGTAATATTGGCGTTACATGGGTTCAAAAGGAACACTTTGGTCAACCCTTTAAATTCAAAAAAGGAGGGAATTGGAAGGTTTTTGCTTCTATTCGGAGTCACATTGACGAGTTCAATATTGATTTGGCATCGCTTTTCTCAACGAATCAGACATCTAATGGGGGAGGTTCGACTTCTTAGCAATGGGCTCTTGAAAGTTCGGGTTTGTTTTCGGTATCTTCTTTATGTCATGCTTTAGATGATATGATCTCTTCTTCTCATCGTGGGGGTGCTCACTTTATGGATTAAATCTGTCTCGTCTAAACATAATGTGTTGGCTTGGAAGATTCTTCATTCTTGGTTGCCTACATACAGTAATCTTTTGACGAGGGGCTTGCAATTTCAGTCTTTAAATTGTCCTCTCTAGGGGTGTAAATGAGTTGAGCTACTCGTGAGCTACTCGAGCTCAACTCGTTAAAAGCTCGAATTACGAGCCCGAACTTCACATATCGATAGGCATGTCAAAAAAATCCATACCCGACGGGGAACCCGTAACTCGACCCCGATTTGATCGGGGAATCCCAGAGTTGACCGGGGATGGGGACGGGGAATCCCCGATTTAAGATGATGGGTATGGGGCGGGGATGAGAGACACTTTAATCCCCAAACCCGACCCCGATTATGTTTATGTTTTTGTATAGATTATTATATGTATTTAACTTTACAATGTTAACTATTCATTACATTTTATATAATATATTAAATATTATTGTATATGACTTTTCTATAGCTTGAAATATTATTGTTTTTCTCATTTTAGTGGTTTTATAAATCTTTTCTAAACATTTCTTTGTTTTAGTTTCATTATAAATTACATATGTAAATAACTCAAATATGTTTGAATTGATTTGTTTTATAGTTTATTTACATAAATTTTCTACTAAATTACTATTTATAGTTTAAACTTAATAATCTTTAAGAACTTGAAAAAACTGATTCCTCGACGGGGATCTCCGATCCCCAATTGGGACGGGGGTGAGGATAGAAACTCATTCCCCGATGGGGATGGACCCGGGGATGGGGGTGAAGATTAAGAAGCGGGGATGGTGATGGGAACTGAGATCCCCGCCCTACCCCGCGCCCATTGTCATGCGTACATATCAAGCTTGCAAGCCTAAACGAGCTTAAACGATCCTATATAAATATATATTTTTAAATTAATAAATATATAATATATAGATTAAATAAATATAAATATATTAAAATAAAAAGTTATATATATTATATAAAAAGATTATTTAAAAATTAATTAAAAAAATTAAATAATATAATAAACGAGTCGAGCTCGAGCTTGGAAAATTATTCACGAGCCGAGCTCGAACTCAAGCTAAAAACATTGGAGACAAACTAACCATCGGTTTGTCCATAAATTTTTTTATTTCAATTACTTTTCTTTTCTCACGATTGACATGTCTATCGTAACTATAAGACTTATGTTTTTATGTATTATACGTAGATGTTATCGGAGTTGTTGACGAAGGAATGCTGAATCGTACGGTTGATGTGAAGAATAAACTAAAAATCACATTGGTCATCAAGAATTTGAGGTGAGTAATATTATTACATTAATGTCGTTATCTTTTTGACATATTATGCAACTTATAATCTTTCCTTTAATACATCCAGTGGTAGTAAGCTAAACTTAACGCTCTGGGACAAATATGCTGAACAAATGTCTGCGTACGCTTCAAGTTCGAATAATTATGGATGTGTTATAATTCTTCTTCAGTTTGCCAAAGTGAAGTATTAGGGCGGTAGTTTCTTATAAATATTTATTATCTTCCAATAAATTACTTATTATAATGTAAATAATATAACAGAACATTGACTGATGTATTGTTTGTCAGGCACACCATATCATTCAAATTCGTTCGATGTTAGCAAACTATTTATTAACTCAGATATTGACGAGATCAATGCTTTCAGAAACAAGTTTTTGCCATTTTAAAGTTTGTCTAATATACATAATTTATGTTAATGTTTAATTTGATTATTATGTATGTAGTTTGCTAGCAAACTCCAGTGATGATACCTATGGTCAGAGTCTTACTGTTGTCTCTTCTGACCCGTATTCAATTCGTGATGAATTTCTTTTGCAAAAAGAGAAGAAAATGATTGTTGAACTAATGGAAATCACTGAGGTATGAAATTAATACGTTTAACTGTTATTATTATATACATATATATATATATATATATATATTATAAAAAAGATGTAAGTTGTGTTTTTTAAAATTATTCTATAGGTACAGTCATGTATTATTGTGGCAACAATTAAGTGCATTCAAAATGATGTAGCTTGGTATTACCCAACATGTAGTAAGTGTAAGTGCAAGGTAAAAACTACTGTGATTCTAGAAGACAACGATGGTTCTGATCAAGTACCTGAGAAACAGATCTATGAATGCTTAACTTGTGTGATTGAAGAACCAGAAGTCTGTATAAGGTAAACAATTATTTTACTATCGATGAATACGTTATTTCTATTACTAATCATTAAAATGCCTTTTTAATTATTGAACTTCATCATAGATTTAAGATTCAGTTAAGGGTACAAGATTCAACTGGATGTGTTGCATTGACGCTGTTTGATCGTGAAGCAGAGAAGTTTTTGAATACTACTGCATATGAGCTGCGGCAAAAATATATGAAGGTATTTTTTTAAAATATGAAAATAATATACCAAACATTAATATAATGTATGATTGCTTACTTTTGAAATTACAAAACAATTTCAGCATGGTGATGATTACTATCCTGCTGAGTTAGATGGTTTGTTAGAAAAGAAATATGTCTTCAAGGTTGATGTGAACAACTACAACCTTCGAAAGAAGTGTTATATTTACGGAGTTTCAAAAATCACAGAAGATGCAGATATCATGGCTGAGTTACTGAAGAAATCAACTATCAACCAGTTACCTTATTTTAAAATTAAAAAGTTTCACAGTAAATCTTAGTTTTATATTTCATTTATAAAACATATTACAACTCAATATTTTACTATTTATTTGTTATCATTATTGCATTCTGCATTATTTTAACTAATATCATCTTTTGTTAAATTATTTCATCATATAGCCAATGTCATCAGCATCACTCAATTTTGATCCGTTGGACGTTACATATGAGGGAAATACAGTTTCAAAGGTTTATATCAATTTTACGTCACAAATTATATTAATATTTCATGTTTAATGTTTTATCTGATATTTATTTTTTTTATTTTTTAGGATGAAGCTTCTGTAACAGGTGAGAATGATACTATGTCAACCCCAAGCTCGAGGAAACGAAAAGCCGACAATGCTTGTGATCTTGACGATACTGCGCAAATGTCCACATTTATGCATGTACTGCATGTTACAACTTATTTTTCATATCGTTGTTTTACCTTGTGATATTAGTAATTTAATTTTGAAATTTTAAATATTTGTAATGTTCATAGATTTTATCTTTGTTAAATGATTGATAATATACTCTTTTTAAACAAAATCTGTGTTTTACACGGGTCATAAACTAGTATATAATATATAGATTAAATAAATATAAATATATTAAAATAAAAACCCCTAACCATTTCTTGTTGGACCATTTTTGTGATTAAACCCCTAACCATTTATTGTTGCACAAAAAACCTCTAACCGGTAAAACCTTTTGAAATTAGGACTTGACCGATTAAAATAGGTTGCTATGCTTACATGGCATACACGTGGCGTCCACATGGCAAACCCAACTTACGTGGCGCCTACGTGGCACTACATGTATAATTCTTAAACTGAATTTTTTGCATAAAAAACCCCGAAATTGGTGACTTTTTCGATTAAAACCCTTAACTATATTTTTTTCTCACCTCTAACCAACAATAATATTTACATTTTCTCTTCTTCTCTACCTCCGGCAACTCCGATTACTCTATCCATTCTTTATGTTCAGTGCTGTTTATTTTATGTATGTATGTTCGATTAACTTTTGCCATTTAATCTTGAATTTTTACTTCAATTGTGCCGATGGAATCGATTTCATTTTGTGTTCACGAGTTGCATTTTTAGGTTCAGCTTTATGTTCAATTTCGTTTATTTATGTTCCATTTTAGCTTCTGAATATGATAGCAGTGAAGTTCGCTAGTCTAGAGGGTGGAGGTTTCATTGGGAAACGATTTTTTTAATAAATAAAATTTTAATAAATATCCATGTCATCAAAATGCAATCAGTGAAGACTCTATTTTAATTATCTTTGTTGGTTGGAGGTTTTTTATCAAATGAAAAATGATTTGGGGTTTTAATTGAAAAAACTAAACAAGTTGGAGGTTTTTTACACAAAAATCTATTTAAAAATTTTACACGTCATCAAGTTGCAACCGGCTAAACCGGTTGCAAGTCAGATTTTTTGAAAAAAAACCCAAATTTACAAAGTTTTAACCGGTTGGAGGTTTTTTGTGCAATGAAAAATGGTTGGGGGTTTTAATCGCAGAAATGATCCAACTTAGAGATTTTTTTGCGTAATTTCCCCTATATATTATATAAAAAGATTATTTAAAAATTTATTAAAAAAATAAATAATATAATAAACGAGTCGAGCTCGAGCTTGGAAAATTACTCACGAGCCGAGCTCGAACTCGAGTCTGGTACTTTTAAACGGGCTCGACTCGTTTACACCCCTAGTCCTCTCTGCGGGATTGCTACGGAGTGCGAGGGTCATCTATTTCGTAGGTGCAATGTGTCAAAAGAGTTTATTGGGGATTTTAAAAGGTGGTGGGGAATAAATGAGTCTGCTCTTGAGTCGGCAACCGCATTACTTACTTGGGGCAATGAGTTGGGCTTCAAAGGCAATGATTTGGAGGTTTTATTTATTTCGGTGTTCACCTTATGTTGGGTCCTTTGGAAAATCAGGAATTCTTTGGTTTTTCCTTCCTCTTCTCGGCAGCTCAACTCTCCTTTAGGCTTAATTCAAGGCTGGTCTTTTTAGTGGATTAATTATCGGGGAAGCTTAGGTCATTGGCTAGGTTTTCTCGTAGGAGGTTTTATTTCATGGTTTACACTTTGTATTATGTTTGGTGTTGTTTTATTTCGTGGTTTGCACTTGTATTTTGTTTCTAACTTCTTGCCAGAATTTTTTTTATATGTTTTGTCTTTGCTGCTGTTTTAAAAAAATAAAGTAGGCACACATATCAAGAAAGAATCCATGAATCTTTTACATTTTAGGATTTTACAACTATAGATACCGTGGAAGATTGACTAACCGGAGCAATCTCGAACATCGCCGTCGGCCAGCCATTCTCACCTCAACTCCACCACCATGGAAGAACCCCATCAATCAACACACCTCAAATCTCCACTAATCAAAACTAAAACAATCACCAAATCAAATCCAAACCCCACCAAAAACAATCGAGACTTCCTAATCCACCTCGAAGCATACCTCGCTAAACGCGACGGCGTCGATAAGCTCCTTAAGATATCTCGTTACGCCACCAAAATCATCCTGTCTTCCGACTTCATCGCCTCCGACCACCCCTTCCACCGCCGCCTCAAGAGCTTTGAATCCAGCGTCGGGCTCAGCCGTAAAGCCTTCCGTCTCGGCAAGTTCATCCAAGATATCAACTCATTCCGCTCAGCAAAACTCGATTCCAGACATGACCTTATAATCGCGATACTCGCTTACGGTGGTGAGGGTTTGTATTATTTCGTCGAACAGTTGGTGTGGTTAGCAAAATCAGGATTAATCGACGGCAAATACTTGCGAAATTTACAACGAATTAGTGCGTGGGCTGAATTAATTGGATATATTGGGAGTATAACTTTGAAATTTAAGGATCTGAAGGAGATTTCCAACGATGAATCGTGTTTGTTATCGAGTATTGAAATTGGGGTTACGAGAGGAGATCGTACGGAAATTGAAGACGAGAAGTTGAAGAAATTGAGGGAAAAGAAGTTGTTGAAGACATTATCGGTTGTGCAAGACGTGGCGGATGGATTGATGGCTGTGGCGGATATTCGCGACGGTAGGGGGCGACTTTCGGGGCCGATGTTAATGGCGTCCGCCGGAATGTTGTCGGCGATCATTAGTACTCACAAGAATTGGTTATCTTGCTAGCAAATCGACGATGATCCTTGATGATAATGAGGTAATATTGTTGATTAAACTACAAATCAGATCAAATTTCTGATCTTTTGACTTTTGCAGTTTGATTTTTCGCTTTTTGATTATACATCATCGATTACAGAACTTTTGGGAAATGGAATTTCCCTTTCTTTGTGTTACAAAGCATTTATGACAAAAGGCTATTTCTTCATGCACCCCTCTAATTTATCATACACCACCTCTATGCATTTGACCTATAAATGTTTATCTTATGATTGGACAAAAGTGTGTAAACAAATAAACTAAAATGATGAGTTATGAAAAAGATATATTTTAGGTCAATTATAGGATGTAGATATGGTATATGAAGTAACACTCATGATAAAATCATAAAATAATAATATATAATTTATGTTTGTCAAGAAAATTTTAAAGGTTTTTATTTTTTAGAAAAAAATAAAATAAATGTAGAATTGGTAATTAAGTTTTGAATAGTTTTGAGCTGTGACAATGTCTTTGTAGGGCTGGAAATGAGTCTAGCTTTTATCGAGCAGCTCAAGATCGAGCTCGGCTTGAACGAGTCGAACTTTTATCAAGCTCGATCTCGAGCCGAGCCCAAAATTCGAGCTCGAAAAAAATTCACGAACCGAGCTCGAGTTTCAAATGACTCGTCTCGTATTTTTGTCGAGTTTTTTGAGCCTTTTATATATGTATGTATTATGTCAAGTTTAAAACATAAATCTATATGGGGATTTAGGAATAGAAATTGATCAAATGTTAGACAATGTTTGGTATGCAGTAATGGTGCACGAAATGAAATGGATCATCACGAAAAATTGAAAAAATTGTTTGTTTATCTCATGGTAATAGAACGAGAATACGTAAGAAATGTGTTGTTTTTTCTAAGGAATGGGTTTCCTTCGCCTCTATTAATTTTTGTTCATTGAGGATTTGAGGATAATGTTTTTTTTTTTTTTTTTTTTTTTTTTTTTGCATTTTTCATTTTCTATCACTATTTCTATGTACCTAACAACAGATGGTGATAACTCATTCAATTCCAATAAAATAAACAACGTAACACGGACTTGTAATGGTTCACTCCGTTACATTGTTTATTCTATTCATTTGTTAATTTATTACGTCCAATCAAACGGACCCTTAATGTTTTCGGTTAAAGAGTCTACTAATGTTTTTTAAAATTTTGTTGATTCGAATAGAAACTGATGGAAAAGATTATTACTTTTCCATGTAATTTGTCACATATTAGATTATACACATAATTTCAGTTATGAATGGTATATGTATTGCATTTTAAAACATGTATATTATACAAATTGTTGGACAAATATTGCAAGCTTAAACATATGTGCTATGAATCATAACCCGATGAGTTTAGACAAGAGAAGTAGCCATCGTCTCGTAAATTATCCAGTATGGACGATTGGAGACTCGAAGATAGACCGAGGCAAAGTGTAAGTAGAGGACATTAGTAAATTTAGTAAATTCGTTTTATTACATGACAAACCATGTTAATAAGACGTTGGACGTGTTTAACAATGAGGTTTTGATTTTTGAAATATCAAGTTTAAAAGTTATGATTGGATAATAAGAGATTAAGTTTTTGATTTGATAATAAAGAATCTTAAAAGCTATTTTACGAGAAGTTATTTGAATTTCCTTTTATATCATTTAAGTTTATCAGCTAAAGCTATTTCTATCAAATACATTTACAAAAACTAAAAATTTTTGGAAAAGCTACAAGCATACATAGCAAAAAGCTTTTAGGAGCTTTTAATAGCTTCGACTTCTAATTATTGAAGCTCAAGCTCAATTTAGCTTCGTTTGAATGATAGGGAGCATGAACTTTTGATTCGGAAGTGAAAACTTCACTTTCAAACGCTGGTCGACGAAAAGCTACTAGAAGTACCTTTCAAAAGGTGCTTGAACGTTTAATCGAATAAAATTACCTTTTTATTTTTTAATAATTATAAAGTACAACACTTAGTTAATATTGATGTCTATTTATGTCTTTTAATCGTAAAAGTTATTAAGCTAAAGCCAACTATGATACATATAAAACGTAAAAGTTTCAACTCCTTTGGAAAACTTTTGTTACTAAAAACTTCACTCATAACCAGCTCGAAGTTTTACCAATTGTGTTAAATATATCCTATATTTTCCAAAAGGTCTGGTTATTAAAAGCTCAAGCTCATAAACTCAATCTACAAGTCAAAGTTACAACTAGTTGTGTAATTGTGACAAACATTCTCGTTAAATACATGAATTATGTATGCAGGAAATTGCCAAATTATGTAAATCAAATTTTTGTTTATGTCATGTGATAGCAACTCTACTAAGCAAATGATGAGACTGTGAAGGTGCCAATATTTGAGCAAAACACACAAAAAAAATAAATCGTTTATTATAATTAATTTTTTAATAATATTTTACTTACATAGGTTTTCTACTGTATAATATTTCGAGTCGTGTAACCATGTATGATATTAGGATACCCTTTTAAATGTAATAAAATGTTATACGCAACCAAGGATCCTGAGCATTTTCATGCATAGGACAAAATAGAAAATTATGCCCTCTTATAAAAATTTAAACCTACAACATGTAATATTTATAAAGGGTTTGAAACCTAGTCAAGTTTAACAGCTCATCTCCATGCCTTTTTTTGTCTTCTCTTTCGTTTTCTATTTTGGACAACCGAATGTTATGAACGTGAAAACATGTTAATCTATGGTATTAAAACAACTAAGAGGTTCATCAAGATTCATCATACTAAGAGGTTTCCCTAAATCTTCTAATAGTTGTTTAACCTCATCTAATTTTAGGTTATACAAAGGGTCTTGTTTTGACGGTCCATCGGATTTTGGATGTTGGATTCCACCATTCCCACCACTTGTGCCATGTGAACCCATTGTTCAAGTATCTATGAACAAATCCCTAACCTATATGCTAATCAGCTATAGATACTTGAAATCAGCAGGAGAACTATGATTTCTTAAATGTGAAGGTGTGTAAGAGACGGAAACGCCGAAAACCACATCCAAGTGGGTGGACCCTTTGCATAATTGCATCCTATCATTTGACACATGGGGAATATTTGGGATATCTAGTTAAAACTTACTCCATTTGATCTATGAAAATTGTAACAATTCTCATTTACTTATGTTCCAATGAAAATTGTAATGTTTCACTCTTAGCAAATTTTAAAATGAAGAAAAGGATTTGAGAGAGACACCTTATAAGCTAATATTTGCAACCGGGAGCCCTTGACTACTTTTACAAGCAAAGAGAGAAACATCGCCAATAAGATCCAAGATCTTGTGCCTGCATGGCTCCTCAGCTAAACGTAAAGGTGGATTCAACAAACCTTTACTAGTACCAATACAAAACATGAAGATCTTCCAGCAAAATTATCAGAATTGTATGGAAAAAAAGTGAACAGTATGATTGATATCTAAATGAGAAAAACTATTTACTGAAAGCTATACAGAAAACAAACTTTAATGTCTTTAGATTGTGCATATAAACAAAAGAGTGAAAGACAATGCTTGGTTTGTATGACATTTGAGCCATCATTTTCAGACGCCTTCAAAAGTCCTACAAGCTCAAATCTAGAAAGTGAAAACCTAAAAAACAACTATTTGACTGTATTTATTCACAATTTATTCATCAATTCTCTGTCTAAAAATTGAGAGCATTTCTTCGAAACAAGAGAAAATTTAATTCTGCCCCCTCAAATCTCTCTAACAAACATCCCCTGAGTTTAGCATTTGGGTTTACTTTTAATTTTTTGGCTTTCAAAACTGTATTTTTTAAAACTTATAAACTATAATTTATAAGTTTTTTTTGACTGTATTTATAAAATAAATAAATAAAAAGTCATTATAAATTATAAAAAAATTATTTAAAAAAGAAAAAAAAAAAAGATGGCGTTCCTTCATCACGGTTGACGCTAAACACATCGACGATCTGATTCTGATGATGCTACAAATTAGCATTCTTCCCTCTTTCTTCCACGCATTTCATCAAACACATGGCATTCCACCTCTAGAAAACCATTCATTCATACATTTATTAGGGTTTCATGGATTCAGAACTCAATGGCATCTCCTCAAAACCCCATTCCCCTTCCCATTGTGAATCAAATCTTGAAGACGGTTCCATCAACGATGATCTCCCCCTCCTCAACTCCTCCTCCACCTCCAAATCCGATGACAATTCCACCCCACAGCCAGACATTGAAGAACTCGACAAGAAATACGCTCCCTTTGTCCGAAATGATTTGTATGGTACCATGGGACGCGGGAAGCTACCCTGGACACAGAAGATTCTGCTAGGAATTGCACTGATCACCCTCTTCCCGATGCGTATGGTGTTCGCTACGTTGGTTGTGGTGCTCTATTACTTGATTTGTAGGGCTTGTACCCTGTTTTTGGCGCCTAACCGGGAGGATGAGCAGGAGGATTACGCTCACATGGGCGGGTGGAGGAGAACCACTATTTATTGGTTCGGAAGGGTTCTTTCAAGAACGTTGCTTTTCGTATTCGGATTTTATTGGATTAAAGAGACTTATAGGGATTCAGATATCGACAGCAAATTCAATGATGTAGTTCTTCTCTTTCTTCTGCTTTTATACATCATTGTCAGATTGTGTTTACTACTTGGTCATTAAAGGCATTGCAGACTGAAAAATTGATTAACTTTTTTTTGTTAACTGTTGTCCTGAATAGAGAGTACATAATTGTTATCATGACAATAATTTTTAGTTTTTTTAAAGTAGGTTGCTAGTGCAGTAAAGAATTAGAAATTATATTGCTATAATTGGTATGAATTTTGACAAACTAGATTGCTATTTCTTGCAATTAACCATATTATACCTTTTAGTTAAGAAATTATGCAACAGGAGATATTGCAAAGAGCGCATACGATGGTATAAATAATCGCTTTGGATGTTGGGGTATTGAGTTGTCTTAACCAAAAACTTTGTTTCAGCAGAATTGCAGTTAGTTTGAATTATAGAGAATTAAACTATTGTGAACATTTCAATTGCAAATTCAAAAGTTTGAAGCAAATATGTTGTCATGTTGGTTTGTCACATCTGTAAAATCAGCTTATTGGTGTGAAAGTTCGTTACTTTATTATCCTGAAAATCTCATCCTTTGTGGCATATTTGTGAACAAATAAGAATTTGATTATTTTGGTTACTTTGAATGGCAGTTGGAAGTTAATGATGAATCTGAGGAGTTAGAAAGACCTGGAGCAATTATATCAAATCATGTTTCGCATATGGATATTTTATACCATATGTCTTCTTCATTTCCGAGCTTTGTTGCCAAGGTTTGTTTATTCTATAGAACCAAAAATATGGAATTATATTTATGTGACATAATTGACGTGTTCCTACTTTCTGTTTGATATCATTGCTGAAGAGATCAGTGAGCAAACTTCCTCTGGTTGGCCTTATCAGGTTGGTTTGAGTTGCAATTTACTCTAATTTATTAAATATGGAGTATTACTTAAGATTCTTTTGTTATGAGAATTGATTTTTCTATATGAACGAAGATATATACAAATTTCATGTCTTTATTATTTGCTTGGTTAGATACTTTGATGCAAGGAACATTGAATGTAAAATTCTCCTAATCTATTATTTCATTCACTAAATACTTAGACGCAAGCCGTTCATGGAGATTTGGTGCACCAAGGTCTCTACGAATGATGGGAAATTATGGAATTGATGCTTGAATTTACCATAGCCAAAAGCTAGTTAAATATCAATGGAATTGGTTACTTCTTTGCACTATTTTGCAGAGGTTTAAACACAAGGCTTTATGTGTGTGTTATTCTTTTTGCCTCACAATCGGCACGATATGTTGGTTTGATGTATTCACTAGTTCTATGAGGTATATACTTTGAATAGTTTCAAAGTTCTTTCTAAAAATATAATTTCGATGTGGCTGAACGTGTCCCAAATGCTAGTTTTCTTCTTCCATACGGAGTCTTGTTTATTCATTATAGGAAATCATCTTTTTTAAGCAATGATTTTCGGGTCATTACACTGAATTTACCTTCTTTTTTGTTATTGTTTTCAGCAAGTGTCTTGGTTGTGTATATGTTCAACGAGAGTCAAAGTCCTCAGATTTCAAGGGTGTTTCAGGTATATATGTGTCTGATGTAACATTATTTGACTTGCTCTTTTTGTTTTTTTATGAACAACAAAGATATTATATTCTCTCTTGTTGGTTTGTTTTAATGTTTTGCATGCATAACGGACACATGGTTGTCTTTTATTGTAATTCTTGCTGCATTTTGAATTTTTGTTTCTTGCAGGCGTCGTTAACGATAGAATTAATGAATCTCTTCAGGATAAATCTGCACCCATGATGATGCTTTTTCCAGGTTACCATTTTTTTGTTTTGTTCTGGCCCTTGTATTTTTTTTTTCTATTCTCCATGCCTCTTTTTTTTTTTTTTTTTTTTGTGAATTGTAGTTCAGCGTTCAATATGTAAATCTGTGTTTTATATATATATATATATATATATATATATATATATATATATATATATATATATATATATTATATATAGATTTGGGTTCAAATGAGTACCACTAGTTTTGCGGAGTACCGGAGGTACCTTGCTTAAAACCATTTTTTTTTGAAATTTTTTTTCATAATCATGTTTAAATTAATAATATAAGACTACTTGCAAAAAATCACACCTAAACACACACTATAACTATGTGAAACGTGCAAGTTCACATGAACTGCACTGGTTGTGAATGTATGTTCACAGCTAAGCATGTTCACATGAATTTTTTTCACGTTCACATGACTTTTAAGAGGCTAGAAAGTGTGAATGTGTGTAATTCTTTTACGAATAGGCTTATATTATTTGTATCTAAATTAATATGAAAAAAAATTAAAAAAAAAACTTTTTTTCGGAGCATGTTCACATCTAAACCCGTGTGTTCACAGGTACTCACGGTACTCTGCATTTTTTAGGTACTCACACGAACCATATTCTATATATATATATATATATATATATATATATATATATATATATATATATATATATATATATATATATATATATATATATATATATATATATATAGAGGGGGGTTCAATGGAAAACCACCATGCACCTGAAAACTTGTGAAAACCGCACTGCACCACCACAAATGCATCAAATTCCCCGCGCGATGCATGCGTGATGCATCAAATTTCCCGCGTGATGCATCAAAATCCCGCGTGATGCATCACCTTATTTACGATCATGCCACCGCGTTTTTCATGAAATGCACCAAATCGGACGGTATGCGTAGGTTTCCATAGTTTACAGGTGCATAGTGGTTTTCCATTGAACCTACCCCTATATATATATATATATATATATATATATATATATATATATATATATATATATATATATATATATATATATATATATATGTATGTATGCATGTATGTATGTGGGTGTGTGTGTATATGTATGTATGTGTGTGTATGTGTATGTGTATGTGTATGTGTATGTATATGTATATGTATGTATGTCTATATATTCACAAGTTGTTTTAAATTTTATGTTCACGTATAAGCGTCGGGGTAATTTATTATGATACATCTCCCTACTTCTACAAATTTGCCTTTTCGGGTTGTTTAACTGTCTTTTTCTACAGAAGGAACAACTACAAATGGGGACTATATACTTCCATTTAAAACTGGTGCATTTTTGTCAAAAGCTCCTGTTCTTCCTGTTATTTTGAGATATCCATATCAGAAATTTAGCCCTGCATGGGATACCATATCAGGGGTGAGTGTCAATAAATATGTAAAATGGATAAATTTGAGTGAATATCTTGTAGTGTATCAGGGGAGTGTTATAATTTTAATTTATTTTCCATTCGCAGGTAAGGCATGTGATTTTGCTGCTATGCCAATATGTAAATAATATTACGGTAGTGAGATTACCACTTTATTACCCTTCACAAGAAGAAAAGGATGATCCGAAGCTATATGCAGAAAATGTCCGGAGATTGATGGCTGGCGAGGTGATCTATTTTTAAATATTCATTTCAGTTTATTAGCCACAATTAATTTAGGGTGTGTTTGTTTTCAATTAAGAGGGTCTGAATTAGGGCTGAAGTCTGAATTTCAGATCTTAACATAATTTGTATTGTTCGTTTAAATTCAGACTTAAGAGGTTACAACCTCTGAATTTCCCTCTGAATTTTAAGAGAAAGAGACTAGTCTGAATTAAAATTCAGAGCCTCTTAATTCCAGACTTTAAGGCCTCCTCTTAATTTCAAACATGGTTTTCAGACTTCAGACATTTAACCTCTTAAAAAACAAATACCACCTTAGTCTTCTTTGGCACATAGATAGATATCTTTTATAAGTTATTATTGGTGAAACCGTTTTTCACGTTCAAAACTCAACATTTTGGGGGGGGGGGTGGGGGGGAGGCTTTGGATTTGTGTCAAGGAGAATTGGTTTCCTTATTGAATTTTTAAGAGTGGTGCACAAAAAAACTTGAAATTAAAGTGTTTAGAAGGTGCCTTTTAGTTCCCGCGATGATAGTCTAGTGGTTGGGGACATGGAATCCATAGCGGAGGTTCAGGGTTCAAACATGCACATGTCCTTTAACCATGGGTTACGCGATTTACCTCCTCCACGTGGCCGTGGGACCGGTCGGTGGGGGCCAGAGGGTGGGCTGTCCTTTTTTTTTTTTTAAGAAAAGGTGCCTTTTGGAAATAAAAAGACAACATATAGCAGTGATTTTGTTAGCCTAAAGGCCCTAAACAGCTTCTTTTTTTTTTGTTTCTGTTTTTCTGCATCTTTAAAACACAAAAAACTAAAAATTGATTTAGCAACACAAATCCAAACACACCCTTTTGTGTACCATGTATTGCAAAAACGACTGTCAGCTTGACATCTGTTGGTTCAAGAAGTTGATGTTTTATCTGTCTGACCATTCACAATCGGCTTCGTCATGTGTTCAGGGCAACTTAATAATGTCAGATATCGGGTTGGCAGAGAAGCGAGTTTATCATACGGCTATCAATGGTACGCGTACTGTTTTGCATGAGAAAGCCGATTGATAGGTTTTTTCTTTTCCCCAAGTTCAGGCTCTCGAAAAGATATGTCGTTCCCTTTGGTTTTTTTGCTTTTAGTTGTGAAAACAAGGGTGTCGATGATGACCACCCACTAAATACACGCACTGGCGGATTTAAGTGGAGACTGGTGGTGGCTCAGGCCACCAGTCGATTAGCCCACACATGCAAAAAAAAAATTGATTTTCCTTTCAGTGCACCCAGCCCATATTTGTTAGTGACCCCATAGCTCCCTATCAGCCCATTATGTTAATGCACCCAACCCATATTTGTTTTGTGGCATTGTATGTTTAAATGTTTTATATAGTTTTAATTGATAATTGTACTTCAATGGCTAAATTTTTGAAAGAAAGTTATAATTCGGTAACATAACCTTCAAGTGGAAGTGATAATTTTTAATGAAATCGTAATTTTTATTTAATTTATATGTAGTATATATATTGGTCATACTTTTGGTGCCACCAGCGAATAATTTTTTCTAGATCTGCCACTGAATACACGCAACATCAAAGAAAGCGATCCTCGTGTGTAACCAAGTTCATTGAAAAACCGAAATGCGAAATTGGTATTGATGGATCCTGAATCTGAAGCATTCTCTTTTGTGTTTTTATGCAGGTTTGTTTTCTCAAAGATAAACCTACACTCAGAAAAGTTACATGTATACCCCCCATGAATTATTAATTCTTTTGGACAGAAAGAAAAAAAGAAAAGGGAAAACAAATAGTGAAGAAACTGCTTTTTTCTATTCTTTGAAAAATGTATGTATGGAAAGGAACCAGAGACCTGGAGATTTGGTGCAATTAAATTGATTCATTCTTTGATTCTTAAGTTCAGCTGTGCATTGAAGATTAAAGAATGAGGGTAGGAGTTTTATATTTTAATAGATTAGGGCATTTCAGTGTGAGGTTTATATTGTAGAACAGTAATTTGATTTGATATCTTTTTTTTTTTATCGTGTAGGTCATGTACTTTCAAATTTGTTTTTATCAGGACGTTTGGTTTTTTATGTTAACTCTGATTTGACATCGTATGTGATATCTGAATAATGTGTCAGTTAATTACAGCAAATGACCTAACATTTTAATTACATGTCTTTATCTAAATTGTGAAATAATACAAGTCTCGAGATACTTGTTGAGAAAGATCAAATTAGGAAATAACGTTTTTGTCTAGTTAGTTGACACTTCAATTATTGAGATGTTACGAATGGTGTTGAGTTAAATTTAGGAGGAATTTCATCCACGTCCTTGTTAACAGTTAGGAAAAAAGAAGTTACTAGATATCAAAGAAGTGAAACTGGTGTTTCAAGCATATAACCCGAAAGTATGTTGTCATAAATAGTAAAATGATGAAATAAATTGTTATAAACGATAAAATGCTGAATCATGTTATAAATGGTAAGAAAAACTACTTTGCTATACATGATGAAAAGACAAAAAGTATGTTAGTAATCACAGAACTACAGTAAAATATGAAATCACGTTGGATATGGCATGAACAACCGGTCTTGTGAATAATATCTCGATTCATAGTGTAACGTTTTACAATCTTCAATCAAACAGATTAATTTTATATGGTAAATGAGTTTTCTTTTTTAAAAAAATTAATACAAACTAACAGGGAACTAATACTAAATAATTTGGCATGCAGCATATACTTTGATATCATAAGCCCAAAATTAAATTATTAAGCATTGAATGTAACTAGGCCCAAATCTTTGAACCCAATTAGTCAATTACTAATAGGGAAAGAGGAAGGATCATTTCTTATGTGTTGTTCTCAATTTACATGTACTTAATTCTCCAACCAAGTCTCGATTTTAAAATGATTTCAACAACTACAAACGTTTAAGAGAAAACTTGGCTATTATGCAGTGGCCATCATGTTGCACAACTGAAAACTTGACTATTCGGCTGCGCAACATGATTTTAAAATGATTTCAACAACTACAAATCTTTCTCGTTTCTTAGCGGTCTAGAATTGAATACTTTATATAATAAAAAAAGGTTAACAAACAATCATAATTTAAGTTGATATTGTATCAACATACCGTTACTTCTTTTGTTATCTTTTCCAAAGGCACTTATCAAATCATTGTTGGATTTACTAGTATTTTCTTTGATTCGACTACGCCATCAACTGTCTGCAGTCTTCTTTCAGCCTATTGCTACTAGGTTTGTTCAAGAAAATCCGAATCCGAGCATCCGAAATCAAAATCTGATCCGAAATTATCCGAAATTTCGGATCCGGATAGTAAAATTTCAAATTTTCGGATATCCGAAAATTCAAAAAAAATTAATTTTATGTATTATGTTATTGATTATTTTATATAATTTGAACAATACTTTTTAAAGTGGTTTTAACTTGATTTTTTATATTTGTTAACTAGTATTAGATATATATATTAGTTTTTTTAATCGTTATTTTGTCATTTCGAGTAAAAATAACTTCTAATATGTTTGATTTATAATATATTTACTTTTAATATGTATTTGGATATATGTATTTATATATTAAATATTTGATTTAGTTTTAAAATAAATAAAAAAACTGGATTTTTCGGATATTTGGATAATCTGATATCCGAATCCGAAATTTCAAATTCGGATATGAAAAATCACTATCCAAAATTTTAGATATCTAAATATTCGGTTATTCGGTTTTGAACACCCCTAATTGCTACGTGTTGATCACCTTGTTGTCGCGGCTCATAGCGTTTATCTTAGTTGGAGGAATTACATTTATTGTGATCTCAGTGAGTATTAATTTTTATTTCTCACTAGGTCAAGACTCATGTATTACATGGTTGACTTAATAATAATAATAATACTTAGAAATAAATATTTATATTATATAGAAAATGATAATAATGATGATGATGACGACGACGACGATGATGATAAATTAGAGTTTATATAATTTTGGTTAATTAATTATTAAATTAGTAAGTTAAATTTTAGGGATAATTACTAAAATAGCCAAATCTCACACATTTATTCACTTTTTAGCCACTTTATATACATTTTACCAAAATAGCCACACTTTACGTTATCACATTTAAGTGATAGCCACAATTTACGTGATTTGTACTTTTTTCATTTTTTAATGCATTACGCTACAAAAGGTGTCAGGCCACGTAAATTGTCGTACTTTACGTGACCATTTTTGCTCCTTCCCCATAAATGTTTGGTGGGATGTCTTGTCACACTTTACGTGATCAAGTACAACAATTTACGTGACCAAATACCTTTTGTAACGTAATGCATTAAAAAAATGAAAAAAAGTACAAATCACGTAAATTGTGGCTATCACGTAAATGTGGTCACGTAAATTGTGGATATTTTGATAAAATGTATATAAAATGGCTAAAAAGTGAATAAAGGTGTGAGATTTGGCTATTTTAGTAATTATCCCTAAATTTTAATATAGTGTATTTGATTTGATTTGATTTAAATCTATCTATCTATCTATATAATATAATGGGAAAATTTTGCAAAAACCCATCAAACTACAAGTTTTTTTCGATTAAGTTCCTCAATCAATTTTTTGTCTGATAAGTCCCTTAACTAAATAAAAATCACGAATTTGGTGTTTTTTTCATGAAAAGTTACCGGTAACCTGTTGACCGGGTTGCAATTGCTGACGTTGGTTTTTTAGATCTATGATTTTTTTTTGATTAAGTCCCCCAACTAAATTATTTTTTCCTATAAATCACTTAACTAAATTATTTTGTCTTATAAATCCCTCAACTAATTTTTTTTTGCCACACAAATCCCTTATCTTGATAAAACTCATGTTATTTGTTGTTTTATCAATTTAAGTGATTGTTCAATTGACACTCACGTCACACATAATGCAAAAAAATCAAACAAAATGATAAATTAAAACGATCATTTTTATTGTTTAAAGTTTAGTCGGGATGAACTATTAAATATATTAAAAATTGTGGTCTAGACAAACATAGGATCGAAATAATCATCATTTATGTTTTTATATCAAACCAACTTATGTTATCCGGAATAACGAGCTTTTAAAAAAATTTATTATTTCATACAACCATCGTCGTTTAGAAAAAAAATATATTATTTTCGAACCAACTTATTTTGGTCTAGAAAAACATGACATGCTCTGTCATCGAAATAAATATCGGTGTTTTTAAAGTTTAACAAAATTTTCATTTTATTTCATTGAAAAGTTGAAAGGTTTAAGTAGTTCGGGGACTTATCAGGAAAAAAAATGAAACGAGGACTTAATCGGAAAAATTTTATACTTTGATGGTTTTTGCAAAATAGGTTTAAACATGTTAATCTGTTATAACAGGTTAACGGACCAATTTAAAAGGTTTAAGTAGTTTGGGGACTTATCAGAAATAAAAAATGAAATGGGGACTTAACCGAAAATTTTTTGTACTTTGATGGTTTTTTGCATAATTTTCCCTATTATAATAAAGCAAAACAATTAGTGTCACGTGTCGCTTCCACAATGCATGAAAATCTTATTTTTCGGCCTCTTTTTCCTAATTTAATACCTTAATTTAAGTACATTAAATGTTAATTTTAAATTTAAATTAATCATCTTATAAATACATATACTCATTTACGTAACGAAAGTTTTTCCTTTCTCACATTGATATTTCACATTTAAAGTTAATATGAACTAGAAGAAACATTCTTTTGCAAGAAAATGTTATGGTTTTAGTGATGTAATATAATTTTTTTTTCATTTAATATCAGTTTCTATGGGTTAGATTAAAAAATTTTAATCTATGCGTTCAAAATAGATGTTGATGCCTCTTCTTATTTATATATTTTTTATTAATTGATATGAAATACACGTATCAAATACTTAATTCATCGTGAATGATTGATTTGATATTTGAGTTTACAATAGTTTTCATTTATTTGATAAACTATGTAATATTTAAAAAGACTTTGCTCACGATAAAATTTAATGTATTTTATTAATAGTAAATAACAGTTATCTATACATTATACTTTTAATAATATAACTTATTTAATTGATTTTTAAATTTAAATATTTAACGAAAATCAATCCAATTAAATGATTTAACTTTAACCACCTCCTAAAACACATTACCTAAAATTGATAATATCCTTAAAGAATGAACAAAAAATAATATAATATAAAAATAAAAATAAAATATAATTAAAGTGATTTATTTATAAAATATAAATAAAATAATACTTGAACAATATTTATACAAATCTAAATATTGAATCTATTTTGAATTCAAATAAAAATATTAAATAAATTAGTTAGATATTACTAAATAAAAATATTAAATTATAAATTATTATTTTACACCTATCTGACACGTGGAAAATTCTGTTGGTTTTCCAAACTGTAATCAAGAAGAATAAGTACTGTCTGGGACTAAAATAACACAAGGGTAAAGAAAAACAAAAAAGAAATATCAAATTAATCTTTTCATGAACATTGATTGTGCACAAACCGATTAACAGTATATACATACCAATATAATATACCTTCGGATATTTTTTAGATTGAAAAATTAATAAGAGAACACCATTTTGTTGCCCCCAAAGCATGATTTAATTAATTTGATTAAAACTAATCAATCATACGGTAAACAAATTAGCATACAAATACATTCATACTGACTGATTCTTATTTACCAGATTTCACACTAAAATGTAACAAAGTGAAGGAGGTTTCAAGATCGATTGTTGTTTAGCACAACGGTTCTTGATCGTCTTAACTCCCAAGGCCGTAAGCAACCCTTTAACGGAGACTGTAGAAGCAATGACGACATCGACAACTGTCTGTGCCTTGACGATAGAAAACTAAAACTACGACTTCTTAGCTTTTGTTTGTCGTTCTCGTATGCTATTATGCAATGACCATCATGTTCCACAGCCGAAACTCTAAGGGCTTCTGGTAAAACACACCTAAATGCCGAACCTGCAAATTTAGACATCAATCTATTATATATCTCATTGCTTGTGCTAATCACAGACATGTTTTAGCAACCAACTATCCAAAATCCCTCAAAAAAATTTTATATATATAAATTCATAAACATTATTTTTTAATTAATGTGAAATTTAGTCAGGGGCGTTTGGTTCGCAGATTTGGTTCTCTGAGCTTTGCATTTTGTCAAAGGATTTGCATTATGCAGCATTTGCAAATGTCAGGATTTTGTCAAAGAATTTGCATTATCTTATAGAATAAATTTGCTAATCTGAAGAATGCAAGGTAACTGCGATTTAAAATCCTAGGGGGAGGCTGAGTTTTTAAATAACAAAAATGAAAGAATTTATGAAATCTTGGGATTTTAAATCGTTACTAAAATTTGCGAACCAAACACATGATTTTAAATGCAAATCTCCAATGAATCCCAGGAAATCTGCGAACCAAACGCCCCCTCAGCTAATTGCTATTAGGTTTGTTCAAGAAAATCTGAATCCGAGTATCCGAAATCAAAATCTGATCCGAAATCCGAAATTTTGGATTCGGATAGTAAAATTTCAAATTTCCGGATATCCAAAATATCCGAAAATTCAAAAAAAAATTTATAATTTTATGTATTATGTTATTGATTATTTTATATAATTTGAAGTATACTTTTTTAGAGTTATTAGTTGATATTGAGAAAAACCAACATATTTTTCATAACTTTTAAAGGTTTGGTACCTCCATTGATTTTTTTTCCCAACTTTAGTCTATTAATAAAAATGCGAAAGCATGTGTAAAGGTACGAGTCAGAAATGTTACCAAGTTTAGCAAGTCGATTGACCCATCCCGGGATTTGCTTCCCTGTTAAATTGTAACAAACGTCATTGCAGAAATGGTTGCAGTTTTTGACAATTAGGTGATACGTGTCGCCATAGTAGTTTGCAGCATGATGCTCCATGAACTCTCGGACCTGGATGGGGTCCAGGCATGTAGTTCCAATTAATATCGACCTCCTGAACTTGAATCCAGGGCATTGTCGAGGTTCAACCTCAAAGACACCACTCGTTGGATAGTCGTGAGCTCCAAATGCATATTCTACACCATGAACTGTAAATTGCGCAATGCATCAGAAAACTATCTTAACTTATCACTATAGGTTGGTTGCACATAAAAATGTAACGTTCTTTCTGTAAAATTTCTATTTTGGAATCGTACTTACAAAGTCAATGTTTAAATACCTGCATGATGAGTTCATTATCATAGAAGACGGGGTTACCAACTAAGTTGATAGTTTATTATCAAAGATGATCTGGTTACCAACTAAGGAGACTTTACGAAAAGTCAATTTCTATTTTATGTAATCATGCCTTTATTTATCAATAAACTTATAATACATGAGCCCTTAAACATTGATTATGAAGTATGAACAGAATAGACAATTTGGTGCATATAGTCCTAATTTGTTTGAATTCTGTAAGTCAGACTCACACAAATGGAAGATAGAAAAAATGGCAGAAAGCTACACATATAACAAAAGATGGTTATGGCCCAATGACTTGTATATGCAACGAAGTTACACCTGCTAATTTATGAAGCCTTGTTTCAATCTGTTAGCAATTTATGTATTATTTTACCACTTGATGACAAAATGACCAATAAATTAATAAGAAAATAGAACACATGCATTAATTGATAAGAAACACACTTCATTGCATAAATTATAAAAAAAAGGGTGTAATTTATACACACACACACATACATGCATGCATACGTGTGTCGGTGTGTGTGTTTGTGTGTGTGTGTGTGTGTCGTTAATTTAAATGATAGAAGGTAGAAACTTACCTTCCACACCAGAATGAAAGATGCCGAAGCCAGCCCAGTATGCATAGCCATTCATGGGTGTCAAGTCATAAACATTGAGATACACAGGTGAATTGCCTGGCCCATATCCAGGTTTAACTTTTGGAAATAAACAAAAACAAGGGGTTGATTTTCCTTTAGAACTGAAAGGCACTATAGATGTCAGTCGCTTCTTTGTTACGAATTTCATGGTGCCGTGAGCGTTGTAAGCGAAAGTCAGTCAGCACATGCCAGTGATGCCATCCTATACATATAGAAAACATCATCAATAATATAATCAATGTCCTGTTTGACCAACTAAAAAGGGGGCAGTTTTTCAAGATTTCCAAGTCAAAAAATATCAAAATTGAAACAGATAGGAAAATCAATACCAACCCTGAAAGAGATATAACTTTTAACATTTTAGTGTTGATAAAGATAAGGCATTTTACAATATCTTTTGATTAGTGATTACAAGGGTAAAAAAATGCAGCCAATATCACTATTAATTATGCTTCCAGTTGGTGATTGTTTTATCTCAGCAACCATTAGTAAAGTTACTTTACTTAACCTTTGAAAATATGATATGAAAATGACATTTCAACACCTCACTAAAGAGTTTATGTATGGAGAATCTACTGGTCCATTGTCCATTCGGTTACCAAACTCCTTACTACAAGTCATTTTTTTCACTTATTACATTTTTGACTTTCTTCCATGAAGTGTTACTTCAAGAGTCCTGACTTAGAAAATATTAATGGCCCACCAACATTATAAATAATGCCAAAGAACATCAAGTGAAAAACTGAGTGTATAAAACTATAAATGGTTTTTCCTTTTTTTTAAAAGACAAATTATAGCCACCCTCAGGTACAGTACTGTACATGTAAGCAGAAGGGAAGAAAAAAGAGGGTGAATTTTTTTTTGTTCAAACGTGTAGTATCTTACAGAAGCAAATTATACGAGTTTCTATTGCAAACCGGTAATAGGCTCTGTGTAGAAACTAATTAAAATTTCATCAGAAATACTTATGCCGGCTGGGAAGCTGAATTTAACCCCAGAAATAGTTACTGAATACGTTTCAGTATCTGTATTAATACCACGAGAAAATTAACACAAAGGAAAGAATTTCAAAACACATAAAAGGCCATTAGTAGGAGCCCATTATAACCCGTTACCAAGATAAACTAAACAGCCTTTCTTTATCTTATATCTAGTTAAGAGATAACACTTATACTGCAACAAACATTTGGCCCATCCAGCTCAAATCAACACTTATGTTAGGCCCAACAAAGATATATACAACTTTTTTATTTTGAACTTGTCTTTTTAGCTTCTTTTTTTTAGTTCCTTAATTCAATATTATCCTGGCTCAAGTCTTGTCATCATGATTCTGCTTATCATTAACATGGAGCTATTACACATGTCCACAAACAAGGAGCATCTTTATTCTTTCTTTAGTTTAATTTCTTATTTCACACATAGGTCTTATTCCTTTTCAATAAATATTCAAACATAGATAGGTGGTTAATATTTAATATTATAAAATTCCAAAGTGCACCAAGGTCATGACATATAGCATAAAGTTTTCAATTCACCAACCACCCTAATGGACAAAATAAGAATTCAAGAAAAATGAAGATACAGTAAAATTTGATCCTGCATCCATGGTTACACAAAACTACAAAAAAAGATGAGACAAATCAATGCAATGTCCTACCTGCACAAAGTGCTAGGAGTCTATTCACAAAGCTTTACAAAAAAAAGGGCAACTTAATGTTTTTTTTAACCATCATAATTTGTATCTAATACAATTGGTCCAACTAGTACATGGAATACATGCAAGGCTTAAACCCCACACGTTACCAGCAAACGTTAGGCTTCTGGGCAGCATGTTATCGCATCCAATTGAATTTGATCTTAATGCTTAATGAAGACCAAGTCAAAGTGAATTACACCAGGCAAGCGCTTGTGATGAATGCCAACTCATTGATAATTGCAGTTTTAAAAATCATTACTTGTTGCACAACTTTATTCATCATATTGGACCATCATTTTATCTATTTCTTGTGTAAGTTGACTTCTTAACAAACGAAATATCAAACTTGACAACTACTACTTAATCATCAAAACATATTATATAACAACAAAATTCTTATGAACAGCAGAAAATACACAACCAGAACAAGTATACGATTGAAGAAATATGATGGACTGCGATTAACAATTCTAACTCAGTGCTCACAAGTATGTACTTCCGAACCCCCATCCCACCTGCAATAGCATAGTCGAAGGAAACAAAAGAAGAAATCGTACGCATAAAATTGCCTCATAATCTACACATCCTGGAATCCATCTTCAATTAGCATACAGTAACAGATAATAATCATTTCGGAGCTAAATAGCCCCAGCACACATCATTTCCAAAAAACCTTTTCGATTAAACAAAATTAAGCCCCAAATTTTCGGAG
Organism: Centrapalus pauciflorus; assembly: GCA_020465985.1. NCBI lineage: Eukaryota > Viridiplantae > Streptophyta > Magnoliopsida > Asterales > Asteraceae > Centrapalus > Centrapalus pauciflorus. The sequence goes on from JAANYP010007274.1 coordinate 170,486, forward strand.
TTAATGCTCAAATTTTCAATTACAAAGACAAATTCACCGTCGGAGTATCAAAATTTGCAGAGATTTACAAAATACAGGTCGAATTATCACAGATCTTGCTTATAAATCAAACGCAAACATAAACACTACAGGAAAAAAAAAAAAAACAACCACAACAGCGTAAATTAAACAGTATATATCACAAACAGATCAGGAAATGAAATTAACGGAAGAATAAGAGTAATTAGATTGATGAAAATCATAAGAATTAAAAGAAAAACCTAGTAGCAGTTACATCAAATAATAGCATTTGAGAAGCTGAAACAAAATTTGAGAAGAATCAAAATAAGAAGAAAGTGGAACTCACAGGCAGCAGCGAATGCAATTAATGATTGGATCAACTGAAATAATCAAAAAAAAAAAAAAAATTGTGAATAAATAAATATGAGAATTATACGAAGGAGTTTACAGAGAGTTGTGGTGGTGGGCGTATGAGAGAGAAGGGAAGGACAGCCTAAACCTCTCATCAGCCATGGAAAACAGACCCCCTTTCTTTATCTTGTAAAGTGGGACTGTTTTACTGTTTTCTAACGTTTATTTTCATTATGATTTCCCTTTTTATAATTTATAATTAAGATTTAGGTTTAAATAAGGGGATAATTACAAAAATAACTATAATATAAACATACTTATCAAATTTTACTAAAAAAACTCACCTAACCAAAATACCCATCATTTACATTACTACTATTTACGTGACGTGTACTTTTTAATAATTTTTAATGCATTACGTTACAAAATGTAAAAAGTAACGTAACGTACATTATCATAACATTACGTTACCAAATCTATTCTTGGGAATGAGTATAATGAGATTTGGTAACGTAAATTAATGGTACTTTACGTGATAATTCACATTTTGTAACGAAATGCATTAAAACAATGATAAAAAATACAAGTAACGTAAATATTTGCCGTCACGTACATGTGGTAACGAAATGTTGGGTATTTTGGTAATATGACCTTTTTTTTGTAAATGGGTTGTTTTTTTTGGGTATTTGTGTAATTATCCCTTAACTAAATTTCATTTATTATGCAGTGCATCAGAAGTTACCACTCGTAAAAATATTTTTAAATTTTTTTTTCATAAATATGTTATAATTAACATTATAAAGATATATAAATTTCACTCATATTAACACAATCTAAAGTGTCCGAAATCATGCATGATATAAATATACGTCCACGTAAATGCAAATTTATGTAAGTGTAAGTTCATATCATTTTTATAAGAGTCAGAAGATTAGAATGTATACGAACTTTATATATCATCTTTGGAATATTAATTAAAACATGTATATAAGAACCATATTTTTATAATAAAATATAGATAATTAATTGTAATAATCTTTAGTAACCAATAAATCTTTTATTTTAATTTTAATATCTTAAAATCTAGTCCTTGTCCATTCAGTGATTGTCAATCCTAACCAATTTGTTTAAAGTTTTGAATATATTTCTAATTTAGTAACCATAAATAAATAAATGATTGCCATAATAATAAAAAAGTTTTTCATACATATTTTTTGATTATTTTATGTAATCTATTTAATATACAATATTTAAAAGAAACTATACAACATATTTAATATCTTGAAAAAATGAAATACTTTTTGTTGTTTTACTTTGTTAAAATATGATTGAATTTCAAAAATATTCATTACTCGATGTCGATATTAACATCAGGGGCGGATCCAGGAATTTTTATTATCGGTGTCACTTTTTTAGGGTAAATTTAATACTTAGATTTTCGAAACATTTTCTAAAATGAATCGGACTGAAACGAGTTCCTAACACAAAATTACTGAACAACAATAATTTTCCAATTAAAAAATACATATTATAATACCATTAAAAATTTGAAGCAAAAAGTATCGTTTTAAAGTTTTACAATTGTTGCATTTAGGTCTTCATCTTTTGAAATCTGCAATACCACTAACCATTTTTTTGTGAAAAATCATGACTTCGTGGTTGACATGGTCTCCTAATCCAATATTTTCTTCTAATTTCGTCTTTTTGATTAGGGTAATAAGTTGAAATTGATTTTCGTTCCGATGGATTCCAAGGAAGATCATTCAAATCTATGTCTACGGGTGTATTAGATTGTACCAATTGGTTATTGCTTGAAGATCCGGATCCACAAGATGATTGGAACTTTTTTTTCAAAAATTTGTCCATTAACCTTTTTTTTAAAGAATTAACAAATAAGTTTAACAATTGATAAAAAACTTAAAAAAATAAACCGTAAACATTTATACTTTATTATATAATAATATAATTATATTCAGTAAATTAATCAATTAAATTTTTATAGAATTAAATAAAATCTCTACTACATTTAGCCACTTAAATACTTAAATAAACATCCTCACTTAGCCTCTCAATTCTTAACAGAGAGAAAGTCATATTAGAATTCAGAAAGTAAAGAGAGAGAGAGTCGGGAGATAGAGATACCGTCACTCAGTCACTCAGGCAAGCGCCGAGGAAGTCAGGCCAGCGGAGGTCTGATGAGCGCCGAACAGCGGCAGGGGTTCAGGCGGTCAGCATCACCGTCGTTTAGTCGTTCAGGCGTTGCCGGCGTTCACGGTTTCAACGTGAGGCGTGATCAGCAGCTGAAGGCTGAAGCCGTTAGCATCATTTAGGGTTTCAAAGGTGAGTGAGAAAGAACAAAGGGAAAGTAAAAATGATTTAGGGTTTCAAAGGCTTTAGGTTTGGGCACTATTTTTTGGGCTTTTTGAAAATTTTTGGGCTAACTAAATTAAATTGACTGATTATTTAATATTGGTTTTATGTGTTGTTGGGCTTTTCTAAAAAAAGTTTTTAATTAAAATTCAGTGTTATTTCAATAAATTTAAATAATAAAAACAACAAATATAAATAAGATATTTATATTATAATTGTATATATTTTTCTTAGGTGTCACTCAAAAAAAATCTTAGGTGTCACTCAGATTTTTTATGCATACGTAACTCAGTATTTTGAAAATTTATCGGTGTCGAGTGACACCCGTGCCAATGAACTAGGTCCGCCCCTGATTAACATGGAGAATTTGAATAACCTAACCCTTATTAAAAAAATTTAAAAACCACTTTTTATTCGGCTAGACCATTTTAAAGAATATTATTAAGTGTCATTTTTCCATCTAACTTTTAGATTTTAGGAGGAAAAAACATCTCATTGAAATAAAATTTGTTTAGATTATGATAATCTTGAATTACATTTATTGAAATGTTAAGTGTCATTTGACCATCCAACTTTTTGATTTTTTTCGATTTAGTCATAAAATTATTTTTTGTCTCGATTTAGCCACTAATGTTTATTGTATACATATTTAGCCACTAAACTTTCTTTTTACTGATTTAACCACTGAAAATTGTCCCGACTTGACCACTAAACTATCATAATTTGCACTAATTTAGTCATTAATTTTATTCATTTTTCTCAAAATAGAACATTAAACAAAAGTTTAGTGGTTAAATCAGGACAAAAAATAGTTTAGTGGCTAAATGAGACAAATCTGAAAGTTGGATGGTCAAAATGATATTTTAAATCTAACATAAATTATGTAAGTAGCATATTGATAATAATATGTCAAATGTTTGATCTCTAGTCTCTACATATTTCCATACACTCTATTACCATGCATCATGCTATGATCCTTAAGCCTTTAATAATGATTTCAACTTTCAAGTCCAACACAAAAAAGCATGCAAATAAAGTTTTTGTTTTGCTTCGTTTATAAATGGGTTATATTAAGAAAAAAAAATTATGGTTTTACAGGTTTATCTGCTTGACCCATCAATGCTTTTTTTATCAGACATCGCATAGTTTTTTTCTTATTAAAATGTGAAATTCGTCATCGATGACCTGTTGTTAATGTTAAAAAAATGACGTCACGTTTTAGTTTAAGACGTTAAAAAAAAAACAATCATATTTTCAGCAGCTTATCAGTTTGATCGTTAGGGCTTTTTTTCCAACTAAATTCCTTATACAATTCACTTGTTTAAGCATTATGTTACATCATGTTTTAGTATGTTTTTCACATTAAAAATTTCAAATCGGAAGAAATGTTCCAGTCTTCAAACTGATTAAAAAAATGAAATCATGATCGTTTATTCAAGATATATCTTTAATATTAATACTTAATTAAACACTTTAAGTATTATTATGCATGAAATTAAACTATACAATAGTTTAAACTTTAAATGAGAACAGTAAAAAAAGGTGTTTAATATTAGTAGAGTCACGTACAAGGCTTAGAAAAATCTAAAAAGCAAAAAAGTGAAATGAAAGAGTGTGTATGAAGTATAGTTAAAAATTCGCCAACATAAAGATTTAGAACACAAGGTATATATTTTACCTTTTTAACTTTTGACCCTTCATCATCATACTTATCTTTTACTAATTTTTTTTTTATATAAATAAACTAGAATTTAAATACATCCAAATAATTTGTAAATTATAAATGGTGAAAATTGTGTGTTGTAGAAAGCTAAAACATGATGTAAGAAATATGTTTAGATGATTTTTATATGGTATTTATAATTTTAAAACACAAAATTAAGGTTTCTAATGCATATATATATTTTGAAGCAATTGTTTATATGCTTCTTTTGACTGAATATACAAGCATTTGATAAAGTGTTGTTTCAATTAAAAACCCCCTAACCTATGAGAACTCGAGAATCATCCATAAATACATAAATTTATACACTAAATTCATAGAATTTTAAATTAAAAACATTGGTTTTCTTAAATATTTATAGATATCAAATCTCATACTAAATTTACATGGAAATTTATACATGAACTACATAAGTTTAAAAAGTACATAAATTTATACATCAAACATATATATTTTTACACCAAATACATAATTTTACATATCAAATACATAAAGTTCTCAAGGGTTCTTGCGTTCATAGAAAGAAAGATAAATTATTACATAGACTTGACCAATTTAGCTCATTTGGTATGAGGGGTGTTATGTAAGTATGAGGTCACAGGTGAAAATTAGGTGGTGAATGTAAAGTTTGAAGTCCCCGCTTTAGGGTAGATGGGTGGATTAGGATTATGAGTAGGTTGGTTTGTCGTTCAAAAAAAATTTAACAAAACATGATTAATGAGTGTTTGTGTTTATTTCACAAGAATGCCTCACAATTTTATTTTTTTTCAAAATTGCTTTTGTTCTTTAGTTTCATTAAAACTAAAAAAAACAAAGTATTTGTTTCCAACATGTTGGGACATATTACTTATTATGCATGTAGCGTTTTGACTTTTGACCATGGTTTCTTGCTATCTCAACTTGTATATTTTATACATAAAACTTTTAAGTTTTAACCTTTATCATTATATATTTGCATGCTTTGTTTTTTCCCTCAATTTCAACATTAATTTGACATAATTTGTTTTAATTATTTTCAACATGAATTAATCATCGCATTTATCGGTAATTTGTAGCTTCCAATTTCTTTTTATTTAGAACTAGATTATATACCCATGTACTAAATGGGTTGAATTTTAAAAAATTAAGAATAAATATTTATAATAACAAATGAAATAATTATGAAAAAATTTGAGTTTATTGGATTTGAGTTAATTATATATTAGATTAGTTAGAAGATTATAATGGTTTGAATTTGATTTGATTTTTATTAAATTTTAATTTTAGTAATGACATGTAGCAGATTTAAGTTTTGACACGTGATGAATTAAATGAGAGTCGAAGTTTGACAAATTAGTTACTCAACCCTCGCAACCATATATATCCATATGTAGCAAACACAAATAAATTTGCTTTTTCTTTATATATAATTTATTAAAAAATAATAATAAATGATTGAGTTGTATGCTGGAATTAATGGGCTATGGGTTGGAGAATAAAAATAATGTAAAAAAATGTAAACGCATTCACGTTTCTAACTTTGTCAATAATTAATTTAATAATGTATTAGCAAATCTCATGCGAATAATTAAATAATCAGTTACAAATATTAAATTGAATATAAGATGTAAGGCTACAACATATTATAAAATCTTTTTTAATACAAGTATGTAACCATTGGAATCATTCTCGGTTACGGTTTTCACTCTATATAAGTAATTTGAAAGATTTAAAATTCAAAAGTGTTTCCTTCAAGCTTGTCACTGTCCCATAATTAGTTCAATTTGATTCGAAGTCAGTCGTTTTTCTGATTAAATTCTATAGTAAAACTCAAAAAGAAGATAGAGTGATGTATTTGGTTGTGTAATCTTATAGAGGAGTCATCGTTTTAGTAGTTTTTAGTGGTATTTTGGTGGTTGTACTTTTCCCTTTAACCACTTGTTAGAAGGTGTTTCTTTGTTGGAATAAAATTGTTGCAGTTTTAAAAAAAAATCTGGGATAGATCTTTCCAAGGATAACAATTAGAAAGTATTTGGTATCATCACAAAATATTAATATAACTTTTAGTTCTAACTTATGATTAAGGTTGTGATAATTCAAGATTGTACCATTAAAGCATATTGAATCCATCACAAAAATGGTTCCATTTTCAGTTTGGGTTCTGGTTTTACATTTTTCATCATAAAAGTATGATCATGCCGAACCAGTAACTTCAGATCCCGCCTTCAACAAGGGCAGAATATAATAGGGTAAGAGGATTGTAGTCCTTTCAAAAAAAATTTCTTATGTAAATTTAATAAGATTTGACATATATACTCTTAAAAATTCATTATTTTACTGTTTGATCCTCCAAAAACTTTAAATTCAATATAGAATTATTTCGACTTCTCCAATACAACTTTTAAAATTTCACCACTAGCCTTCAAGGCTTCAACTATGTGTTCCAAACCGTTACACATCCCTAGATATACTGTTAATTATATTTAAAAATATATTCATGTCTATATATATAATTATACAAAAAAATAAACACAAAAGTTGTGGTAATTATAAGTACAAAACTAGTTTTGTGTTGAAAATATCTATATAAATAAAAAATAAAAAATAAAAATAAAAAAAGCAATCTCCTTTAGGCTTTATGCAGCAGAGTCAAAATAATGGTATTCACAATTCAAAGATTGTCTTGTTTGGTGGTGTGGGGCAAAATCATGATGATGATGGTCAAACAAGTGTACCAAGTGTATTGAAATGATCCCATGCCTCCTGTACCACAAAAATCATTTACTTTTTTTCATGCTAAAATGATCAAAATCTAATAGCAGATCAGGAAGTACCTGAAGGATATCGAACACCTTCTCGGCTACGTACTTTTTCTGTGAATCGACGCCTTTTTGCTGTAACTTATCGGGGTGTAAGCATAACATTGCTCGATTATACGATTTCTTTACTGCATTTGCTTCTATTATATCAACAAGTTTTACAGGTTTCCATCCACTATCAGCCCAAAGCACCTATGAAACCATGACATACGTAAAGTTTGTAAATTTATGCGAGTGAAACGATCATCGAGTGTTTTTTAACAAGGCCGGCTCTGAGGGTGTGCAGTAAGTGCGACCGCTCAGGGCCCCAAGTTTGATAGGGCCTCATCATTGATCGGTGATCGGAAATAACGGTGAAAAGCTAAAATCTGCTTAAGTTTAATTATTGTGTCTCAAGTCATTAACAAAAAAATATAGTAAAAATAAGCGTATAGCAATGCCCTTTCAGATAAATATAGTTTGAAATTAATTATTTTGTTCAAGTTATATGAACATATCTTAATATCATTGTTTTAAATGTTTTTTTTATGTATATAGCAATTGCTAGACTACTAATAACTAATAATTTTTATATGAATTTAAAATTTTTCACATTTTAAGAGCATTATGTAATTATCGTACAGGGCCACCAAAATCCACGGGACGGCCCTGTTTTTTTAGTTTCAACTTACAAGTTGTAGAGTCGAGAGCAGTGAGCGAATGTTCCCTTTTCTTCCACTTGACCACATATGGATCTTTGAGTCCAAAGCCTGTATTTATGCAAGCATGAATTGGATATTTGGATAAGGATGAGAAAAATGATCGTAGCGATTTTGTAAATAAAAAAGATTTTTACTTTGATGGTCTCGGAGTCTTCTTGAGTTTTTGAAAGTTTGCTGTCATCAGGCGCCAACTCTTCTACCTGTTCATATAAAGCATGTTAGAACAACGAGCGAGTAAAAACTGCATCGGATGTTGTTAAAAACACAAGTTCAAAAGACTCATGCCTGAAAGGTATCCAAAGAGGGATCGTCTATGTTTTCAACAGTAATCTTAGAACCAGAAGGAACCGATTCTGAGAAACATAAATTAAGAGCACGAGTTACTAATGACAACATATAAGGTATATCGTATGCAAATATATCCTCAAAACCGAACCTAAAAAACAGCTGATTTTATGGTGACTCTTAAAATTAGTAATTTGGTAAACTAACCAGAAGCTGGTGAAGCATCATCCTTCTGAAAGTAAATATCCTCGAGTTTTTTAATGGTACGATTTTGTGGAAATTTCGGCTTGCTGGACCTCCCCACATCTTCCTTCACCTTAAAAACAAGAAAACTTGTAAAAGATATAATACAAATATGCATCAAAATTGTATAAATATATATTAGATAAGTAAAAATACCTTGGATGAAGCATCTGCCTTCGTATTCATATTTTCTGCAGGCACTTTGCTATCCAATTTTGCTTTGTTTGAAGCATCTGGATTCATTTTCACATTTTCTGATCGCATTTGACTATTGGATTTTGTTTTGTCTGAAGCATCTGGAGCCATTTTCGCATTTTCTGCAGGCACTTTATTGTCCGGTTTTGTTTTGTTTGAAGTATCTGGTACTGTAGTATCCGAATTTAACAAGGTATCAATGAGTTCTTCCTGAGTTCGATCTATGACAGTAGTCTTCCATCTAGAGCTCAGATTTCCAGAAACAACGTTCGTTTTGGGCTTTGGTGGACTTTCTTGATTCGACATCTTGAAGAAATCCTTAACCATACCCTTGACTCGGCTTTTTGGTGAAGATTTAGGTGATATAACAGCAGGCTTGTTTACTTCACTTTTTTTATTGGAATTCATCTTTTTTGACTCGGCTTTTTTCTTACGAGTGGATCCAACCTCTGAATTTGGTACACCACTAATTGCCTCCGTGTTTTCTATCCCTTCTACCTCTCTACCAACATAACCTGAAAACAAGAAAATAAAATCAACTTTCGATGTTGCAAATTTCATCACATACCTCACCACGAAACCACAGATTTACCTTGTCTTTCGACCTCATCATGTAATAATGAACTTGGAGGTATGACCTCCTGATCCTCAACTACTTTTTTCATCGACGAAATTTCTTTCTCAATTACTTCAGTTTTCCCAATCCCCAAAAGAGGCTTCGCATCTGCCATCTCTATCGATAAATCATCATTTGGAAAGCCAGTATCTTGCATATTGTCCATCGATAACGCGCTAACTTTACTATTTCCTTTCAAAGTAGGATATTTGCCTCCACGAAGAGACATCAATAATGGTACTCCTACGTTTGCCCATTTGTGTATCGAAAAGTGAAATTCGCTGCTTGGAGATCCTGCTTTTCCTGTTCTATCCTTGGAGTTATGGCCTATATCTTTTTCTGTGGTTCGCGTAGGATATAGTGATTCCTTAACACCAGATGATTCACGGGATAACATTATTTGACCAGGAGATTTCCCTTGATTATCTCGAAAAACATTCCGCCCTTGCGATGATGGGCTTGAAAATCTAGAGAGAGATGTGTTTGGTGTATGCGAATTCGATCCAAATACAGGAATATCGACAAATTTGGTCATCTTTGCAGGCAGGCTGGCGCGTTCGAAAGAAAAACAAAGTAAAAATAGTATTCTATCATATACAAGAACCCTAAAAGTTCATATATCTAAATTGAATAATAAAACTATAGAAGAATCACAAGAAAACATCCAGCAGTTAATTGCAATATGCAAACATGAAGTTGGGGGAAATTGGCAGTGTGATCAATTGAAACTTGTGTTGCTTTCCTTTAACCTAATCCAGATAATCGAAATCAAAATCAAAATCGGAAACATATTCAATGAATTGAGAAAAATAGAAGTAATCAGAACCTGAATTCAGTAGGAACTGAACCAGCAATGGGCTCAATTTTAGGGTTTGCAGGAGATAACGTTCTCGAACCAGGTGTAGTAGAAGACCACCGCGGCGAGCGAACAGATTCATCACTTTTTCTAAATATATCATCGTAGAAATCATCACTAGTTCGTCTCCTCGGCGAACTATACGACTCGCCGAAAACCGGCCTTTCACTTAACCCAACCGGAGAACTCGTGGACTCCTCCGATGACTTGATTCTTCCACCACCAAAACTATATCTCGTCCTTGTCGGAGGTCCACCAAACACATCGTCGAAATCAACATCGCTGTCGGAGCTTTTCACTGTCGCCATAGCAGAAGAACTAGCTTCGTTTTCAACCGATCTCTGTGAAACACCGTACCTCAGAGACACATTCCCCGTCCAACTAACTCTTTCCATTCACATGAATTTCAATCAAAGTAGCGAAATCGGAAGCAAATCGTCGGTAATCTACTAAACTTCAATCAAAGTGGTGGAATCATGCATTTGCCGATGAGATTTCCGGGTGGGAGGAAAGGGACAATGAACATCGGATGGTGGGGTAGGTAGCAACGGCAGCCACAAGATGGCGGGGGACCGGACGGATGGATAAGGAAGGAGATGAACGACAGCGGCCGGTCGTTAGGTGTTAGTTTCGGCCGGTTTGGTTTTTGTATACAAAATTTCTCTTGGCGCCAATTAATTGCCACAAATACATTTTTGTCCACAAAAAAATAAGACAAAAAGTCCACCAAAATCTATTAATTTTGGAAGATTAGGATAACGTTAGTGATGTGAATTATATCCGTTTTAGTGTTTGGAAAATTGAAATCTGTCGATAACGATCAACGATCATACGTTGATATTATATTATTTATAAAATTTTATATTGGTTTTAAAACCAGAGGTAAAATTATTAGGAAATGAATTTTCGTAGAATAAGTTGAGTCTATATTAATTCAAGTTTAAATGTGATAATCAAACTTTATGTGGTTTAAGTTTTTGTTGATTTTAATTTGAGTTTGATCTCAATAATATATGGATACTCAAACCTAATCCATGGTCATGAAAGAAGCAATTATTGTCATTAGTTCGGTTCGATCCAGGTTCATGATCCATTGGCCTGTAAAAATTGGGATAAAAGTCATGAAACAGAAGAATAACTGAAACTGATATTATATTATTTGATTTTGCATTTTAATTTGTGTTAATTGTTTATTCAGTTCCAGTTTAATGCGATTTAGTTTTTCTTCATTGAAAATTTTTGAAAATAGACTTTGAAATCGAAAAGGCTTCCCAAAACCAATGTCACGATGATTACCATACAGTTCGGTTTTTTATTCAGATAGACTGCTTGGTTTGGTTTAGTTTTGAACCATTGCACATTTCTGTTTTATCTTATAAGTATTTTGGAAGTTATATGGAGATTTCATGTATTTAAAGGGTGTTTGGATTTGCGTTTGAAAAAGTGTTGTAGCGTTTTAGAAACTAATAATCAGATAATAGCTGTAACAAAAAGTGTTGTCGGAAATATATTGTTTGGTTTAGCTTCTGCTGATTGCTATCATAATTATCAAATAATCAATATTTAAAGTGTTTGAATTTGTGTTTTTACTTGTAAAATGACTAAATAATCATTTATTAAGCACATAAGCTACATTTTTTATGAAAAAATGTGGTAGGATTAACTCTAATGCAATCCAAACACTTAAAACCAATTATTTGCGTTATTGTAACGTAATAAGCTAATAATCACATTTATAACGCAAAACCAAACACCCTCTTAGTGTTTTAAGTCAAATGATCAATATTCAACACGTCGCAAAGTTCCATCAACATCGAGAGTCTTCTTTAGGTTAGCCTACAGAAAATCACGTCTCTTTCAATTATATGTTTTGTAGTTATTTGCTTATCTCAATTATATTTAATTGTAATATTTAACTATGTAGTTACTAATTATCCAACTCTGTTGAAGCAAATTAACATCTTATGTTATAATTTTAACAGATTAATGAACATCTTTTACTATTTTAATAATTTAAATTTTGTAACTTACATAATTAACGTTTGAAGAACTATATTATAAAATAAAATTAATTAAAGCGCTTTAAATAAAGCATTAAAGTTACAAAAGATGATCTCAGTGTACTACCATTTTGATCCCAATATATTCCTTGAATTTTCTTGGAGTAACATTTTTATTTCTTTAAATTAAATAACAAAAATCTCACAATAACAAAAGTCTCTCTTCAAACTTTTCCTTAACTCTTTTCTGTTTTGATCTCTAACTCAGAGAATCTTGTAAACATGTATTCATTCCACTTTGGGTCAGCTGGGCGCCCAAAAGGAACGATCGTCCAGAGCCCAAAATTCCATAGCAACTCTAATTTCATAAGTTATCAACGTAAATAAAACACAGTTGATTTGTTTGACTTATGGACGCAAAGAAAACAAAAAGTATGTGTATGTATTTATGTATGTATGTGTAAGGCCTTTTTATACGTTTTCGTTTGGGGACCTAAAAATCAATAAAACGGCCTTGTTTGCATAGACATTTAGGCATATACTTTTTTGTTACTTGAGTTTTGAATACTCGATAAGCATAAAAGTATGTTCGAAACTTGAAAAACAACACACCCTTACGTGGAGAGTTTATTAGCTTCTTTTTTTATTAAAAGGATAAAAAAAACCTTCATGCAAAACAATTTATGTCTTATTCTTATTCCATCAGACAAATGAATCATCAAAATATGGCTTTTATGGTCATATGGTTGGACGGTATACCCATCCCGCCAAGCTAGCGGCTTTGGCCACCTACGCAGGTCTAATTGAGGAGACCTTAACGGCTTGACCTCTATCAAGAACACTTGATAATATTTGTAGGATAAAAATTGCATACCTTTCTTATAGATAATACCAATTATTTATACTTAATTTTACAACCAAGTCTCAGAGATACCCGGTTAAAAATAAGCAAAAACAAAGACGGTGGAACTCTCTAGTGACAAGTGATCATCAAGCAATTTCATAACAGCACTCACGAGGGGTTCCACAAAAACTCTTCATCGCATTTGATCGGACCTCTGTAGCAAAGGGTCAAGGAAAAGAGTTCAGGAGTTCATTCGTGCTTGTGACATTTGTCAACGACAAGGCTGAAAATTTGTCACCTGCCGGTCTTCTCCAACAACCCATTCCTAATAAGATTTGGGAAGATTTATCCATGGACTTTCATAGATGGATTGCCTAAATCGGAAGGGAAAACAACCATTTCGTTGTTGTGGATCGTTTATCCAAGTATTCCCATTTTATGGCTATGTCGCATCCTTACACTGCTCAAACAGTTGCCAAGGTTTTCTTCGAAATGGGATGCCAAGGTCCATCGTTTTTGACAGAGATCGAGTATTCACAAGTGCTTTTTGGAAAGAGTTATTTCGACTTAATCGAACGGAATTTAATTTCAGTTCGGCATACCATCCTCAAATGGATGGTCGAACAGAAGCAGTTAATAAGACCTTAAAAATGTATCCGCGATGTTTTTCCAGCTCACATCCTCACGGTTGGTTGAAGTGGCCTGCATGGGCTGAATAGTGTTACATTATCAGTCTTCATTCAACCATTAAAAAAACTCCTTTTGAGGTGGTCTATGGCAGGAAGCCTCCATCACTAATTTCTTATGTTCCAGGCACAACGAAGCTAAAGTCGGTAGAGGAGGAGTTGCTATACCGTGATTTCATCATCAAAGATGCTCGAGAGAAGATTGCTGCTGCTCATAATCATATAAAAAAAATTCTATGATGCTAAACATAAAGAGCTGGAGTTTGAAGTCCGCGACCTTGTTTACCTCAAGCTCCAACCGTACCGGCAGACATTTGTGGTTGTGAGGAAGGGACGTGGGCTGGTAGCAAAGTATTATAGGCCATACCGGGTTTTGGAGAGAATGGGGTCAGTAGCATATAAGTTGGAACTTCCTGCTGGTAGCAAAGTGCATCCAGTTTTCCACGTCTCCCAACTTCGAAAGCACGTTGGAGATCATGTAGCTTTGCAAACTGTACTTCCAGACTAATCTTGCTCTTGAGGATAAGAGCAAATTTTAAGGGGAAGGGAGCTGTCACGTGCTTCAACTTGGATTTAGTCAAAGTTGTTCTGAGACTAGGTTGTAAAATCAAGTATAAATAATTGGTATTATCAATAAAAAAAAAGGCATGCGATTTTTATCCTACAAATATTATCAAGTGTTCTTGATAGAGGTCAAGGTCTCCTCAATTAGACCTGCAAGATCAAAGAGCGCACTGAGTTTGTTAAAAATAGTTTGCTGCCCCTCTTCTAGGGAGCGTATGCTACCCTCCACCTGCTCCACTCGTTGCACCATGGTGTGTGCCAAGCTCTGATACCAACCTGGTACGTACTGCTTCTTAGGCCCTATGTTGGAACTGGAAGAACAAGCAATTATAATAACTTGCAGGTCTAATTGAGGAGACCTTGACCTCGGTTAAGAACACTTGATAATATTTGTAGGATAAACATCACATGCCTTCTTTATTGATAATACCATTTATTTATACTAATTTTTACAACCAAGTCTCAGAGATATTCGGCTAAAAATAAGCAAAAACAAAGACGGTGGAACTCTCTAGAATGAGTCCACTAACAAAAATCTAAAACTAAAAGATAGTAACAACTTTGACTAAATCCAAGTTGAAGCACGTGATATAATACTAAACAAAGCGATGTTCAGAGACCAATGAACATACAAGATTACAATCAATGGGGTGCTTCTTTTCCCGCCAAGATCATGTCATTAACAGACATAATGTGACGAAAAAGGACATAGTTTGTGTTCTTCAATTTTGTCATCGAACAACAGCAAACAAAGGAGCGGAAGGAGAAGAAACGGATGATGGAGAAGGGTTAGAGAACGTCTGGTAACCCTTCACATTCATCATCTCCAATCTTCCCAAAACTGACCGACTGAATTTTGACTCAACTTTCTCTTTACAATCGTTTCCTCTCCTAAAAACATTTGAAGAACACACAAACATATCAATAGGTGTTTGAAGGGAAGAAAAACGCTCTTGTGACCAAACCAATAAATAAAAATACGACACGAGTAGTAAATTAATTAATATTAATTATTTTTTTAAAATCAATTATATGAGTATAAATTGAGGAAAAGTTAGATTCACATAAATTAACTTGGAAAAGATGGAAGCGTAACAAGTAAAAAAAATGGAACTGAACACCTGATCCAGAGGGCAGAAGGATAATATCAGAATAAACTTCACTTAAAAAACTTTCATTTTGTTCAAGAAGGCTACATGCAAAATATGGTAATATACCAATCAGTCCTTTTATATACAACTTTCACTATCCCATTCTATTCTAAACATTTTACCACATAAACACCAAATGACACATACCTGTGACTGAATCCGTAATATAGAATCTCCTAAGAAGAGCTCGATGATTTAGACTCATCCTGCACCCCAATTCAGTATATACAAGTATCAATAATAATACCATTCTGCTGCATATATATAATATATGTCTCTATATATGTGTGTGCGTGTGTGAGAGAGAGTGAAGAGCACTTACGTCTTCTGAAGCGGTAATATAAGAGACAACAACGGTAATATCATC
Source organism: Centrapalus pauciflorus (assembly GCA_020465985.1). NCBI lineage: Eukaryota > Viridiplantae > Streptophyta > Magnoliopsida > Asterales > Asteraceae > Centrapalus > Centrapalus pauciflorus. Next base: position 186,236 of record JAANYP010007274.1, read on the forward strand.
GAGCTTCCCTCCATAGTAACGAAATCCAGCTTCTTGAGCTGCAGCGGAGAAAGGTGTCTGCCTGTCCCTTTCTTGTGCCCTTTGTCTAGCCAAAGCTGCTATCTTCTGAGCCGTTACCTGAGGCTCCAAGCCAGCTCGAACCGCATGAACCACCACCGCAGTTATATCGTTGTTGTACAGATTATCAAATAGTCCATCTGTGCCTGCTATGATTACATCCCCCGGGGCGACAGGAATTGAGAATACCTGCATTATGAAATCAATTCTTCTATATTACTTTCCTCTTTGACACGATTGTTTGTTCCCTAATCAAATCATAAAAGCTAAAACTGACGATGCAAAGTGTAAAGAATAATGAAGGGTTGGGTTTTAACGAACCTGACCAGAGCTGGGCAAATCACTGTTACTTCCATTCTCTAGTTGGTAAGTGAAATTAAAATCGTGCTGTTGTGCAGGGGATCGGAAAACGGTACATCCATCTCTAACTACCATGAAACCACTATCGCCTAAATTAATAGCATTAAGACCCTGCATAAAAAAGGAGGGCATGAATAATTTTCAATCTCAAAGTTTCTAAAGACAAAAGATGATTCACCATAACTGCTACAGTCTAGAAAAAAGGCGATACTTCTTTCATTTATATTGCTCATTCTTACTTTCATGTTCTATTCAGTAAATATAATAAGGAAAACCTGATTTGTGAGTGCAATAATGCAAGCAGTTGAGGACCCTTTGGCTTTAGTGTTCGTGTAAGCTTTCTCCAAGACCCTGGAAGGATCCACTGAACCCTTGGGTTCATCTTGTACTGCACTTACAGAATTGGACATGAGTTCACGTGCATAGTTCCCAGCATTGATACCAAGATCAGCCCAACCACCTACACCGTCTGCTACACCTATTGCTTGCTCGTCAGAACATATGAAGTGAGCATCCTCGCCACCAGTTTCCTCCTTATCAGGATGGGGCAGATAACATGAGCCCGACAGCAGCTTGAGTGATCTGTTCGGTAACGTCTTCCTGTAGTCCAAGACCAAGACATACATTAATTTTAAATGACCCTACAGTTGCATCATGAAATTATGTCCTGATGATCTCCAAAATAATTGAACAGATAGGCCACATTCAGAGCATGACATTACCTTTCAGAAGAATCTGCAGAATTCGTATTTTGATCATCACGAACAGAGGTATCAGAGAACATATCAGATGCTGTTCCGGAATTTAAACATGATAGAGCTGATATATGAAAGCTCTTCCACTGTAAACCAAGAAACTGATTGCAGTTACCATTTGTCTTGGCAACATGGTATATAAAGTATCCATAAAGAGAAAAACTATCTGAGCGTTCCTTGTTTCTTGAATTCATGCTGATCTTACTGCAGCTGTGGAAACATCTGCTAACGTATGATATATTCGAAGTATCAATTGATACTGTGAGATGACCACGTGTGGCAGCTAAGTTATTTAAAGAACCTCCTCCAAGTAAAGCACTTGAACCAGAAAGAGCCATAGGCGCCTTATGATTGCCAATACCGAAAGAAAAATGACTAGGCCCAGAAAACGGATTATCAATGTGATACCCACAAACTTGAAATGATGGTCCTGACACAGATGGGGTCGAGAATGTCCGCGAAACGGCACCAATAACCGACAGGTTCTTCTTTTTACTTGCTGGATGTGAGTTCACTTGAGCAGCACACAGAGTACAGCGCTGGAGTAGGATATTTAGGTCACCAGATTCTACAAATGGTCCAGAGTAGAACCTAGGCTTACCGAACAAAATTTTCCCATTGCCAAGTACAACCTCTAATGAGTTGTGAACCCCACTTTCTAGAGCAACATTGGTTCTGTGAATCCCCTGCCTAAATGAATCTACAATTCTTGTGAGATAATTATATCGCATCTTGCCTTTGCACCAGTTTAGCAGGACGAGACCAAGTAATGTCACAGCATTTAAGGTATAATCTCATAACTCCAAGCACATTTATTCACAGAATCCAATCCAATCAGTTCCCTCTGCATATACCTAACAATCTGGCTTGAAAATCTGTTTAACAAACCAAGTAAGAAAGTGCAAATAGTAATAATATAAAGCTATTTAGCTGTGTTCAACTACAAAAGTCAGAATACGTCATAATCCATCATAACAGAAATGACATGATAGAGTAAGAGTCCAGTATATACAAGTCAAGTCAGAAAAAACTTAAAACGGAATATTGCAAAAACAGTTTCACAAAAATCTCGTTCGTTCCTCTATGAAACCGTGAGACACCTCCGTAATACTTCCATTAATATAATAACAATGGAGGACAAAGTATAAATTTTTTAATACTAAATGGTATGATGTTTGTAAAAATATTCTTTTAGAGACATGACCGGTGGCTCTCACATGATATACTTATTAGTACTGCTCGAAACCCTGATCAGATACACTTTGTCCTCACAAGATATAAGATCGACATGATGTCTTGCCCAGTTTCGTAGCAAGCAGCCCAGTAGACTTGTATGGTGCAGTGTAGTTACAGACGAGCGACTCAGTTGCCCAGTCCCTCGGGCCAGGAAGAGCAAGATGAGTCAGGAGGCAATCGCTTAAGGGTTAGGTGACAAAATTCAGCTTTTTCTTTATTTATTACTATGTCCTTGAGAGAAGTTATACGATAATAAAGTTTAAACTATCAAGGTTTTATTACGTGCATCTCCCATCTAATCTCTCCTCCAAGCTGCCACAAGCAACAAGCACATGTTAATTTTCTTTTCATTATACTTTTTCATTTTTATTCTTCAATCTTTTTCTTCTCTTTTGGTTTAATATCAAAAATACACACCCAAAAATGTGAGTTCTGAAACTAAAAGAAAACAGACAATAGTATACAAAATAAAGTAGAAAACATGGTTCTCAGACAATGTAAATACAAAATTAAATTCTTTATGGTATAATCCCTACAACTTGACGTGTGTAATCATAATAAACCAGAAAACTTGTTTACATTGCATTTCTTGACATTATGCTCTGTTCTATGTTTTTTAAGTCAAATTGTGTCTTATACATAATCTGCCAACTATTACTATCTAACTTCACTCGGGGCCCTTGTCTTTTTACTCCTCTCACATTGAGCTAGATGCAGGGGTGTTAGCTTTAGGTGCAGGTTTTACCTTTAACAACCTTTGTATGGTGTGCACTCACCAAAGACAACCAATTGATGCATACAAAAAACATTCACCAAAGAAAACTCTAGAAACATCCTACGAAGCCCTATAATGTTCCATGATAGTCTAAAGTTCATTATGACGAGCTTGAGAAGAATCAAGCCCATAACAAACTTGTACATTCAAAGGAGATGAAATTGTCCAACAAGAAACCGTTGGTATTCTCTAATCTGTATGATGCTCACAGTCTCACTGTGATATTTCTTCCATTTAGTGCTTATGGACACGTGTCATCCAATATCCATTTTTGTCAATTGAAAGCTGTTTTTTATTTACTTGGGAAGCATTTAAAACAACCGTTATTCAAGAACATTTGCATTGTCATTTTGTAACATTAATAATTTCGATAACTTAGCTACGGCAGCCATTAAAAGACTGTTAACTTTCTTTTATCTAATTTTTCCTTGGCTCGATTTGGTTTAAAAATTTAGAATATAGGCTGACCATGATCATTCATCATACTGCCATTCAATAATTAATAAGTTGATTATGCTTGCGACCTTGACTCTCATCGGCGATCCTTTCTTTTCTTTCGTTTGCTCTTCTTGTCTAGTTTATAACAATCATACATCGATTTGTACTAAAAACACCAAAACAGACAGATTTCTACTAATTTTATTTGACAGTATCAATATTAACCCTAAGAATGCAAGCACACAGATCAGCCCTGCTCAACAAAATACTACTTAATAACGCGTAAAAAACGGAATCACGTTGTTCAATTGATGAATAAAAAACGTTATCAAATAATTAATCGATTCAAATTCGTGTAGTTCATCCAGAAACATGAATCCAATGTTCAACAGCTAGAATCAATTAACATCATAAAAAAGAAACGATTACCTTGTAAGTGTGTAATCCAGTAATGTGAAGAAAAGATCAGCCACGATTTCACGGCTGATACCAGAGATCGATTCAGGTGAAGAGAAAGAAGATGGCGGCTCCGGGCTTTTGGGTGTAAAAAAAGCCCTAAAACCATACGAAACGAACGTTGAAAAAGACCGGAGATTTGGGTGATTAGGATTTAACATGAAGACTGAGGGTATTATAGTAAATTAAGCATATATAGTCGGTCCGAAAACAGAAAACTCGAGAACCTCGGGTCATATTCGAGAACGGTTCCGTGTTCGGGTTTCATGACTGGTGGCATTTTATTATTTTACGATCGTTTAATTACCGAAAATTTCTAAAATTTCTTACTTGTCAGAAAAAATAAAAACTTGTTTATTCAACAATAATTACATAAATTTTTATTTTACCTTTTAAAATACTACTTTTTATATTATCTCTTACTTTTCTATTACTTACTCTATATTTCTTTATAATACTCTCTTTCTCTCTCTTACTTTTCTATCACCTATTCTACTTTTCATATTTTATAATCACTAATCTTATTTTTCTTAAAACTAAAACTTAATCATCTAAACAAGTTTTCACTTTTCAAAGAAACCATTGTTTTTTTTCTATAAACTATAACTTGAAAAATGAAACTGAAAATTACTAGTTTTCATTAATCTTTTAATTATAATAAAACTATTAATTTACGATTTTATTTTTTCTTAAGATTTAAAATTATTTTTTTATATTTACTTTGGATATTTATTTATCTTTATGTTACATTGATATAATATATCATTATTTATTTAATATTATTATATGAAATCTTTTGATTTTGAACTTTTCAATATAAGAAAACGAATCATTCTTATTTTTTTTTTTAAACTTTTAAAAACAATTATTCCTTCCGATTTCATCTTCCGATTCATCAAATTCGTGACTTTTATTTGGTTAGATAAAATATAAACCAAATATGTTAGTTAAAATTTAAAGCATATCTATCTATACTATATAAAATAAGAAAATCACTTGAAGTTTTTGGACCATTGGATGTAAATAAATCAATGGTCCAGATTAATGACAACTCATAATTATTTAGGAAATGTCTCTTATACCTTTAATTAAAATCAATAATTATACCTATGCCATTTTTTGAATTCATTTTCCAAATTTACTAACTTAACTTAATTACATTAAATAATTTTTTCATTAATGAATTAATATTTACTTAAAATAAATATGTGTCGTTATTATCCTTAATGATCATGGTTAAATTCAAATGTAAAATTTTGGATTTAAATTGTAGAAGTGTAGTAAATAAAGTTAAAGATTTTTGTTAATTATTTTGCTAACAAGATTTAAAATTTAATTGATAAAACTTCAATTGTGAATATGATAAATTTGATTGTTGATTCAGATATTCCATTTTTTATATTTTATCATTTTCAAAATATATACACATTCACATAATTAAATTTTTTTGTTTCTTACATTGATATTTCATATTTGAAGTTAATAAAGATTAAAAGATTCATTTTTTGCAAACACACATGATCTGTTTTTAATAATAAAATATAATAATATTTTTTAAATTAAACAACTAAGTATTTTTTTTATCTTTGATTTAACTAGCTTTCAATTTTTTTTATTTTAATGATATATAAATTTTATAATAATTTATTAAAATATTAAAAAATATGTATTTTCTAAATCAACCCATGTATTAACCTATATATTATAATAAAACAAAACAATTCATGTCATATGTCACTTCTACAATACAAGAAAATTTTATTTTTCCACCTCTTTTTCCAAATTTAACACTTTAACTTAATTGCATTAAATTTTGACTTTATTTTTTTCATTAATTAATTAGTAATAAATGTAACATCCGTCAATTTGACCTGGTACGTGGAAATATTTTAGTGGATAAATATTCTATTAATATTGGGTTGGTCCAATTATATCCCGTTTCGTGGATTGATACGTGTCGGGATTTGGGCTTGCGTGTCACCGGGTTATAATTTTAATGAACGGATTATATTTTTGGGATCGTGGGATTAAATGTGTTAAATGGGTATGAATATTGAAAATGTGATATCGAGTTCGGGTTATTGGGTTCGGGACCGGTTGAGATAGAGACGTACATATAGACGCTTATCTCCTTTCCTCTTCTTATCCAAAATTGAGACCTAAATAGTTATGTGTGTGTGTGTGTGTTTTGTGAGTTCCAGCAGAGGAAGCCAAGAACCCAGCTCCAATTCCTTGTGAAATCTGAAATTCATAGCTTCTTCTCCATCTTTGTGTGTTTTGAGCTCAAGCAAGGTAAGAGGCTTCAAATTAGTGGCTTTAAATTGAGTTGTGTGTTATGAGAATGGTTCAAATCAGTCTCTGAATTGTAAGGGTTGTTATGTACTGATTATATGTGTTTAATTGAGGTAGACTTCGAATTGAAAGGAGTTAATACTCCTGGGCAACCATGGGAATCGCTGGGCAGGGAGCAGGGGTTTCGCGGTGTCGCGGCGCGACGACCAGGGGGTCCGCGGCGCGACTAACTGCCTGCAGTGAAAATTCGAGTTTAGCCTTATGAAATGGGTTCGGGTCGAATTGTGTCGGGTTTCCTTCGGATTTGCTCGGGTTGGGTTTGTTTGGGTCTGGGGTCTTGTTTGGGATTGCTTTGAGTCGGGTTTCGGGTATTAATCGGGTTTCGGTTTCATGAGATTGTCGTATGTGTTATCCGGGAATCGTGTTTAATTCTTGGGCTATCCGTGTGATTACAGGGACTAGCGGATCTCGAGCAGGGACTAATCAGGGAGGTCAGACTTCGGGGAATCAATCAGGTGAGTACTCGAGACTTTTCTAAACGCGCGCCGTCTTTACGATTTTAGCTGTGTTGCTATTTTGTACGTGTTTATATATATGAGACAGGGACGTGAACCTCGGGTATACTCTATTCCTTATACGTGTTATGTATGAGATGTGAGATCGGTCCAGGGGTCCGTGATGAGTTCCATACGGACGATAAGTCGCGAAGGGGAATCGCGCGTGTTGACTGTCCCTTACAGTCCTTGGGGCATATATATACGGCAGGGCCTGTAGCCGGGTAGCTTCCGTGCTACAGGGTATTACCGACCATTGCTGTATGCGATGTGTCCACCGGGGAGGGGTCCCCACAGGGCTATGTGTACTCCGATCTCATACTTGTGTCTATATACCTGAGATGTGTGTTGGGCTATCGGGACAGGGACAGGGATTGTGTGTTATGTGCTTATGTGCAGTGTCAACCCTCGCGTGCTCACGGGCATTATAGCTCATGTATTCGAGTCTAACATGTTCAGGGAATCAGAAAGGACCTCAGCCGCAGCCGAGATAGATTCGGGGTCAAATGAAGATCTGTACTAGTGTTGTGTTCTGTATAGAACATGTGTAATAGTTGTTTTGGGAATCAATGTATCCAGTGACCGGGATTATTATGTTTTGTTAATCCGGGATTATGAATGTATTGTGTTTACCCTTATGTATGAAATTTAAAGTTTTAATTAGCCGTAATCTGCATTATCCTATGACACGTGTATTATAGATCCGTTGCGCTGTTGCCACTTATGATATTATGTTGACGTGGCATTTCCGGGATCGGGAGGGGTGTTACAGCATGGTATCAGAGCTTGTGGTTTGAAGCTTGAGTATCATTAGCGGATGCTTAACTTAGACCTTGTTCCGGTCCATGGGGGGATCGTTTTGCGATTATATAGTGGATTAACCGACCTGGCTTAGTGTATAACGCTGGGTGATTTATCCCTTGTGCTTAACCGTTTCGTTTTGTGCAGATTAATATGGCAGATCAGGGGGAAGGGTCGGGCGCGGGTAAGCCGCCCAGCGACGAGTATATCCGCAAATCCGAGCTGTTAGAGGTTCTTACTGAGTTTTACCGACAGCAAAAAGAGCAAGAGCGTGAGCAGGGTCAGAGTTTGGGGCCAGTTGTTCAGCGTACCGAGACTGGATCAGGGGGTGGGGCATCGTCATCTTCTCAGAGGGGTGGATCTTTCAAAGATTTTATGACAGGGGCTCCGCCGCAGTTTAGGGGTGACGGTGAGCCGGGGGCGGCCATCGCGTGGGAACGAGAGATTGAGGCCGCGTTCCGAGTGGCCCATGTGGATCCCAGAGATATGGTTGGGTACGCCGCATATCAGTTACGAGGCGGTGCTTTGCAGTGGTGGAAATCGATTGAGTCGTCGATGACCGAGTCCGCCGCTTACGCTATGACTTGGGAGCAGTTCAGGGCTATGTTTGAGCTCCAGTACATCCCGAGGGATGAGAGACGGGAGATGGAGCGCCGGTTCCTCCATTTGCAGCAGGGTAATATGACAGTCCAGCAGTACGTCGACCGATTTAATGAGTACTCACAGTTCGCGCCTCAGCATGTCGACACGGAGAGCCGTAAGGCTGATGCTTTTATTGATGGGCTCCGATCTGATATCCAGGAGTTCGTAGGACTACATGACACTCTGACATTTGCTAGAGCCCTTGAGATGGCCCGCATGAGGGAGCGGGAGATCCTTAAGCAGAGGGAGCAGCCCTCTTCTCAGAGACAGCGTACTGGGACTTCCGAGCAGTAGGCTAGTGTATGGAGATCTTCCGGGGACGCCCCCAGTGATTAGCGTCCAGATCAGTGGCAGTTTTCGGGACAGGGTTCGGGGCAAGGGTCGGGTCAGCGACGTGATAGGGATCGAGATAGAGGTCGAGATCGCCGATCGAGGCGTCAGGGTCAGGGATCTGGAGCACAGAGCCAGAGCAGTGTGGGACAGGGGTCCCAGGCGTCCGGCAGCCGTGTCGAGAGTTCTTATGGTGATCAGGAGTGCCCGAAATGTCACCGGCGCCATTCCGGACAGTGTTTATCAAAGCAGCCGCGTTGTTCCGGTGCGGCCAGCGGGGCCACGCCGCCTCAGTTTGTACGGTTCCCGAGCCATTATGTTTCAAATGTGGGAGGCCGGGTCATCGTGTCAGGGATTGTCCAGAGCCGGGGCCGGCAGTACAGGGAGCTAGCTCGAGTGAAGCCAGGGCCGAGCCGTCGTCGTCCAGCCGCCGTGAGTCTGTTCCGAGGGGTCGCGGACGAGTGTTTCAGGCGACAGCAGAGGAGGCACGGGATGCCACCGATGTAGTTTCGGGTACGTACATCCTTAACGGACTTCGAGCTCGTGTGTTATTTGATTCCGGGGCAGATCGCTCCTATGTGTCTGTTATATTTTGCGCATATTTTAGTGTGTCTCCTTCTTCTTTATCTGTTCCGTTGGTTGTCGAGAGGGTTGATGGGAGTTCGATGTTAGTGAGTCGGGTTTACCGGGGCTGTGTGTTAGAGATAGATTCCCATCAGTTTGCGATCGATTTGCTGCCGATTGAGATCAGTAGCTTCGACGTGATAGTGGGTATGGACTGGTTGACTGCCAGACGGGCTGATATTCTGTGTGCCAAGAAGATCATCTGTATACCCATTTCTGACAGTGAGAGTGTGATTGTGTACGGGGAGCGCCGTAAGGGAGATATTGGGATCGTGTCTATGGCCAGGGCTCAGAGATATGTCTCTAAGGGGTGCGAGACCTTCCTAGCTTATGTAGTTGACGCGAGGAAGGAAAAGAAGACCTTAGAGGATATTCCGGTGATCCGTGAGTTCCCTGAGGTATTCCCAGAGGAGTTGCCTGGATTACCGCCAGATCGCCAAGTAGAATTCCGGATCGATCTTGTTCCCGGGGCGGTGCCGATTGCAAAGACGCCTTATAGGCTGGCACCGACAGAGATGCGTGAGCTAATGTCTCAGTTGCAGGAGCTTCTGGATCGTGGATTTATCCGTCCGAGTTCGTCGCCGTGGGGTGCGCCAGTGCTTTTCGTGAAAAAGAAGGACGGTAGCATGCGGATGTGTATCGACTACAGAGAATTGAACAAAGTAACCGTGAAGAATCGCTATCCGCTTCCACGTATTGACGACCTGTTTGATCAGCTCCAGGGTTCGAGTTTCTTCTCCAAGATCGACTTGCGGTCTGGTTATCATCAGTTGAGGATCAGGGACGAAGATGTGCCGAAGACCGCGTTTCGGACTCGTTATGGGCACTACGAGTTCCTTGTGATGCCTTTCGGTTTGACCAACGCACCCGCCGCTTTCATGGATTTGATGAACAGGGTGTGTAGAGCTATGTTGGATAGATTCGTGATCGTGTTCATCGATGATATCCTAATCTATTCGCGGAGTGCCGAGGACCACGAGCAGCACCTCCGAGAGGTTTTGACCGTGCTGCGCAGGGAGAATCTGTATGCGAAGTTCTCTAAATGTGAATTTTGGCTTCGGGAAGTGCAGTTTTTGGGCCATGTGGTCAGTGCCGAGGGTATAAAAGTGGATCCAGCCAAAATCGAGGCAGTGATGAGTTGGGAGCCTCCGAGATCAGTGCCAGAAAGTCGTAGCTTTCTGGGCCTCGCCGGGTATTATAGACGCTTCATCCAAGATTTCTCGAGGAGTGCCTTGCCGTTGACGAGATTGACACGGCAGTCCGTTTCGTTTGAGTGGTCCGAGAAGCAGGAGCGTGCATTTCGAGAGCTGAAGACCCGGTTATGTCAGGCTCCAGTGTTGGCCTTGCCGGAGGGTACCGATGATTTTGTGGTATACTGTGATGCTTCAGGGTCGGGTCTGGGTTGTGTTTTGATGCAACGAGAGAAAGTGATCGCCTATGCCTCGCGCCAGCTGAAGACTTACGAGGAGAACCATACTGTGCACGATTTAGAGCTAGACGCCATTGTGTTCGCGTTGAAGATTTGGCGTCATTATCTGTATGGATCTCGGTTTATTGTGTATACCAACCATAAGAGTCTTCAATACCTGTTCAGCCAGAAAGATTTGAATATGCGACAGCGCCGTAGCCTTGAGTTGCTTAAGGACTACGATTGTGAGATTCAGTACCACCCGGGCCGGGCTAATGTGGTAGCTGATGCGCTGAGCCGTAGGGCATGCGGCCAGACTATGATTTCCAGGGCTTCGAGGCTTGAGATTACCTCGACATTGATCGATAGTCTAAGATTAGCCCAGCAGGAGGGCCTGCGGGGTGATAATGTGAAAAGGGAACGGTTGACCGGGTAGCTTGAGTCGTTGATCAGGGATGATCGTGGGCTGTTTGTGTTCCATTATAGGGTCTGGGTCCCGAGGGTTGGGAATTTGAGACAGTTGATTCTTGATGAGTCGCATCGATCGAGGTTATATGTGCATCCGGGGAGTACTAAGATGTACCGTGATCTCCGCGACTTCTACTGGTGGCCGGGAATGAAAAGGGATGTGGGCCGATATGTCGAGCAGTGCATGACGTGTCTCAGAGTCAAAGCCGAGCATCAGAAACCGCACGGGCATCTACAGCCGTTAGAGATCCCCGAGTGGAATGGTACCATATTACGATGGATTTCATTGTGAGACTTCCACGCACGGTCCGCGGGAACGATATGATCTGGGTTATAGTGGATCGACTAACGAAGAGTGCGCACTTCTTAGCCGTTCGGGGTACTATCACCATGGATCAGTTAGCGAGACTGTATATTAACGAGGTGGTGTCGCGGCATGGGATTCCGAGGTCGATTACTTCGGACAGGGACACGCGGTTTACATCTCGATTCTGGCAGAGCTTCCAGCGGGAATTGGGCACCAGGGTTCAGCTGAGCACGGCTTACCGGCCGCAGACCGACGATCAGACAGAGCGCTCCAATCAGACTCTCGAGGATATGTTGCGGGCGTGTGCTATCGACTTCAGTGGTAATTGGGATGTGCATTTACCGTTGGTCGAGTTCGCCTATAATAACAGTTATCACGCCACTACTAAAATGGCTCCGTTTGAGGCACTATATGGGCGCAAGTGCCTGACCCCAGTGTGTTGGGGCGAGGTCGGTGAGCGACCTATCAGTGGACCGGAGCTACTCCAGGAGACTAGTGACAAGGTGGCCGTGATTCGGGAGCATATGAGAGTCGCCAAGAGCCGTCAGAAAAGTTATGCCGATCGCCGTCTGAAGGAGTTAGAGTTCAGTGTCGGGGACCGCGTCTTGCTAAAGGTGTCGCCGTGGAAAGGGGTTATTCGATTCAGACATCGTGGGAAGCTGAGTCCGCGGTATATCGGGCCGTTTGAGATCGTTGAGAGAATCCGGGATCAGGCTTATCGACTGCGATTGCCTTCAGAGTTGGCCGGTGTGCACGATACGTTTCATGTAAGTCATCTCCGGAAGTGTCTAGCTACAGATGACCAGTATGTGCCCTTATCCGAGATTACAGACGACGAACAGCTGCGATATGTGGAGCAGCCCGAGGCCGTGACCGACCGAAAGATCAAGAAGCTGAGAAATAAAGAGATTGCGCTGGTACTCGTTCAGTGGAGACACCATAAGGGTACCAACGCTACTTGGGAGCCCGAGTTTGAGATGCGATCGAGATATCCTCACATATCCCAGAGTTCGAGTTAGATTCCGGGACGGAATCTCTTTAAGAGGGGAGGATTTGTAACATCCGTCAATTTGACCTGGTACGTGGAATTATTTTAGTGGATAAATATTCTTTTAATATTGGGTTGGTCCAATTATATCCCGTTTCGTGGATTGATACGTGTCGGGATTTGGGCTTGCGTGTCACCGGGTTATAATTTTAATGAACGGATTATATTTTTGGGATCGTGGGATTAAATGGGTTAAATGGGTATGAATATTGAAAATGTGATATCGGGTTCGGGTTATTGGGTTCGGGACCGGTTGAGATAGAGACGTACATATAGACGCTTATCTCCTTTCCTCTTCTTATCCAAAATTGAGACCTAAATAGTTATGTGTGTGTGTGTTTTGTGAGTTCCAACAGAGGAATCCAAGAACCCAGCTCCAATTCCTTGTGAAATCTGAAATTCATAGCTTCTTCTCCATCTTTGTGTGTTTTGAGCTCAAGCAAGGTAAGAGGCTTCAAATTAGTGGCTTTAAATTGAGTTGTGTGTTATGAGAATGGTTCAAATCAGTCTCTGAATTGTAAGGGTTGTTATGTACTGATTATATGTGTTTAATTGAGGTAGACTTCGAATTGAAAGGAGTTAATACTCCTGGGCAACCATGGGAATCGCAGGGCAGGGAGCAGGGGTTTCGCGGTGTCGCGGCGCGACGACCAGGGGGTCCGCGGCGCGACTAACTGCCTGCAGTGAAAATTCGAGTTTAGCCTTATGAAATGGGTTCGGGTCGAATTGTGTCGGGTTTCCTTCGGATTTGCTCGGGTTGGGTTTGTTTGGGTCTCGGGTCTTGTTTGGGATTGCTTTGAGTCGAGTTTGAGTCGGGTTTCGGGTATTAATCGGGTTTCGGTTTCATGAGATTGTCGTATGTGTTATCCGGGAATCGTGTTTAATTCTTGGGCTATCCGTGTGATTACAGGGACTAGCGGATCTCGAGCAGGGACTAATCAGGGAGGTCAGACTTCGGGGAATCAATCAGGTGAGTACTCGAGACTTTTCTAAACGCGCGCCGTCTTTACGATTTTAGCTGTGTTGCTATTTTGTACGTGTTTATATATATGAGACAGGGACGTGAACCTCGGGTATACTCTATTCCTTATACGTGTTATGTATGAGATGTGAGATCGGTCCAGGGGTCCGTGATGAGTTCCATACGGACGATAAGTCGCGAAGGGGAATCGCGCGGGTTGACTGTCCCTTACAGTCCTTGGGGCATATATATACGGCAGGGCCTGTAGCCGGGTAGCTTCCGTGCTACAGGGTATTACCGACCATTGCTGTGTGCGATGTGTCCACCGGGGAGGGGTCCCCACAGGGCTATGTGTACTCCGATCTCATACTTGTGTCTATATACCTGAGATGTGTGTTGGGCTATCGGGACAGGGACAGGGATTGTGTGTTATTTGCTTATGTGCAGTGTCAACCCTCGCGTGCTCACGGGCTTTATAGCTCATGTATTCGAGTCTAACATGTTCAGGGAATCAGAAAGGACCTCAACCGCAGCCGAGATAGATTCGAGGTCAAATGAAGATCTGTGCTAGTGCTGTGTTCTGTATAGAACATGTGTAATAGTTGTTTTGGGAATCAATGTATCCAGTGACCGGGATTATTATGTTTTGTTAATCCGGGATTATGAATGTATTGTGTTTACCCTTATGTATGAAATTTAAAGTTTTAATTAGCCGTAATCTGCATTATCCTATGACACGTGTATTATAGATCCGTTGCGCTGTTGCCACGTGACATTTCCGGGATCGGGAGGGGTGTTACAATAAATTAGATTTTGTAACATTTAAAAATTAATGTTTACCTAAAATAAATATCTATCATTATTATCCATAATAATCATAATTAGATCCAAATGTAAAAATTTGAATTAGTTGTGGAAATTATTATTATGTATAATAAAGGAAAACATCAAATGTCACGTGTCACCTCTACGTTCACCAAAAAGATAATTACAACTTATAAAAAATAAAAGATAAATACAATTTAATATTTTTAAAAAAGATAAATATACTCTATTTTTAATCTGTAAATTAAAAAAAATAAACACAATTATTTTTTTTGTATATTTTTATTTTTACTCATATACATTTTATATAAATAAATTTAATTAAAAATATCCACGTAATACGTGGGTTATAAACTAGTTAAATGTAAATTCATAATCATTAAAACAAAAATGACAGTTTACAACTCTTAAAAAGAGGTATGTTTCTAAAAAAGGGAGAATTTCATATATACCCCTTCAAAACTTCATGATATCATATATACCCAACTTAAAATTTTAATATCATATATATCCCTCCTAAACATCATAATATCATATATATACCCAATTTTAATTATTAATATCACATATATCCCTCTTAAACATCATTAATATCATATATACCCAAATTTATTAATTTAATTATTTTTAAAACATTTAAAACTTATAATTAATATTGCTTATTAACTATGACCATTGTACCCTTACTCATTTCTTCTTTCAACTAAACTTCAAAATATCATATTTATCCAACTTAAATTAAAATATCATATTTCTTTTAATAATTTTATATAATTTATTTTTGTAAACTTTACTAAATAAATTCTTCAAACTAAAACAAATTAACATTAAAAATAAAAAAATTGTATCATGTTTTTTGATGTGCCGCTAGCACACCTTTATTTTAATTAAGAAATGGATATAAATAAACTAAAACTAGCGGACAAATAGGCAAGTATTACCTATCGTTTACTAGCATAGCTTAAGTAAGTCCGGGTTGTCGAACTCGGGGACAATTGGTGTAATGATGATAGGAACCGTCAGTTAATGGTTAGCTATGGTTGAAATTGATTTAAAAAGCATGTAAGATAAATGTGGACAAAAGATCTATCGCAATGACACACACGAGCAGGAAATGAGATTAATAAATTGGATTTCTAATAAGGGAGAATATGTAACCAAATGGGATCACTCCCCCTAAACAACGGATGATTAATTGGAAGCGCCAATTGTATAATATGTCGACATGATTTTTAATGAAACAACCACACAAATCTCTAAGCTCTGGTTGAATTAATTAATCATGATAGCCAATATCGTGATCACTCAAATCTCTTACACATGAAAACAATATCGACTCATAATGCGAGCAATGACAATTTAGCTATGCGGATCTCTCGTTATAGCACAATAATCCCATAACTCACGAATTAAACACGCGAATCTCTTTTATATGTTCAGAACTTGAGTCATGCAAAACCGAATGCTCACAATAAGTTTACGAACTTTGAAAGATGATTCGGTTGACACCGAATCATAAAATTCATGCTATATTCTCATAAAAACACAAATTCCCTCTCATTGTTATGAAAACACTTTTTAAACATACTCTTTCACCATCTCTAGTATAAAGGTTCAAAGACACCAAGATATTTGGATCATCAAAAATGAATACTAACTATCTCGAACTCTCGTTATAGACATAATAAAGCATTCACAGCAAGTTTAAAGAATCTAAACATAACAACAAGATTTTCATTCGATATAAGCAAACTATGACATATCATCCAATCATATACAAAATATAAATCATCCAATGTTTAGGGTTTGTTACCCAAATGATTACATAACAAAACTACTTCATTCTTATGGAGTAAAACACCATCTCAAAATAAGGAAGAATTCTACACATTAAGATAAACTTAGGTATAAGAATAACTCCCCTAATGATGTATGTGATGATGAAGATGCAATCCACCATGTCAAAACTCCAAGATAATCTCCATCCTTGCTTTCCTTCTTCCCCTAGAAATCAAGAGTGTGTGTGTTTTTGGTGATAAAAATCGTCCCCTCATAAATGAGCAGAATTCTCCTTTTATAGGCTGGGGAGAACTCGCCGAGTTCAAGGATTGAACTCCCTAGTTCATGAGTTGTCAGCTTCTGATTTGTTCCAGGATGGAGAATTCGTCGAGTTCATGAGCTGTCGACTTCTCATTCGATCGAGTTCAGGAGGAACTCCCCGAGTTCAGAAAGAACTCCCCGAGTTCAGGAGGAACTCCCCGAGTTCAGGAGCAGGTCAAACTTTCTGTTTTGATGTGAACTCGCCGAGTAGGTATCTGAACTCGCCGAGTTCTTGTTGTTTCAGCTCCTTCCACTTCTATTTACTCAACAAACACCTGGAATGACAACATGAACCTATAAGATCGAGTTTAAGACGAATAACACCAAAAAGCTATGTAAAACACGAGATATCGTCCGATAAAACATGTACAACTTGGACGATATCAAACATTCCCACACTTAACCTTTGCTTGCCCTCAAGCAAATCCGGCTTAATTACCATGCTTACAAAAAGAACTCATTGGCTTTTTAATGTGATCATCAATTCACAAACATTTTAGAGATCTAAACGCATTAAGGAATTAGTGGCAGAAAGTGCAAAGAATTAAATAATAGTAACAAAACCTTGAATTCTCGACTGGCACCGAAATAGCTACATAAAACAACCTAATCAATCCAGACCAAAGCAAAACTTAAACACCTCACTCAATGAAGCTCTCTACCCTCGGTGTTTAGCCTTAAACAAAACACTCAAAAGCACAATTCGTCACAATTACTTACCATAAGCTTGCCAAAAGATCAAAATTCCAACACTTGAATTGAAACGATGCAATCATCAAGAGGACTTCAAAAAGGGAAAAATTGGGCTAAGGGTAAGGTGAGAAATTTTTTGGAAAGGTGGTGAAAAATAGCCTTAAGTTCGCACCATCAAGAAACGTCTCTATAATACAAAATAGATAGTAATGAGCAACCTTTGATTTCTTTTTTTTTTTTTTGTTGAATTAAGAGACTACTTTGCTAGAAGCTTTTCACAATTTTTTTTTCTTTTACGAGTGGGTCTTAAATAGCTCAATTATTGATGCTCTTTTTTTTTTACTTGCGGCTAGCTATTCCTCTCATTAATTCACGTTTCAACTTGAAATGGGGGCACGAACGTTGGCTAGGGTTACTAAAGAAAAATGGATAAATATGGCTAAACAAAAAGATGGCAAACATAAAAATAAAAAGGCTAAGGCTCAAAACTGGTTATCTAATGGATATATGGGCGAAAAGGAAAAAGAAAAGGCTGATGTTTGGGTAATCCTAAAATGCCTCTAACACACGTCTGTGTCATTTCAAACTTGTGTTTTCACAAAGATTCTTTATGGCAAGTTCTGGAATAAAAGTAACAAATGACATGCACACATAATCAATCGAAACAAGAGCAAGAAAGTATTTATGAATGCTCGAAACGGCTCAAAACTCACGAAACGAAATGACATGTAGGGCTATAATGTGCAAAATCCAACTTTGGTCCGAACAACAAGGTTATGTAGCAATATCCAGTTCATAAGAGAATTCAAACTAAAGATCCTACTTAAAGCTTTCCATTTAACTCACAATAATCGATTATGCAAATAGATCTAAAATCTATTCGAGAATTGAATTTTTAAAATTTTCGGCCAAATTGAACATATATAAACATGTCAAGCAAGATTTCCTAAGTGCCAAGCAAAATCACTCATTGGTTAGAGTTCTAACCCATATTCCCACACTTAAGAATTTCATTGTCCTCAATGAAACAATATGGACAATATAAACGTGCAAGCATGTAAGTGAAAGGAAGGAAAAAGACTCCCTGAGTGCGTGGAAGAGGAGAGCTCAAAGGATAGCCAACCAAAATTTTGCAAGCGTGTAGAGTTGGAGCGAAGTGTGCAGCTGACTCTTTGCAATGCAATATATCCTTAGAGGAAGGGATTGCCAAAACTATCAAAACAAAAACATAAATACAAGCTAAACTAAACTATAATTGACAAGAAAAAGTAAATCGCTTGGGTTGCCTCCCAAGAAGCGCTTGTTTATAGGGTCCCTAGCTTGACCCTATCCCACTTGGCTTAACTTTTAAAGGGATGAAAAGGGTAAAAGGCATACCTTTGAGTTGAGTGCAAAATATAATTTTAAATGGTAAAGTCCTGCACTCCTTACCCTTACTACCTCCATCAGTGTGTAAATGCTTACGTTTCGGTGCTGGAGGGTTATGAAGTTCCTTTAGCAGTCGTGAGTCAAGACTCCTAGCATCACCAACCTGTGACTCCAACAGATCCATCGAAGAATTAATACATTCAAATACAGGAGATGGCGCCACAACATCAACATATATAAATGAAAGTTCATCAAAAAGGTCAGAGTCAACTCCCTCATTGTATATAAGTGGAGGCATATCAACACCAAGCAGCCGAGCAAGTTCTTCTAAATCCCTTTCGGGATTGAAGTCATCTTCAGACCATCATCGATGATCGGAGGTGGGACGTGTGCAAGACTTTGTGGGCTTGGGATGTGCACCTTGTCCATTAATGTCTCCGAAGTTTTGATGACTGGAAGAGCATGTAAAGAAGTTTCATCATAGACACACTCAACATCATCATCCGAATCACTAAAATCGGCGTCATAAATGCTGATGTGTTCTTCGTTTTCTTTGCTCTCCTCTACTTTGCTTGAACTACTTTCTGATGGCTCTTCCGCACAGAATTCATCCATTTGACTCCTTTGTCTCATGAGGTTGTCAAGGATTTCTGAAACGCTTTGTTGGTAACGGAGGCTCATCTGGCACTGATGAAATAGATCCTCCAAGCTTGACTCTATCTCGGGTTGATGTTGCGATGGAGTTTGGTAGGGATATTGGGTGTCTTGACTTTGATAGTGTTGGGTGGAGGATAGGTATGAAGATTGATATATGCTCTCATTTTGATATTGGGAAGAGGTGGGATTGGTCGGGTAGTTAATGTTGACCTCCTCTTGACAACACCTTGCTTCAAAGTTACCTTCATACAACTCAAATATATCCTACACAAAACATACCAAACAAAATACGACAAAATAAAGATAAATTAAACTAAGGAATAGACAGTGAAATAAACAAAACAAAAAATTGAATATGGGAATTCTATGTACATGAAAAATAATTCCCACACTTGAATTTTTAAATAAATTTTTTTTACCAACGAGAAACTTAAGGTTGTTCTCAAAACCACACCGCTTGTCTCCGGCAACGGCGCCAAAAACTTGATGTGCCGCTAGCACACCTTTATTTTAATTAAGAAATGGATATAAATAAACTAAAACTAGCGGACAAATAGGCAAGTATTACCTATCGTTTACTAGCATAACTTAAGTAAGTCCGGGTTGTCGAACTCGGGGACAATTGGTGTAATGATGATAGGAACCGTCAGTTAATGGTTAGCTATGGTTGAAATTGATTTAAAAAGCATGTAAGATAAATGTGGACAAAAGATCTATCGCAATGACACACACGAGCTAGAAATGAGATTAATAAATTGGATTTCTAACAAGGGAGAATATGTAACCAAATGGGATCACTCCCCCTAAACAACGGATGATTAATTGGAAGCGCAAATTGTATAATATGTCGACATGATTCTTAATGAAACAACCACACAAATCTCTGAGCTCTGGTTGAATTAATTAATCATGATAGTCAATATCGTGATCACTCAAATCTCTTACACATGAAAACAATATCGACTCATAATGCGAGCAATGACAATTTAGCTATGCGGATCTCTCGTTATAGCCCAATAATCCCATAACTCACGAATTAAACACGCAAATCTCTTTTATATGTTCAGAACTTGAGTCATGCAAAACCGAATGCTCACAATAAGTTTACGAACTTTGAAAGATGATTCGGTTGACACCGAATCATAAAATTCATGTTATATTCTCATAAAAACACAAATTCCCTCTCATTGTTATGAAAACATTTTTTAAACATACTCTTTCACCATCTCTAGTAGAAAGGTTCAAAGACACCAAGATATTTGGATCATCAAAAATGAATACTAACTATCTCGAACTCTCGTTATAGACATAATAAAGCATTCACAGCAAGTTTAAAGAATCTAAACATAACAACAAGATTTTCATTCGATATAAGCAAACTATGACATATCATCCAATCATATACAAAATATAAATCATCCAATGTTTAGGGTTTGTTACCCAAATGATTACATAACAAAACTACTTCATTCTCATGGAGTAAAACACCATCTCAAAATAAGGAAGAATTCTACACATTAAGATAAACTTAGGTATAAGTTTAACTCCCCTGATGATGTATGTGATGATGAAGATGCAATCCACCATGTCAAAACTCCAAGATAATCTCCATCCTTGCTTTCCTTCTTCCCCTAGAAATCAAGAGTGTGTGTGTTTTTGGTGATAAAAATCGTCCCCTCATAAATGAGCAGAATTCTCCTTTTATAGGCTGGGGAGATCTCCCCGAGTACAAGGCTTGAACTCCCCGAGTTCATGAGTTGTCAGCTTCTGATTTGATCTCCAGGATGGAGAACTCGCCGAGTTCATGAAGGGAACTCGCCGAGTTCATGAGTTGTCGACTTCTCATTCGATCGAGTTCAGGAGGAACTCCCAGAGTTAAGGAGGAACTCTCTGAGTTCAGGAGCAGGTCAAACTTTCTGTTTTGATGTGAACTCGCCGAGTAGGTATCTGAACTCGCCGAGTTCTTGTTGTTTCAGCTCCTTCCACTTCTATTTACTCAACAAACACCTGAAATGACAACATGAACCTATAAGATCGAGTTTAAGACGAATAACAACCAAAAAGCTATGTAAAACACGAGATATCGTCCGATAAAACATGTACAACTTGGACGATATCATTTTTGCTCATTTGTAATCAAATCGTATCGTCTTATTATATTTTTATATTTATTTTTTTCTACAGTAATCTGTATACAATTAGTTGATTACACATTATGTTCTTTTTTTTCTTTTTGTTTTTGAACTTTATAGTTGCATCGCATTTTATTATTATTTTTAAGTTTATTTTATATTTTTTGTTTTCTAATACATTAGTTTCTAATTTTTTTTAAGTTTGCATTCGTTTTATAACTATTGTTTATTTAGTTTACTTTTTTTAATTTTTATATTTATTCTAGAATCTGAGTTATTACTTGTTATCCACTCCACAATGTCACGTAAATAACATGTCACTATAAATATAATATAATAATCCCTAACTGTTCCCTATGTAAACACATGAAAACCTCGATAATTTAAAACCTTTAATCTCCATAATAAGTGACGGTAATCACTATTTGATTTACACAATATTCGAAGCACATAAGTTCTTAAAATCGTAACTACCTCAGTCTAGGTAGCTAGCAACTCCTGGTGTATGAATATGAAGCCTACTTGGGTCCAACATGCCTATAATACTCTGGTCACCTGAGATGCACACGGTTTAAACACAACATGTCAGCTAACGTTTGTGAAAATGCAATGGTTAGTAGTACGATTAGTAAAAAGCTCGGTAATAAAATGTGGCACCCTTGTCACAACAACCACCAATTACAATACACCCAGGATTAATCACCGTCATACAATAACATAATGATCTGATAACCTAAATTAAGTGCGGAAGCATTTAAAAACATAAATAAAGTAGTGCAACAAGTGTTAAACACCCTACGGTGCTATAAGGTACCAAGTCTAAGACTACACACCCATACATTTATTACAATCATCCAGAATATAATACAACATTGTCCAAATCACGATTACCGATTAAATAGTGCCGAGTCTCCCAAATCTTCCCCAAACGACCTAACTAGAAGGTCCAACAGTAGATTTTCCTTTGCCTGTAAAAATACAACAACTAAAACGTAAGCGAATGCTTAGTGAATACATAGATTACGCATTTTATAAGTCTTTATGAAGCCCAAGAGTAATCCCGACGACAAACGTCGTATACTCTCTTCGTACACCAAGTACGGACCAGAGCCGCAGCCCCTTCGAGCCCAAAGCTCGGCATTTACACATACCATCTGAGACAAACGTACGATCGGGGATGACATACTGCCTACCGGACCTGGAGGGATCAGCTCCAGCGTCATATAGCGCAGTAACATCAGAGTAATCGATGCGACCCACCGGTCCATCACTAGATGCACAACAACCGAAAGGACATGCAACAAGTAAGAATGTGCATCTAAATCTACGCAAGTTAGTAGAATTCCAAACAATCAATGAAACAACAGGTCTCAGCAGGCAAAGCTTACATAAAACAAATATAAACATGCGAAATCTACTGTACTCACAGTGGGTGCGTAATTTATCTTTTAACCGATATTATTTCTCTTCGGGCTTTCAACCGGATCCACCAAGTACCCCACTGTGGGTTAAACAACACCACAAGGGACCTGTTATATCAATTACAACAATTCCTCATATCATTAACCGTTTAAATCCATAAAATCAAGTTTCGTAAGTTTGGCGATATTTTCCCCCATTTCGGGTACATATCTAAATTCGAACTATAACTAAAGTTTGAACCCATTTCATGTTCATACATTGTCCTTTAAATAACTCTTGCCATTCTATGTGTTGTTTATAAGTTTCATTCAAAATATACAAGTTTAGAGAGTATATTTCTCAATTTTAGGCATTAAACTCGAATTTAATGGGTTAGATTCAAAACCATGCATCAGATTCGAATTCTAGTTAACTTCAAAACCGAAACTATAAACTTAAAAGATTCGATTCTTACCTCAATTCGTATGAAATCAGAAATCTGTTTGTAGATTGTTGTTGTATTCCTCGATACCTTTCCGTTAACGTATAATTCTCGATAATCTGACGGTCGGTTTGTGAGATAACTTAGAGAGATGTAGAGAGAAAAATCTTAGAGAGATAGTGTAGAGAGAGAGTGTGTAAAATGAAAAATGAAGCCTTTTACCCTTTTTATACAACTTTTGTCATTTTTGCACATTTCACCACTCGACCTAACCGGTTCCATAAAATACTGATTTAATCTTAGAATTATCATAAATAACTTTTAAATTCATAATACTCCATAAAATTGATCCTGAGTTCAATTTTCTTAAAAGTAGCAACAAACTTGCTAAATATCCCAAATACATAATAATTGCTTAATTTTAACTTAAACATATATTTTCCACTTAATTAACCAAAATACATTAAAATAAATCCGAGGATGTTACAGCATGGGCTCCACCACGCTCAACTTCGTCCTCGAAGTTACTCGGATTCAAACAATTTCGGATACTTTCTTAACATTTCTGACTTAGTTTCCCATGTATGATTTGCTCCCTTATGATGCTTCCATCGTATAAGCACAATTTCTATCTCTTTGCTCCTCAACTTCTTCATCTTAGTATCCAATACACATTCCGGCTCCTCCACATATCGAAGCCTTTCGTCAACTTGCAGCTCCGTGTGGTCTGCCCAATCCTCATTTCCAGTGTTAAATGATTTTCGGAGATTCCCAACGTGAAATACTGGATGTATGCCCGACATCCCTTCAGGCAATTCTAATCGATAAGACTGATTTCCAACTTTTTCAACAATCTTAAAGGGTCCGACGAATCTCGGAGCCAACTTGCCCCTTTTAACAAAACGAGTAACACCCCTCATGGGTGATACTTTCAAGTAGACCCAGTCATTCACTTCAAAATTGATCGGTTTGTGCCTCCGATCATAGTAACTTTTCTGACGATCCTGGGCCGCTTTCATGTTCTGCCTAATCAACTGTATCTTCTCGTTTGTTTCTTGAAGCAAGGCCGGCCCAGCGATTGGTGTTTCACCCGTTTCTCTCCAACATGTAGGAGTCCTACATTTCCTTCCATACAAAGCCTCGAACGGCGCTTTCTTGATTGTCGCATGATAGCTATTATTGTACGAAAACTCTATCAGTGGCAAATGATCATCCCAGTTGCCACCGAGATCTAACACACAAGCTCTCATCATATCTTCCAAAGTAAGGATCGTTCGTTCACTTTGGCCATCGGTTTGCGGACGATAGGCCGTACTCATTGCGATTCTCGTTCCTAACCCTTCTTGCAGTGCCGACCAAAAATTCGAAGTAAACCGGCTATCCCGATCCGATACAATAGACTTAGGCACTCCATGCCTAGAGACAATCTCGTTCATATAAATTTGAGCTAATTTCTCCAGCGAATAACTTTCACGAATCGGTATGAAGTGAGCCGACTTTGTTAACCGATCCACGATTACCCAAACTGCATCATGCTGTCGCTTAGTCTTTGGCAGCTTTGTAACAAAATCCATTGTAATGTGCTCCCACTTCCATTCCGGAATAGGAAGCGGCTGCATACTGCCGTACGGTTGTTGATGTTCGGCCTTTACCAACCGGCAAGTCCTACATCGTTCAACATACTGGCCGATATCCTTCTTCAATCCCGGCCACCAAAAGTCTGCCTTTAAGTCGTTGTACATCTTTGTGCTCCCGGGATGTACAGAAAATTTAGATTGATGCGCTTCTTCAACGATAACATTTCTCATACCACCATACTTCGGCACCCAAATCCTTCCGTATACACATTTTAATCCAGACTCGCTAGTTTCCATATTCTTAATCTGTACTCTAATATCCTCAGCACCGACATTTTCTTCTTTCAAAGCTTCTAGTTGGGCAGCTTTGACATCGTTAATGATCGTGGAACTTAGTATAGTGGACGTCATCATATAACAGAAATCCTTAGCATAAGCTTTCCGGCTCAAGGCATCGGCTACTACATTAGCCTTCCCGGGATGATAAAGTATCTCACAATCGTAGTCTTTAATAAGCTCCATAGACCTACGCTGTCTCATATTAAGTTCCTTCTGGCTAAAAATGTATTTTAAGCTCTTATGGTCCGTGTAAAGTTGACACTTAGTACCGTACAGGTAATGCCTCCATAATTTCAATGCAAACGTTACCGCAGTCAACTCGAGATCATGAGTCGAATAATTCTTTTCATGCTGCTTCAACTGTCTTGAAGCATACGCTATAACCTTCCCACACTGCATCAATACAGCGCCTAACCCTAACCTTGAAGCATCGGTATACACCACAAAGTCATCATTGCCCTCAGGTAAGGCAAGTATCGGTGCCTCACTTAACGTCTTCTTCAAAATATCAAACGCTTCTTGCTGCACTGCTTCCCAGACAAAAGGTGCATTCTTCTTTGTTAATGCAGTCAGAGGAACTGCAATCTTAGAAAAATCCTTTATGAACCTCCGATAATATCCTGCCAACCCCAGAAAACTTCTAACTTCGGTAGCTGTTTGAGGTGGCTCCCAATTCTTTATCGCTTCAACTTTAGCTGGATCTACCGAAATCCCAGCCCCCGAAATCACATGTCCTAGAAACTGTATCTGTTGCAGCCAAAACTCGCACTTCGAAAATTTGGCGTACAACTTTTCTTTCCTCAACAACTCTAACAGCTCCCTGAGATGCTCAGCATGCTCAGCCTCAGACCTAGAGTATACTAGAATATCATCGATAAACACTATCACCGACTTATCCAACATCGGTCTACAAACCCTATTCATCAAGTCCATAAAGACAGCTGGGGCGTTAGTTAATCCAAAAGGCATTACCAGAAACTCGTAATGTCCATACCGAGTCCTGAATGCTGTCTTTGGCACATCTTCCTCTCGAACTTTCAATTGATGATATCCCGATCTCAGATCAATCTTAGAAAATACACTAGCCCCATGTAACTGATCAAACAAGTCGTCTATCCTCGGCAGAGGATATTTGTTCTTAATCGTCAACTTGTTCAGTTCCCGGTAATCTATGCACATCCTCATCGTGCCATCCTTCTTCTTTACAAACAGTACCGGAGCTCCCCACGGCGATGAACTTGGCCGAATGAAGCCCTTATCCAACAATTCTTGCAGCTGTGTCATCATCTCTTTCATCTCAGTTGGGGCGAGGCGATAAGGAGAACGAGCTACCGGTGCAGCTCCGGGGATCAGATCAATTCGAAACTCAACTTGTCTCTCAGGCGGCACGCCAGACAAGTCTTCCGGAAACACATCCGGGAATTGTGAAACAACCGGCACATCGGCCAAAGTTCTCTTCTCTGCCTTAGCATCAATCGCATATGCTAAGTATGCATCACATCCCTTTGCAACAAGCTTTCGAGCTTTTGCAATAGTCAGCAAACACAGATCCCCGCTTCTCCTATCCCCATATATACATATCTCACGCCCCTCCGGGGTAGTTATCTTTATCATTCGGCTCTTACACACTATATGGGCTTCATTCTCGATCAACCAGTCCATTCCGACTATCACATCAAACTCGCTGAACTCTATCGGAATCAGATCTAAATTGAAGACTACATCTTCAATTACTAACGTGCAATTTCGGTATACATGATCTACCTTAACTAAAGTATTGCTAGCAGTTTCAATATCAAGTATAGCAGACAACTTAGACAGTGGCATAGCAAGTCTTTGTGCAAACACAGTAGAAACAAACGACCTATTGGCACCCGAATCAAATAAAACTCGTGCAGGCATAGAATTAACTATGAACGTACCCGTGACGACCTCCGGATTTTACCTTGCCTCCTCTGCAGTTATCTGAAAAGCACGAGCAGGTGCCCTCTGTGACTGACCCCGGCGGTTAACTGAACCACCACTCGAACCTCCAGAAGATCGTGTTGATGATGGGGCAACAGCTGTTGGAGCATTCTTCCTACAGTTCCTACTATAATGTCCCCACACCCCACACTTATAGCAAGCATCTCCCTTCCTTGGGCAATCATTCTGAAAATGACCCAGTTCCCCACAGCAAAAGCAAGCACGTCCGTTAGTGCACTTGCCAAAATGTTCCAGATGACACTTGTTGCAGTATTGTGGCTCGGTGTTGATGGAGTATGCACGCGCACGACCGCGATCAGATGAACCAGATTGTCGGCGATACGACTGTTGAGGTGAGTACTGTGAAGACCGGGAAGAACCAGAATATCCTCCCTCCCTTTGGCGCTTCGGCGGTGACGGCTGTGTTGGATTGGTGGAAGCAGCAGCAGACCCAACAGAGTAGCCCGACATAATCAAAATCTGCTCTACATTTCTGGCAGCCTCAAGTAAGCCAGCAAATGTAGGGTAGCGGACGTTGCTCATAACCCTCCTAATCTCAATGTCAAGACCAGCCTCGAACCTGGTCACTTTCCTTTCTTCGGTGTCCACCTGATGAGGTGCGAACAGACTTAACCTCGTGAACTCCACAGCATATTGGGACACCGTCTTAGTCCCCTGTACCAGCGCCATAAACTTTGCTTCCAACCTCCGGCGCTCATCAACCGGACAGTACTGCTGAGTGAATAGGTCCTTGAACTCAGCCCAAGTCATAACAGAAATCTTCTCCAATGTCAAAGCATTCACCATGGCATTCCACCACATAATTGCGTCATTAGTGAACATAGCAGTTGCATAACGAACCATGTCCTTCTCAGCACAGTCGCTGATTCGGAATGTTCGCTCAGTTGCGGTTATCCATTCAAGTGCAGCAACAGCATCCCCTAAACCATTAAACTCTACAGCTCCGTTTCCTTTGAAATCCTTAAAACGACAACCTCGAGGTTTGTTAGATGACCCAGTGTTGTCATCTCGTTCCTCGTTGTTACCCCCTTCCTTCTCCTTGTTCTTTCTCTTATCCTCTCTCCTCTTAGCATCGGCCTCATCTCGAGCCCGAAACTGATCTTGTATCATTTTATTCTGCTCAGCCATCATGGCTAGCATCATCTCTCTGGCTTCCTTAGGTGTCATTCCTCCAGACATGTTCTGAAAATATAAACATATAACCTGTTTAGTAACATGTCATCAGTTTAAAGACACCACTTATTTGTCCCGTATGATAGTCAATCTCTTATAATTACTAGATCATAACCTATCTTAGTTCAGATCATTACTTAAACCACTACATATCATTACCTAATGTTTGAGTTCAAGACCTCACGGACACTTGAATCTCAAACTACTGCTCTGATACCATCTCGTGTGGCACCCTTGCCACAACAACCACCAATTACAATACACCCAGGATTAATCACCATCATACAATAACATAATGATCTGATAACCTAAATTAAGTGCGGAAGCATTTAAAAACATAAATAAAGTAGTGCAACAAGTGTTAAACACCCTACGGTGCTATAAGGTACCAAGTCTAAGACTACACACCCATACATTTATTACAATCATCCAGAATATAATACAACATTGTCCAAATCACGATTACCGACTAAATAGTGCCGAGTCTCCCAAATCTTCCCCAAACGACCTAACTAGAAGGTCCAACAGTAGATTTTCCTTTGCCTGTAAAAATACAACAACTAAAACGTAAGCGAATGCTTAGTGAATACATAGATTACGCATTTTATAAGTCTTTATGAAGCCCAAGAGTAATCCCGACGACAAACGTCGTATACTCTCTTCGTACACCAAGTACGGACCAGAGCCGCAGCCCCTTCAAGCCCAAAGCTCGGCATTTACACATACCATCTGAGACAAACGTACGATCGGGGATGACATACTGCCTACCGGACCTGGAGGGATCAGCTCCAGCGTCATATAGCGCAGTAACATCAGAGTAATCGATGCGACCCACCGGTCCATCACTAGATGCACAACAACCGAAAGGACATGCAACAAGTAAGAATGTGCATCTAAATCTACGCAAGTTAGTAGAATTCCAAACAATCAATGAAACAACAGGTCTCAGCAGGCAAAGCTTACATAAAACAAATATAAACATGCGAAATCTACTGTACTCACAGTGGGTGCGTAATTTATCTTTTAACCGATATTATTTCTCTTCGGGCTTTCAACCGGATCCACCAAGTACCCCACTGTGGGTTAAACAACACCACAAGGGACCTGTTATATCAATTACAACAATTCCTCATATCATTAACCGTTTAAATCCATAAAATCAAGTTTCGTAAGTTTGGCGATATTTTCCCCATT
Source organism: Centrapalus pauciflorus (assembly GCA_020465985.1). Lineage (NCBI taxonomy): Eukaryota > Viridiplantae > Streptophyta > Magnoliopsida > Asterales > Asteraceae > Centrapalus > Centrapalus pauciflorus. The sequence continues at coordinate 215,635 of JAANYP010007274.1, forward strand.
TCGGGTACATATCTAAATTCGAACTATAACTAAAGTTTGAACCCATTTCATGTTCATACATTGTCCTTTGAATAACTCTTGCCATTCTATGTGTTGTTTATAAGTTTCATTCAAAATATACAAGTTTAGAGAGTATATTTCTCAATTTTAGGCATTAAACTCGAATTTAATGGGTTAGATTCAAAACCATGCATCAGATTCGAATTCTAGTTAACTTCAAAACCGAAACTATAAACTTAAAAGATTCGATTCTTACCTCAATTCGTATGAAATCAGAAATCTGTTTGTAGATTGTTGTTGTATTCCTCGATACCTTTCCGTTAACGTATAATTCTCGATAATCTGACGGTCGGTTTGTGAGATAACTTAGAGAGATGTAGAGAGAAAAATCTTAGAGAGATAGTGTAGAGAGAGTGTGTGTAAAATGAAAAATGAAGCCTTTTACCCTTTTTATACAACTTTTGTCATTTTTGCACATTTCACCACTCGACCTAACCGGTTCCATAAAATACTGATTTAATCTTAGAATTATCATAAATAACTTTTAAATTCATAATACTCCATAAAATTGATCCTGAGTTCAATTTTCTTAAAAGTAGCAACAAACTTGCTAAATTTCCCAAATACATAATAATTGCTTAATTTTAACTTAAACATATATTTTCCACTTAATTAACCAAAATACATTAAAATAAATCCGAGGATGTTACATAAAACATTAAGTTCAATTATAAAGAGTTCAGTGTTCTCTACTGAACGATATATGAGATCCCAAAATATAGCTCATAATAGGTACTCATCCCGTGTGGAAGAATCCACGTACCCAAATCCCTAGACCGCACAAAGTGGTCGTCAGGAACTCAAAATGGAATCAAGAGCGACCCGAATCCTACCTAACCGCACAGTTTAATATATCGGTAGCTCATGTGTCCCAAATCTCATATAATAAAACACGATTCTCAATAAAACCCAATAATACATGAATGATAATAAAGCTCGTTATAATCTCATAAAAAAAGCTCAGTAAAAGATGATGCAAGTATGAATATAAATAATCGTGCATGTATCTCAGAAAAACTTGCAAACTCACCTGACCCTGAAATCTCCCTCCTTAAATCTCGGTTCCCTGTCCGTATACCGACACTATTAACTCGAGACCCTGCAAACACGAGAGAATAACCCAATATCACTAACTCGTCCCAAAATAACACTTAAAATATATTTATTTTCTGAGTTCTCACGCGGCCATGTAAGATTTTACGCGGTGTTGTAACAGTCTCCTTACGCGATGGTGTAGGATCTTGTAACAACCTAAACTTTAATCCACGACAGTTAATAAGCTTAACGTTAATTATAAGCTAAATGATATTGTTTTTAGAGATTTAAAATATAAATTGCAAAGCTAGTAATAAAAAAAATTATTATTTAGATAATAAGATTCAAGTGGGTTAAATTATAAGTGTGTTATATTGATTTAAAAGAAATTAAAGAAAAGTAACTTTTGTGGTGAAAATATGAAGTATGAAACTTGTTAAAAACTTTTGATTATATTTAAACCCCAAAAACCACTTCCCTGCTCATTTTATCATCTAATTATCAAACCAAAACACATTTACCCTCTAGAAGAAGCCACGGTTCATCAAGATCATCAAAAACCATTGACAAAGTTTGCAACAAAAGTGAAATTAGAGTCAAGAGATTAACAAGGAAGTATCAAGTATTAAGATTTCTACAAGATTCAAGGTAAATTATCAATTTAATTTGTTCTTGTTGGCATAATGAAGTCCACGGTTTTCTGGAAAAATTTTATGGGTTCAAAAAGTTTCAAAAATCATCAAATTGAACAACAAATGGTTCATGCATGTTCTTGTTTAAGGTTTAATTGAAGTTAATGTCAATTTGAGAGTTTAATTCCATGCTTTGAAAATAAAATAATCTAACTAAGTTACTGTTCAAGTGTCTTATGTTTCTGTTTTAATCGATTATGAAGGCCAAGAAACCAGTGGCCTTCGGCTATAGTTTGAGTACAATTGTGTATGTGTTGCATGGATTAGAAGCATCAATTAAACCTATAAATTTGTTGTGTGATGCTGGAAATCAAAGTAAAACAGAAAAAGAAAAGTGCAGGTGTGTGTGCGTGTATTTCTGCATGGGTTCTGAAACCCACAGACATTACCGAAACCTTAAGGTTTCGGTAATGTTGAAACCAATTGAGACTACTGAGACTTGAAGGAATACTGAAACCTTAGCACCTATTGACACAACTTGACAAATACCGAAACCTTTGAAGGTTTCGGTAATTCCCTTCAATACCGAAACAGTCCAGATCATTCACAGCAACCCTTTTTATTTCTTTGTTTTGTTCTTTTCGGTGCAGACATAAAATAGAAACAAAAGCCAATACCAAATCCTTGTCCTTTATTTAAGAATCTCTGATGTAGGTGTTGTATGTGTGCAGGGAGTTAAAAACAAAAACTAATACCAAAACCTTTATGGTTTCGGTAATTCCTTTGCACCGAAACAGAAACAGTCCAGAACAATTACAGAAGTCCCTTTTGTTTATAAATTTGAATGTGTGAGTGTGTCCACTTACAAACAGAAAGTAGCAACAGCAGCCCTTTAATTTCATTTATATAAGAAAGGAATATGTGTATGTGTGTGTCGGATTATATAGAAACAGAATACACAAATAGAAATTAAATTCCTTCTTTTTTCCTTACATGTAAAGAGTATGTGTATGTGTGCAGTGTGTGCAATATGTGTGCTGCAGTGTGTGAAATATGTGTGCATGTGCAGTGTGTGTGTCCAAAATGTATATATTTATATGCAGACGCAGGAAAGCAAAAGCAATCCTTTCCTTCCCTTTGCATAAATCAAGAGATGAGAGTGTGTGATGTGTGTGTTTCGATGCAAATATAAAAGGCAGCAGCCTTTTCATTTCGTTTTCTTAGCATGAAAAGTGTATGTGTGTGCAGTCATATGATGTGAATACAGAAACAGTCCAACAACAATTATAGCCTCCTTTAAATTTAAAACATGGAAACATAAGCTAAAAATATTACAAATTATTATGTGTGTGTTGCATGAAGACTGGACGAAAACATCACCAATATAATCTTATATGTTCTAATAATGTGCAGCCTCTTTATACATAAATACATTGATCATACATGTATTTAATTAAAGTATAGAAATATAAATACATTCATCATACATGTATTTAATTAAAGTATAGAAATATAAATACATATGTGGATGATTTGACATTTGAATAGCAACCCCCTTAACACCTTATTTTAATTCAAAAGCATGATGATCATCATATTGCATAATGTATAAAGTCATGATCAAGTAAATGTACATAACTGAACTCACATGTAACATTATGAACATATATACATCAATTAAGCTTATGGTATATTTTTATATGTTTTAATGTGAATTCATGTGGTTCAATATGCAAACGAAAGCCAATAAAGATTCTAATGAAATTGATGACCACATTCATCTCAATATAATCAAGATATGAGACTTTGTGATTAAAAACCAACGAACAAACACTGAATATACTACAGATGCTTCAAAGGCTAATAAATATCAGAAATGATATGATTAACAAATTGAGCAACAAGCAAAACTAAAAGACATTAAAGAGCATCCGTGAGAGCTATATCAAAATGGCAAGCTGTTTGTAAGTCTGATATAAGTCAGATAGTGGTTCTAACCCACTGCAGATTGTGAGCAACAGAGCCAGAGCCAGAAAGTGCAAAATAACCAGTAACTGTGAATTGTAGATTTTACTTTAACTGCAAGTTATGTGAATTGAGACTTTTGTTGCTAAACTATGATTTTATTGACATTCTGATCCTGAGCATATTGATATATTGTCATAGCATGATTACTATGATTAGTTGAACTGAGCATTACTTCTTCTAGCTTCTATTCTTTGATGAGTCATTTGATTGTTAAGCTTAACACCACCACTATTGCTCAGTGTTGGGTTAATGTTAGGCTTATGATGTGCTGATTTACATGATGAAAGCACAGAGGGTAGCTAGAGCTGAGCATTCTGATGATACCCATACAACAATTACTAGTAGCTAGCCGAGTACGTGGCTGATCCCCACTAATGATGCATGTGTATGGTGTTATCATTATCCGAGCATTCCTTATGAATTTGTCTAAAAGTCTCAAGAGCGACAGCAGTTTTATAACTGGGAGCTGAGCAAAGACGTGCATCGAAGAGCATTTAAATTGGCCAATGTCCCTTCGAGATTTGAGTTGTGCATGAGCCTAGTGCAGTGCATGAGCAATAGAGCTGAGCATGAGCTGAGTGCAGTGCATGAGCTTTCTGTGTTCATAATTGCATGTTAAATGTGAAATTCTACATTCTCACTAAGCAAATAAGCTTACCCCGTTGTTGCATTATTTTTCAGGTAAAAGCAAAGGATTGGCTGGACCTAGGTCATAGGTTAGGACTCTGGAAGAGCTTGAAGTGCTTTAGAACCTGTTTCAACACCTTGGTACTTGACTAATGATAGAGCTTTGGGGTTCGGGGCTAGTTTATATTATGTGATTTGATGTAATAGTCTAGAAGTTTGTACCCTATTACTTAAAATTGTCTCTGATTGTAATAAACTTTAATTCCACACTGTTAATTATTATCTTAGTTTCCTGATTGATATTGCATTGCTACTGGGGCCTAGTCTTAAGACCTTTGAGAAATCTTGGGTCTTACGGGATGATATCAGAGCGAATAGTTTGAGTGAATCATTGTATTACGTGTAATACATGATCTCAAACTTGTGCAATGCTATAGTATCAATCACGACAGGATGGTTTGAACTAAGATAGGTTCAGAGACTAGTAGGACGGGGCATGAAAGGGTACAATGTGCCAGACTAATGAGCTAAACATTTAGTGATTTGTATTTCAGAGCTATGTTAGGAGAAGGTGGACCATCAGGTGGCATGACCCCGAAGCAAGTCCTGGAAATGATGCAACAACTAATAACTCAGAATAATGAGAAACAAAACAAGTTTATGTTAGAACAAATTGAATCAATAAAGAAAACTGATAAGAGAAATAAACATAAAAATAAGCAAACTGAACAGTCAAGCGAATCTGATTCTGATAATGTGCATGTCAATCAACGAGTTAAGCAGCCAAAAGGCTGTAGATTTAAAGACTTCAAAGCGAGTGGTGCCATAACGTTTGAAGGCACAGTAAACCCAATACAAGCTTTAGATTGGGTAAGTCATACCGAAGAGATCTTCAATATCTCAGAATGTCTGGACAACAATAGAGTTAAGTTTGCTACAACACTGTTCGTTGGAGCTGCTAGAGCCTGGTGGAAAACGCAAAAGAGCGTATATGGTGACGAAGCAATTATGACACTGGACTGGGAGCATTTCTTGGAAATTTTCAATGCCAAATACTGTCCAACGGACAAACAAGACGAACTCGAGATGCAGTTGATGCAATTGAAACAAGGAACAAAAAACCGTTGATGAATATGAGCATGAGTTCTCGAGACTATGCGGCTACTCGTCATATCATGTAGCAACAGAAGAGCGTAAGATAAAAAGATTCAGACTGGGTCTGAATCCAATATACAGAAGACAAATGAGTAGCATAAAGTTCAAAACATATCTCAGCATAGTGGAAGCAACAAGAATGGTGGAGTGGGAATTCACAGATTCTAGTTGTGAATCCGTTATGATGGCTATAAGTCCTACTTGTCCATCTCCACCTAAGAAACAGAAATCCAGAAGATTTTTCAGTTCATCAAAGCCCAGTCAGCAGCAATCACAAGCATCTTATACACCTCAGGAGACTAGAGCCTATGCCATACAGTCAGAAGTACGATCGTGTAAACGTTGTAGTAAATTTCATAGTGGACGCTGCAACCCTAGAGATGTAGTCTGTTACACTTGTAAACAAATTGACATGGGAGTGATGAATGCCCAAAAAGAAACGACGTATGCTACAACTGTGGTGAGCGTGGACATTATGCCAAGCATTGCCCAAATGCACGCGTGCTTACTAATCAGGAACAACCAGTTGGCAGAGCAATCCAACAGAGCACTACAATGATACCTACAACAAAGGCGCGAGCTTTCCATATAACTGCCGAGGATACTCCAAAAGACCACTTTTCAATGATTAATTATAATTAAACTTTGAAAACTCAAGTTTTTACCTTGAAAAGAGTGTGATGGTGACGAAGAGAAGGTGGGGAAGAAGATGAAGGAGTTGGTGATGAACTTGACGGAGAATCCTCAATCCTTGCTTATTATGGCTGTTGGAATAGTCTCTCACACACACACTTACACTTTTAATCTCTGGACTTTGGAATGAAAGAATGAACCAAGCAAGCAAGGTGACGAAGCATATATACGTTTTTAATTTGAAGTCGGTTCAACACTCACTTCTCGATCCCGTTATAACAATTTATAGCTTTATATCACCGGACTCTAAATTAATCAATGAATAATAACATTATAATCTTTTATAAAACTTAATCTATAACCCGGTTAACCCAAAATCTCTTCACGTGTCAGTTCCACGTTTAACCCAATAATTGGCCCAACTCAAAAAATTTAATTACATAAATCCAATCAAATAATTCCACGTATCTTATTCAAATTTGGGATGTTACATTAATTATGAAAAAAAACCAATATGTTTTCACGTTTCTCAAGTTAAAATTTTTTTTGGTTTAGTGAAATTTGAATATTAAAATCCGGTTTTTCAGTTTTTAAAAATCCGGTTTACTAATAAACGGACTCTAATTAACAAATTTCACAAAACTATAAAAATATTTTTAACTTAAGGATTTTTCTGGAAAAAATAACATTGAGGGACGAAAACGCAAAAATCATGAAAACTGTTGGCTTTTTTCACAATAAACCCTTAGGCGGTGTTTTGTTCGCAGAATGTTTATTTTTGAAATGGAATCTATTAAGGAATGGAATCTGTCGGAATAGAAATGGAGACCGGTGAAGATATAGTCTATGGTTTGGTTTTAGAACTGTTAAAATCTTTGGAATGAACTAGCTCAAGGAATATAGATTCCTTCAAAAGTGATGTTTTAAAAAAAATAGGAATCTTCATTTTATTCTTTTTTACTGCCAAACAACACATTGGAATGAAACTTTCATTCCAATTCTATCAAATTCCATCAGATTCCCGTGAGCCAAACGCCCCCTTAGTTTATAGCTAAAAAGTGTTACATGTGTATTTGTGAATGCCCATATCAGTTATTAGAAGTATACATAAAATGAGTGCACCTTACGCATTAAAAGATATACATGAGTTAACACAACTAGTATTTTACAGTAGGCAGATTCGATGATTGAAATCAACCTTTTAATGTGTTGTCCTCGGGCAATATATATGCTTAATTTGGGTTGATTACAAACTTAGTCAATCGACAAATATACATAATTTAAATTAGGGTTTAATATTGAAAAAACGAACATGTTTTTTCATGTTTTTGCGGTTTAGTCCCTCCGTGTTATTTTTTACCAATAAAATCCTTAAGTAATATATTTGTATGTGATTTTTAGAATTTTTCTTTATTTTTTCAAAAAATATTCAAGTTTGTGGAATTTTCGGAGAAAATTAGTGAAAACATGTTGGTTTTTGTGGAAAAAGACAGGGTTGATTATGAAAAAAAAACGAACTTTTCTGAAAACCAGATTGAAGACAATAACTTAATAATTTTCTTAGTAAAAAATAACACGGAGGGACTAAATCGTAAAAAAATACGAAAACATGTGGGTTTTCTTCGTATTAAACCCTTTGAATTACTCAACTTTATTGTAATTTACAAATATAACCGATTTTTTTGTTAATGATTTTATTGTTTGGATCCTTTAGTTTGAAAGCTAACAGTCTAAAAGTAGCTTGTAAGTTGTAACTTGTTATTTTAAGAATAAAGTATATAAATGGCAAGGGTGATAGTTTCAACACATTCAAGCAAACGAGTCGAACGAGTTGATGGTCAAAAGTCAAAAATTTAAAATAAAATTGGATTTTTTTTCAAAAAGGAGCTCTTGCTTGAATGCCAATAAAAGGCGTAAGCGCAGCAATTGTACTGCTTTCGATTCCGATTGGGGAATTTTTTTAATACATCATTTCTAGAATTTCAATTCTTTAAATAAATTATGTCCTAACTTAATTTTTTACTATGACTTATTTTGATCATCCCACTCATTTGACCTATTAGGTCGAAAGTGTCACCATTGTTGAATGGTCCATGTGGTTTGTTGTGGTTGCAGATTTCGTCCCTCAACTATTTTTTTTTTTACATCACTAAGTACTAAAATTGCAAACCGAGAAAATCAGACACCCAGTAAGGGTGGCCAACCACATGTTTACCGGCACCTGCCAACGACTGATACCCACCCCAATTTATATTTTCATATTAGCATCTATTCTTCATTTAAAATCCAAAACCACATGAACTCTAATTTTATAAAATCATCAAAACTAAAGTTCTCGAATCTCAAGCTTTAGATTATCTAATGGAATCATGTAATAACCACAAATTTTTTGTTATGCGTAAGAGTCTTGATTCTCAATAATTGGAAGTAGAGAATGAAATTTAGTAATTTTATTTCTCTCTTTTCCTTATCAACGTAGAGAGATCCAAAAAGATGGAAAGACGTTAGAGGTTTATAGTTTTTTCTTTTATTTTTAGTTTCATGTGTAATTATTATTGCTTAAAGAAAATTTATAAATTAGACTACATTACATTTCACAGTATCAAACGTCCTCTAAGTAATTAGAAATTTCTCAGACCGTCAATTATAGATGAAGTTGATCTACATCATTTATGTGAAACTCAAACTTTATGAATGATCAAGAAGAAGGATCTCGATAAGAATAAAGGCATTTTTGGCTAAATAGAGAAGAGTAAAGTATTAAAGTTTAATGAAAAATACTGACATCTTTGTATTCAGCAACTGAATACGAAACAAATAAGATGATATTTGTTTTAAATTTAGTAAAATCATTAAGAAGTTATTTAACTTTTGAATAAACTTCTTAACGATTTTATTTTAAATAAACAAACAATCACTTAGCCCGACTGAATAATGTATGTAGCCTATTAAGGCCATTCAGTTAGGGGTGTTCAACGAATTGGTTTGCGATTTCTTTAGTTTCTCCGAATCGGTTTCTTTGAAATTGAATTCTAAAAACGAATTCAAAACCGACCCGAATTCGAATTGGACAACTTTAAACCGATTCAATTCAGAAACTCGAATTCGGTTCAACCCAAACCAAACCAAAATTTTCTAAAAAAAATTCCCAACAGATTTAAAAAATAAGAAAAAAATAAAATTTTTTAACAATTGCTATACACTAACATAATTTGTAAGTTTGTTGCTACTTAGTCAAAATTATAAACAACTTGACAATTTCAAATTGTTTTCATGTTTAATCAAAAGTAAAAGTCTGAGTAATGCCACCAACTTCCGTTTTCATGTTATGAACAAAAATTACAACTTTGAGCAATAGTATCGGTAACAAAACAAAGAAACTCGTATTAAGTCAACTTGCAATAGTTTACCGATGACGACGAGTAAATAGTTACCGACGTAGGTGAGCAATATCGAAAGAGAGAGATTATCGACGACGTGATGCACTGGAATAGTAAGGGAGACAAGGGATGTTGAGGAGACGAGTGACCGACGACGGCAACGGTAATCGTGTACAAAAAAACCGAAAACCAAAATCGATTCGGTTTTTGAAAAACCCGTAGGTTTGAATATATCCGTTGCGAAAACCGGTTCGGTTTGGGTTGGTCCGGTTCGGGTTGAAAACCGGTTCAAACCGATTTGAGCAAATTAAATAACTAGCCCATTATTTTTGAAAAACAAGTATGTTTACTTTTGAATACGAATTATACTTGATTACGAAGCTTTTAGTAATTAATAAAAAAATGTAAGTTTTGACGTTTTTAGTTAATAAAATTTGAAGTTTTTAGTTATGTTTGAATAAGTTTTTAGTTAAAAAATTGTTTGATGGAATTTTTTTTTTAAAAAATAAAAATAAAAATCGGTCCAAGGTTTTCCAACCCGAACTGGTTACAACCCTACCTTACCGGTTGGGTTGGGTTTGAGTTTTTCACTCTCCAAACAGGTTTTTGACTTTTGAACTAAACCGGTCTGATTTTTAAACCCAAACCGAAAACCGGTTTTGTACACCTCTAAGCAACGACCATCGGAGAAGATGAGACAGCGGTAAAGAGCGGCCAGGGGTACAACTTACAAAGGGTTAAATGTGACTGGGAGTCTAGGATACATTATTAAGTTTGGAAAGGATAAAAATAAACGTAAAAGGCTAAATCTCTAAATATGTGAAATCATATTCAAAATTGGAATTAATTCAAATTTCGGTTCGAATTCGAATTAAAAACAATAATTCGAAATGCGATTCGAAAACCGAAAATAAAATTCGAGTTCAAACCAAACCGATTCTAAAACCAAAAACCGAGTTCGAAATTTACAAATCAAATTCAAATTCCGTTCGAATTCGATTTTTCCGAATCCAACTCAAATATTGACACTCCTACATTCAGTATTAAGCTTTGGAGCCCAATAACGTGTTGCAATGTTATATATTTAATATATATTTAATATAAAAACAAAATTAAAAAAAAAGAGTAGAAAATACATTGATGTGGGCCTTTGGGTTATTAGCAGATTTTGAGGCCCACACAGCCGGGCCAGACCTACCATCAAATTGGAGCAGTGGCTCCGTATTGACCATTTGACTTTCGTATATCCATGTCACGTGGGACTTCCATGCAACGCCCCAGTTTCTCATGCTTTCATATACTCCAAATAAGTAATTACTTAATTAATTAATAATTAATTACACACTTGTAATTTTATATAATCAATAATATGTGAATTAAAAAAAATACAAAACTATTTTTTTTTCAAACGACACAAACTTATCAAAAAATTGAATGATTATACGTGAAAAGATCTATCAAATACGAATTAGATATGTACATCATTACTCTTTTCACTACAGTGTTTTATGAAAAACTGTAAGTGTGCGTTTGGTACAGATAAAGGAAATAAGGAAAAATGGAAATGGAAATGAGGGAGAAATGGAATTGGTGAGAAATGAAAATGAGTGGAGAATTGAAATTGTGTATCTTGTTTGGTATCAAGAGAGAAATAAAGAGAAGAAATGGTGGCTCAGGTGGAGTAGAGACACAAAATAGTCAATTCTCACCATTTCTCTACCAAATGGAGAGAATTGCATTTCTCCATATTTAGCTTTCAAACAATTCTCAGAGAATTCAATTCTCCGCCCAAAAATTGAGAGCAAGCATTTCTTCCAAACAAGATTATACACAATTCTCTCTCCTCAAATCTCTCTACCAAACATCCCCTAAGAATCACAACATGTGATGTATTCGTTGTTGTCGTATTAATACTAAGATTCGTTCATATATTTCGTCTAAAAATATCTAAGTTCTCGTACTCGTGAGAAAGGTGATATACTTGTTAGGAAACTATTAATAACTTAATGTATTAATTATTGTACAAATGTTTTTTTAATTTAGAAATTGTTTAACCTAATTTGTGTTCATACTCTATATAGCTCTATATAAACTCCTACACCCCTTTGCAACAAAAACTTGGGGAAAGATCATATATGATATAAGTGTATTCTTACATATATCTATCCTCCCCCCCCCCCCCCCCACCCCCCACCCACCCTCCTTACCAATTTCTCTTCAATATTTTCAACAATGCCAACATCCTTAGTAGTATCATTTCTTACCCATTTGAAATGGGTACTTGATTTCTTGACCCGTTATGTCTTTTTCCAACATCGTATGTTTGGCTTGCCGGAGAACCACCACGTTGGCGGAGGCGTGACCCCCGTGGATGAGGTAGAGTGTGGCTTGTGCTCAAGGAAAATCGAGGATGATGATGAGATGAGAGAGTCAAGGTGCAACCATTTTTTCCATAGACATTGTTTGGATGTGTGGATGGAATGTAGACGTATGACATGTCCGTTGTGTCACGATAGTTTGGTGGTGCCGCCCAAGATTCGTGGTGGTCGTGTAAGCGGTAGCAGGGAAGTTCTATACTTTGATTATTGTCGAGTTAATTCCGATGGAGACTATGGTTCTTGGTGGCTACGGTGATTCACCGATGAAATAAACAATAATGTATGATATATATGTATTGCTTAATATTTAATTTATTACGAATAATAAGTATGTAATTTGTAGTATACAAATTTATCGTGTTAAACTTGATTTAGTGAATGCTCCAATTCAAAACCTTATATATATCGTTTTTTTAATATTATTTTGCATTCATTTGTTCAACTTTAAATGGTTTAATATAGTAATTATAATGTTTATAGAAACTGAGGGGGTATTTTGAGTTTTTCTAGCTCTGCTAGTTCATATATATATATATATATATATATATATAGATTTAGGTTCAAGTGAGTACCACCTCTAATGCAGCGCACCAGAAGGTACCACCCTTAAAAGTAAATTTTTTGAAATTTTTTTTCATGAACATGTTCTAGTTAACATTATACAGATCATATGTGAATTTCACGCAAATCCGAACACTCTAAGTGCATGAAAACACGCATCACATAAATGTACGTTCACATATACTCAAAATTATGTAAGTGTGTGTTCACATCATTTTTTAGGAGCTAGGAGATGTGAATGTATGTGAAATTTACATATGATCTTCATAATGTTAATTAAAACATGTTTATGAAAAAAAATATTAAAAAAAATTCTTTTAAAGGTGGTACCTTCTGGTGCGCTGCATAATGGTGGTACTCTCTCGAACCATATTCTATATATATATATATATATATATATATATATATATATATATATATATATATATATATATATATATATATATATATATATATATATATATATATATATATATATATATATATATATATATATATTGTTTAATTAATATTGATGTTATTTATATTGAAAATATTCATAAGTTGATACTTGTTTCATATGAATAAGATTGACCTGCTAAGAAGTAAAAATATTTTATATATGATTATATTATTAAAGGCAACAAAAAATATAATAATCTATCATGAGGTTGATTTAAATAATATATTTTAAATTTGTAATATTGATATTAATAGTATTATTTTATTTAATTTATTAAATTTATAATAAATAATAATAATAATAAATGTATATATAATTTAAAGTAAATTTAACATTTTAATCATTTAAATTGTAGTATATTTACTTTTAATATTAAAAATAAAATATTTGACAAATGCCAAATTTAAGAACATGTTAACAGTTTCTTAGAGGTCAACAACTGACAAGTATACAGTTACTTAGTTATTAATAATTATAGATTTTATATAATTACAAGAAATGATTGACATGTCTAATCTATACTATTAAAAGACTAACTATTTTGCCAAGTGTCGTTGTATACTTTTGCCACGTGGCTTCACCTCCTATTGCCATTTGGAAATTATGTTTTCTAAATCTATAATTAATCTATATCAAAATTCACTTAAATGAAATCTAATCAAATCTAAATCTAAACTAAATCTTATCTAATATGAAACTCAAATTTGAATTTGAATTTGAATTTAAATCTAATTTATTATGTTGTATAAGTAGATACTATAAATATGATAAAATATTTTTAATATTTATCCTACAAATTATTAACATTATTTTTTTTAAATTTAAACTCATGTTATACATGAGTATATCTATCTATTTTATTAAAAAGAGTAAATAGATGTCACTTAGCACCTGACTAGAATGTCAATTGGCGTAACCTGGAAGCGACACATGTAATATTCTACAAATTCTATTTTAAAATATAATTAAATTAATTTAAGAGAAAAACTTCCGCCCATTATCTTGGAAAATATTAAAATATTAAAATAGAATTTATGTCTTTTACTAGCTTCTTATCCAAGTTTTAAAAAATATTAAAATAAATAATTAAATCGATTAGGAAGAAAACAACTATTTACCAGATTTCTATAAATTTTTTATTTCTTTATTATTATTTAATTTCTTGGTTATGTATTTTGCTTATAGTTACCTGGTTTATATATTTTCAGGAATCTTTTTAACAGTATAATATTACTATTTTATTTGTTGTTTCTAAAATAATTTTTAAATTTATACAAATTTAAAAAAATAAATATTTAAGTATCCCGTGTAGTACACGGGTAATAAACTAGTCTATACTATATAAAATAATAGGAAGAATTTCATATACGTCCTTGTAAACTTTTAATATTACACATATATCCTTACAAACTTTCTTATTACATACATATCCTTTTAAACCTTAAAATCTCACAAATATATCCAAATGATTATTTAAAATTTATTTTATCATTTAAAAATTTTTTGAATACCTAAACTACCATCTTAAATCCCAACAAAAATAAATTAAATAATAAAGAAATATCATTTTCTAATTTAATTCAACAATAAATTAATTAAAAAAGTGATATTTAATATTTTTTAAATGATGTAATTAAATTTAAAATAGTCATTTGGATATATTTGTAAGATTTAAAGGTTTAGAAGGATATATATGTAATAAGGAAGTTTGTAAGGATATATGTGTAATATTGGAAGTTTACAAGGATATATATGAAATTCTCCTTATAAAATAAGAAAACAACTTGAAGTTTCTGGACCATTGGATGGAAAGAAATCAATGGTCCAGATTAATGACAACTCATAATTATTTATGAAATGTCTCTTATATACCTTTAATTAAAATCAATAATTATACCTATGCCATTTTATCTTTCATTCCTAATTAAAATCAATAATTAAAAAATATATAAATAACCTTTTATCTTTCTTTCCTAATTTATCTCCTTACATTAATCACTTCAATTTATTATATTAAAAGCAATTAACCAATAGGTTGATAATAACTAAAACATATATATTGTCTTTAAAATTCGAAACATGCATATAATAATTGTAATAATTTTGTATAATTTATATCTTAAAACAAAGATTTATTTATTAATATAACATAACTTTTTTAGTTAAATCATATTAAGTATAAAATGTTGACAAATTAGATACAATTATTCCTTCATATATTTCATATGTTTTTATTCATAAATATTCTACAAAAGTATTGATTTTAAAATTTAAACTAATTTATAGTATTTAAAATCTACTTTTATTCTTAGAATTTCCTATTATTATTACTTATTAGTAGCAATTAGGCTTGACAATAAAACTCATCCCCGACGGGGAACCCGTAACTCGACCCCGATTTGACCGGGGATGGGGACGGAGAATCACCGATTTAAAATAATGGGGATGGGGCAGGGATGAGAGACACTTTAATCCCCGATCCCGAACCCGACCCCGGTTATAAGTTATGTTTTAATATAAATTATTATATATATTTAACTTTACAATGTAAATTATTCATTACATTTTATATAAAATATTAAATATCATTGTATATGACTTTTCTATAGTTTAAAATACTATTGTTATTTTTCATTTTATTGGCTTTATAAATGTTTTGCATCCATTTCTTAGTTTTAGTTTTATTATAAATTATACATTATATATGTAAATACCTCAAATATGTTTGAATAAATTTTTATAAAGTTTATTTACATATATTTTTCTACTAAATTATTATTCATAGTTTAAATTTAAATACTTTTTAGAAACTTGAAAAACCTGATTCCCCGACGGGAATCTCCGATTGGGACGGGGATGGGAATAGAAACTCATTCCCCGACGGGGATGGGGCCGGGGATGGGAGAGAGAATTATGAAGCGGGGATGAGGATGGAAACTAGGGGTGAGCGACGGGTACCATTTTCCGAATCCGAACCGGTACCGCTACCGACCGATACCGAATTAATATATTCGGTTCGATATTCGGTTTTTAAATTAGTTAAAATTCGGTATTCGGTACTTTCGGTTCGGTATTCGGTTCTTAAATTAGCTAAAATTTGGTATTCGGAACCGAACCGACACCATATAAAATTATACGGTTCGGTATTCGGTTCTTCCAAAACTAATAATTTGGTTTCGTTATTTTCGGGATCGGTACCGGTTCGGTTCGGTACGGTACCGAGCTCACCCCTAATGGAAACTGAGATCCCCGTCCCGTCCCATTGCCATCCCTAGTAGCAATTATAAGAAATTATTAATTCGTTTTATCAATTCTAAAAAATCTGAATGAAAATATAAATTGATATAAATAGTACACTTAATAATCTAGCTAATCTATATATCTATAATAAATACTAATAAAAGAGTAACTTTACTCTTTTCTTGTGAAGTTACGTGTCATCAATATGAATCGATACGTGACATTTATGAGTTTTAAAAATAATAAAGAAATTTAATTGAATTATATCCAAATCTAATATAATCTACTTTTAAATATAAATTAAATCAAACAAAATCTAATAATCTACTAACTTATTAATTATAATATAATATAATAAAAGTTTAAAAAATATAAGCAAATAATTACTATTCATATATATATATATATATATATATATATATATATATATATATATATATATATATATATATATATATATTTATATAGTTTTGTTTAAAAATATATTATTTATATATTTACCTTTTAATTTATTATATTATATATATACTAAAAATATCCACGTAATACGCGGGTAATAAACTAGTTTATACTAAAAATATGAATAATGCATTTAACGCATGACACATTTTTACACTTTTTCTCTCCTCATGTGATCCTTTGATTTTGACACGTGTCATAATCTTACTTTTTGGTTGTTTTTCAGGCCTACCAGTTACATATATGGCATGTCAATCATTTCTCTTGATTAAAATTAATAAAATTATAAACTATATGATATGTGGTCATTAAATTATAAACAAAAATAATAAGTGACTTATAATATAGATATAGATTTTTCAAATGCAACTAAAACATATCTATCCAAAAATATTTATATTTTAATATTTATTTCCAAATTGGAGTTTCCATGAGTTCTCTAATATATTTCTTCAGATCTACTACTTGTTAATAGGAGTGGATTATCTTAAATTTTTTTTTAAAATCTATTATGGACGTTGATGAAGGTGATAATAGGAGTACTGTAACGAAATTTAATTTCAATTGTTGACATATCTTTTTTTATAAAATATACTTCTTTAGAAATATTTAAACGAATCATATTATAATTTTCTTTTCAAAATGAATATGTATACATCGATGTAAGCAACAAAATACAGTTCTTTAGAAATATATAAACGTATAAAAAATTTATCATCTGGGTTTGCAAACGTACCCTTTTGTGAAATAAGCTTTCGCTTTAGCGCGCTAGCAATTGATCTAAAATGCATTATCGTAAAATGGTTAACCTTTTAGTTTTTAGATAATTAAGAAAGGAAGTTTCTTCCTTCTAAATATAGTTAAACACGTATTTATCATCGTACAATTTGACTTCTTTTGATTACAAGAAAAACTAGATTCTAACTTTTTCAAACGAACTGAGTCTTACGAGATTTCTGGATTTGCATTTCGATAAATTGCATTTTGCAAAAGTACTGCAAATATCTCTCTACCAGTTGTTGGAATGATGCAAGTCAGGCCAGACCTTGATTCAGAAAGATGAAGGGCCTAATAGCTCCATATTCAAGCTCCTATATAATTGTGTTTTAGACATAAAAAGACAAAACTTATACCAGAAAGATGATTTTAACTCCCAAACGCATTTACTTTAATTTTTCTGTTTTGTTCAAAACACAAACGAAATGACTTTTAAAACGTGAATCCAAACGTTCCCCTTAGCTTTAACGTATCTTCCTAAAGTTTCCGATGTCGACACCTTTTTTACCATAATCGCACTCTCCCCACCTCTCTTTATTTTCGGTTCGATACTTCATCAAATGAAGAGAGGCTAATAAATAATTAGCTTGATAATTTCCTCGAGTATGTAATGTGGGATATTTTGGGCCAAAATTTGATGGGCTTGGGTCATTTAGTACTTATTATAAGTCTAAAATATTCAATCCTTAAAGCCCATAAGCATATAAATCATTCGATTATTTAAATCAATATTATTTAGGATTTAATATGAAAAAATCAACATATTTTCACAAATTTTGGATTTTCATCCCTCCATATTATTTTATTCCATAAAAGTCCTCAAGTTAATTTTTTCTTTTTGGTTTAGTGAAATTTGGACATTAAAACCGTGTTTTTCAGTTTTTAAAAGGGAAAATGGCATCAAATAGCTCTGAACTTTCGACTTTATACACATTTATGTAGTGAACTTTTTTTTGTGCACATTTGGTAGTCAAAGTTTCAAAATTGTTCCAATTTGGTAGTTGGCGTACCTTTTAACCGGTTGCTTCCGGTTTCGATGCCTACGTGGACAATTTTTTAATGACGTGGCTACCCGTTTTTATACTATACCCGGTTTTATCTACGTGGCAATCCGTTTTTTAAAATCACCAGGGTTTATAACCGGGTTTTTTAAAAAACGACGTTATAAACCCGGGAGATTTCTTAATTTCATACGGCGTTATAAACCCGGGTGATTTTAAAAAACGGGTTGCCACATAGATAAAACCGGGTATAATATAAAAACGGGTAGCTACGTCATTAAAAAATTGTCCACGTAGGCATCGAAACCGGAAGCAACCGGTTAACAGGTACGCCAACTACCAAATTCGAACAATTTTGAAACTTTAACTATCAAATTTGCACAAAAAAAGCTCACTACATAAATGTGTACAAATTCGAAAGTTCAGAGCTATTTGATATCATTTCCCTATTATTTACTCTGTTTTTAGAATTAGTTTAAATTATTAAAAGAAATAATGTCAACATTTAAGTTCGGAATTTGGGACGCTAAGCTACAATAACAAACTTAGGTGTGTTCTTTTACCCCCAATAAGGAGTTATTGACCTATTTCACTTATTCGATAAGTGAAAATAGGTTATAAGTGTGTTATTTTTCAATTAGTCACAGGTGACATTTTTCACTTATTGGAGACTGATTCGGTAAGTAGGCCAAGACTTATTACCACTGGTTACATTAAAACCTAATACGCTCTTCCTCCCCTTAGCAATTTCTCACAGCCTACACATATGTCGTTGGTGTCGCCTCCCCCTGCAGCCACCACTTTGTCGTCGGCCATGCTCCGCCGCTGCCGCTCTTTGTCTTCCCCTATGTTGCCCTATGTTTGTCTCCCTTTATCATGCTTCTTCCCTCAACCATTGACCTCCAACCTCTATCCATAACCACCGTTGCCGCTGTTCATCCTCCCCTATGCTGCCCTTTTCGCTCCAACATTCACCTGCAATCGGCCTCTGCACTTCACAACCAGACCGACCCCCTCTTTTCTGTTATCGAAGGGAATGCTGGTAGGCCACTAGAAAACCCTAACATTGCTTCAATTTCAAGTGTGGGTGCATCGAACGACCAGATCCAGGTGACACATCTCCATAATATACACCTTGAATGATGATAAGTCATCATCTCCACTGTTATTCTTGTTGGAGTTGTTAATTTTAGTGCTTGAGGTGTTGTACATTTGTCCTTTTTTCTATCATTTTTTGTGAGGTGATTCTTTTATTATTAAAACTTGAATATGTTTATTACCAACTAAGATACATATCGAGAGCATTTTCCTTTTATGTTATACATTATACTACTATACATTCTAGACTATTTATTGATAAAAAAATCATATAAAAGTCACCATCTTATTTATTTTTCTTTGAAATTTAAGATACAATAAATACGACTATTTAGTCATACCAACCCCAACAAAAAGAAGTTTGTTTCTTGGTTTTTCAGTTAAAAATAAGACACAACTAAGATAAATGATTTTAATTGAGAAATAATAAATTGCATTATTTAATTTAATTTAAGAATCAATAGTCATTGACATATTGTAACCTAATAATTAATAAGTTTTTTATACATATTTTTTAAGGGATAATTGCGTAAAAAACCTTAAAGTTGGACCATTTTTGTGGTTAAAACCCCTAACCATTGTTTGTTGCACAAAAACCTCTAACCGGTAAAATCTTTTGAAATTAGGACTTGACCGGTTATAATAGGTTGCTATGCTTACATGGCACACACGTGTCGTCCACATGGCAAACCCGACTTACGTGGCGCCTACGTGGCACTACATGTATAATTCTTAAACTGAATTTTTGCATAAAAAACCCCGAAATTGGTGACTTTTTCGATTAAAACCCTTAACTATATTTTTCTCACATCCAACCAACAATAATATTTACCTTTTCTTTTTTTCTCTACATCTAGCAACTCCGATTACTCTATCTCCTCTTTATGTTCAGTGTTGTTTATTTTATGTATGTATGTTCGATTAACTTTTGCCGTTTAATTTTAAATTTTAACTTCAATTGTGTCGTTTGTGTTCACGAGTTGCATTTTTAGGTTCTGCTTTATGTTCAATTTTATTTATTTATATTCCATCTTAGCATCTGAATATGATCAGTCAGAGCAGGAAGCTTCGCTAGCCTAGAGGGTGGAGGTTTCATTGGGAAACGAATTTTTTGTTTGATAAATAAAAGTTTAATAAATATCCATGTTATCAAAATGCAATCAGTGAAGACTCAATTTTAATTATATTTGTTGGTTGGAGGTTTTTTATCAAATTTAAAATGATTTGGGGTTTTAATTGAAAAAACTAATCAAGTTGGAGGTTTTTTACGCAAAAATTTATTAAAAAGTAACACATCATCAAGTTGCAACCGACTAAACCGGTTGCAAGTTAGATTTTTTGAAAAAAGCCCAAATTTACAAAGTTTTAACCAGTTCGAGGTTTTTTGTGCAATGAAAAGTGGTTGGAGGTTTTAATCGCAAAAATGATCCAACTTAGAGGTTTTTTGCGCAATTTCTCCATTTTTTAATAATTAGGTTAATTTCTTATTTGAAAAATAATGGGTTAATGCATTAAACTATTTTTGGGCATTGTTTTCAAAGATTTCATAAATGTAATAATAGATTGGTAGAAAGAAAACTCCTTATGGTTGAAAAATGAATGCAAGGCATAGATTCATTGAAATCCATAAAGTTTTTGAATGTAGCTACACAATATTTATTGGGCATGATGTCATACCCAAAAAAAGCAAAAAATAATTGTAATTTTACTGGTCAAATGCAACTTAATTTGGAAACTACCATTAAAAACCCTACTTGATTAAACCTCCTCATATATCCACTAATGTTTACATAAGTAAAATACCCAAAAAAAAAATGTAATAATATATTGAAAAATTCAATAATTGTTACTGACTATTCAAGATTTAAAATTGATGTGACATTTTGAATTACCCTTAATCAAATGGGTTAGTTATGGTCAGTACTCAAACCGTACGAGGGTGTTGGGTTTTGCATTATAATAAGGATATTTAGTTTATTATGTTACAATAACGTAATTAATTCGTTTAAACTGTTTGAAACTGGGTTGCATACGTTAATAAGTGATTATTAGCGTATAGAGTTAATCCTACCATACTTTTTCATAAATTAAAAAATGTAGCTTATTTGCTTAGTAAGTTATTATTTGGTCATTTTACAAGTTAAAACGCAAATCAAAACACTTTAAAAACTGTTTATTTGATAATTATGATAGCAAACAGCAAAAGCTAAACCAAACACTACATTTCTGGCAACACTTTTTGTTACAGCTATTATCTGATTATTAGTTTTCAAACCACTACAATATTTTTTCAAACACAAATCCAAATACCCTCTAAGATTACAACTTTCGATTCAAGAAACTTGTAAACGGTCTTGAGTTGAAAAGATAAAAAACTGATTAATATAAAAGGTTTTCACTTTTTAGTCATGATTTTCATATTTTGGTTTCGAGCAATCAAGCAATCAATCTTTTAAAATACGATCTCATTCCTTTCATTTAAAACTCATTAAACAAACACAACCTGAGTTTTAAATATTCGAAACTTAATGTAAAACTGTTTATGTTCTAATACATAATTTAACATTCTAAACTGATAATCTGTTTTTAGATTCTAGATATAAACGTTGTAATTATTAGATTCAAAACACATCCAAACACCTTCTACCTTTATTAACATTCGTTAATCTTTCTTCGAATTAGCTTCTCCTGACCCTTTTGTTAACCACGACTTTACCATTTCTTTGAAACATGAATGATGAAACCCACATGCCTTCCTCCATAAAGACGACCGTTTTAACATTTGGGAAAGTGTGCAATCGTGACGGTGTCATCATGATTGCAATCACGACCCAGAGCTGGGCTGGTTTTAGTTGTATTCGACGTCGAGTCCTAATGGTGCTGCTATAGGTCATCTCGGAAATTAGGGTTTTTAGTGAGGATTTAAATGAGAAATGAGTACAATAACAAAGGGTTTGAAATGCTCCCATCTAGCTCTATATGACTACCATGTAAATGAGATGAAAAAATGGAAAGAAATTGAGGGGGTGGTGTATGATTTTTAAGCTTTATGAGATGAGTCAATTTGGGATGATGTTGATACTCGTATTCAGGCACCGTTCGGTTTTTAGTTTTTGATCAATCTGGTTTGGTTTTGGATCGAAACCAAACACAAACCGAAATTTTTCTTTTTAAAATGGAGGAACCGTCAGAGTCGTTCCTATTGTTATGGATGCCCGGGGCAAAAACTTATAAAGGGACTTCTAAACATGTATGCATATATAACAGTTACAAATTAAAAGACACAATCATATAAATATGTACGTAAATATCACAATCAAACAACTAGCAAAACTACTAATATTAGTCTAGGTATTAGATAAAAAATTTTTTTGACCCCCTTGGCTGTTGGGCCCTCGGCAGTAGCCCAGGTTGCACACCTGAATGGGCCGGTCCTGGAAACCGTTTGGTTTTTGGTTTTCCGGTTTCACTTTTCCATTTTGGATTATCATATTTTCGGATTGCATTAATGGGTTTTGTGGTTTTCGGTTATTTGCATGTGGTTTGAGTTTTGGGTTTAAACCCAAAAAATCTTGGACTATTTTTTTAATTTATTAAAACTGAATTTAACATATTGAAAAATAGCAAGTTGATATGTTACTTATCTGATTCCAATTCATTTTAGAATCATGTTGTATGGTATCTTTTAATGTACATTGTATGAACCTTTATTCTAACTTTTGAAACAACTATTTTGTGATAATTTTTTTTGACCTTATGTAAAAATCTATTTTGGCAGACATGAAATACAATTTTTAAATTAAAAAAGATAATTAAATATTATCTTTTTACCCAAAAATAGAACATAAAATTAAAATTTTACTTTATTAATTGGTAATCAATACCATTTTTTGTCAAATTTGAATTTTATGTAATCAAATATTATTTTTTTTACCAAAAAAGAAAACATAAAAATTAAAAATTTACCTTCTTAATTGGTCATTAATACCATTTTTTTTTGTCAAATTTGAATTTTATGTTCTTTTTTTCTTAGCCTTTATTGTTAATTTTTACATTTTATATTACGTTTATTGGTAATTTTTCCTATATTTAAATGCGTCTTTTTATTAAGTGGTCAAGAAGCTTCATCATTCCCATAATCTTTATCTCGCATTTAATTTCATTGCATCTAAAATTAATTTATAATATTATATTTCTACAATCGTATAATTATATTATCAATTTCAATGTGCAACAAGGTTCTCAACATGGTTCATATTCTTCACGGTATTGGAAATCATTCAAGGCATCAACTTCTCCATTCAATGTTTGTAGCAACCTTGAGTCGGAATCATATTTGTTCGCCACCGAATCATAAAAGTCTC
Source organism: Centrapalus pauciflorus (assembly GCA_020465985.1). Lineage (NCBI taxonomy): Eukaryota > Viridiplantae > Streptophyta > Magnoliopsida > Asterales > Asteraceae > Centrapalus > Centrapalus pauciflorus. The sequence goes on from JAANYP010007274.1 coordinate 239,505, forward strand.
AAAGAAAACAAATGAGCTTGGAATCTCGGTTTATTTTGCAAGCATCCTCAAGACCTTGCAATATGGAGAATCAGAGATCATATCGTCGTGTGGCCATGATACTTCATCAAGGATTCGTTTTGTCAGGTTCACGTCGGGTGCTTTCCTCGCTCGTTGTATCTAGGAGCATGTGTCGCTCGCTGCTTATGAGAATTTCTAGGGCTCTGCCTAACAAAGTGTTGGTCGAGATTATTATAGAATGAGTGGAGATTGGAACGAAGAAGAACAAGGGTGGGTTTGTAGGATGAAACCGTATATTTGTATTAATCGGATCAGTAAACTGTATATTTGCATTAAAATTAAATGCAAGATAAAATTATGGGGATGAGGGAGCTTCTTGTCCGTTTATTAATTTGGCAACAGTATTACGACTTGACAGAGATAACCAATTTGTATCGAACACAGTCGTGAAATCCTTTAAGAATGTTTATTGTTCATCATGAAACGTCTGTTTAACATCATCACTGCCAACAAATAGATTCATGTAATTATCAAAGTTCAGGTTTATGTCTGGAATGACATTCTACAAGGACTCTGGTGTAGACGGGGAGTTGACATGCTGAAATGATTTCATGAATGAAGTTAAAGCACCTTTGGTCCATCTCTTAAGAGTGTATTACACAAGAATTTTCTTAATACAACTAATTCTAAAAATATAAAAACAATGACAACAAAGATAACACTTTCTTATAAAAAGGTTACAAGTACAATACATTGTGCCATTGTATTTAGTAATAGTGACCTAAAAGAAGATTGCTTGTAAAGAATAATTAAAATAAAAGATAAAGACTAATTACTAAAAAGATTTTACTATGACAATTACACAATGTTTAAAATAATACATAATAGTGAAGCATGTAGAAAATAAAGTATTACCTGATTTTCATTAGGCATATTTGGATCCTTCGTGGTATACTGGTATCTCTGACCACAAAGATGGTAAGTCCTTCGATTGTTATTAACGCGAATACGTACAAATGTTAACAGATTTTTTAATTTCATTCTAAACTCTTGCAAACATGTTAAGAGTGTACATGTCTGATGTCTGCTTCACAAGTGAGTTTTTCGTTTGTAATTAAATGTGTTTGTTAGATGAATTCAGATCACTAAGGTGTTGTTTAGATCTTTGAAACTCCATCACAACCTCTTAGTGACTATAAAATTCTAACAATGTCAAATTATGGTTTATCAACTGCTCGAAGAATCGATTTTCACTCTCTGATCATGATGCCATCCACATCAAGCCTGGGTGTCACGAAAGTAAGCTGTAATCCATGATTTTCCAATATTGTACATCATTTTTAACCAACGATTCTTTGCAAATGAAACTCTTTGATCAAAGACTTCCATCCACGTTGAAAAGACTTTAGATTAATGAGCTCATTCCATAAAAAAAAGTGTGAAAATAGTCTGAAGTTTGTTTTAGCATAAAAATATGACCCAACTTGTGTAAACAACCATGAAATATATTAAAATGTGAAGTAAAATAAAAACTAATGTGTATTACCTTGATTGTAAGTTTGTCCATAATATGACACATACATAACTTATGTCCTGGCAATTAAAATACACCATCTATAGTCAACTTCATGGATGGATCTTGATCGGTCACAACAACTAAAAGTTGTTTGTCAAAAGCATTCAAGAAAGCCTTAAGAAATCAAGTGTAAAGGTCATGAGATTCAGTGGACAGTAAACCGACACCAAAAGTGACATCTTCTATGGTTATTAACACCGGTAACAACACAAAAACCATATTATATTTGAAAAAATAAAATCATGTTATATAAATAGTTAGACTACAAAATTAAATTATAAAACATTAACGTGTCGTAAAACAACTAACTTGTTCGTCCTAAATGTTTCACTAAAAGACATAATGCTGACAAATGCAATATACATACGTTTTGATGTTTCATCAGCCCAAAATATGGATGTCAATATCCCATTTTCAGTTGAAGAATAATCAAAATGAGAAGTCATTAACACATTCTTTTTTGAACAACAACATTTGGACATCGGCATCATCAATGTAGTTTAGAATATCACTTTTGCAATTTTTAAAGTCAACGATTGTTGCAACAACCTTCAAAGAAACACCAACCATTTGAGACGTCATATGATGAACCGAAAGTTCATAAACCAATACTGAAAACTACGACCTTTAAATACGAAATGGTGTGGGAACTTAACGAATCAAATCGAAAATTTGACTTAATGATTTTCTAAACAATTAATACGAGTAATAATGCAGCGTACCTCAAGTCGAACCCGAAAATTTGCAAACTCGAACCCAAAACGAAAAACCCCAAGTCGTAGCTCTCGTTCTAAGTTTGAAGTTTCTTTTCATTTATTCACTGTATTTTTTTTTTCTGAGTCATCGGCAGGATTATATAGGAAACTCATAGCCTACGATTTCGACTCTCTAAATAATCTCCAATGCTACTCTCTTATTGTCATCTTGTTTTGATTTTAAAATTGTATTTCTGTTTTTTCTTTTCATCGTAACAGACTAACAAATGTGAAAGATTTTTTTTATTTCCTTTATTCTATTTATTATTTATTAACTTTATTATAAATATTTATATATAGCATAACTCTTACTATAAAACGGTAAATTTAATTCTCATATTAATTACTGTTTTTATTATTATCTTTCAAATCTTTAAACAAGAATCTAATGATAATTATTAACTCTTTGAAATAAATTTTAAATTTTCAAATATCCTTTTCATTTATTTCTTATCTTTATGAATTACATTATATTCAAATATCTATAATCTAAAACATATTTTATCATTATTTAATAATTACTCAAAATACATAATACTTATATCGATAATAAAGTTACAAATTTTGAGTCATTTTAAACTTAACATCCACAAAATATTAACTATTATTCACTCTTTAAATGAAATTCGCCCTCAAATTTCAAGTATATATGTATCGTCAATGATAACTTCATAATCTTCACTTTTCAACATATTTTCATAAAATACCGACTATTACAATATTCACCACTTAAAAATAAATTTACGTAATACAGATAGTCACTAAACACACATACGATTTATCGTTCGAATCATTATATTTGAAATTATTCTCATTTTTCAAAATCATCGAAATATTCTTCCACTCAATCATTAATATAAATTCAATAGCTAAAATTTCATAAAAACTTACTTAAAGGCAATTTGGTCCTTCAAATTAACAAAACTTAATTATTATAGTAATCCTCATTGTTCTAGCCTCAATGGTTTCTACAAACTCCCAAACATGCCTACAAAGTAAATGTAGGGATAAGCTCGGTTCTCGAATCGATCCGAACCCGAATTACCTGAAAACCTAAAACTTGTAAAATCAAGAACCGATAACCGACCCGAATATGAAAAGCTCATGTCCGGTTTTGGTCATTTCCCGACTTTTACAAAGAAAAAAGGAAAACCGGACCGAACCCGATGGAATCGAAATCCGAATTATAGAAACTGAGAACCGACCCGAAAATGAAACGGTCCGGTCTAGTTCGGTTCCGGTCTGGTTGCAGGTAGGGGTGTAAACGAGCCGAGCCGAGCCCGTTTAAGCTCGAGCTCGGCTCATTTCGAGCTTTGTATGTAAAGCTCGAGCTCGGCTCGTGAATAATTTTTCAAGCTCGAGCTCGGCTCGGGCTCGGCTCGTTTATTATATATTTTTAATTTTTAATTATTCTTTAAATAACCTTTTTATATAATATATATAACTTGTTATTTTAATATATTTATATTTATATCTATATATTATATATTTATTAATTTTTAAAATTTATTTATATCTAGACTCGTTTAAGCTCGTTTAGGCTCGCGAGCTCGACATGTGAAGCTCGGGCTCGAGCTCGGCTCGGGCTCGTTTAAATCGAGCTTTTAACGAGTCGAGCTCGAGTAGTTCACGAGTAGCTCGGCTCATTTACACCCCTAGTTGCAGGTCAACTCGGGTAAAACGAGTTTTTTACTCATCTCTACTTATATGACATAAAATTTTGCAATTGACTTGGTAAAATAACACTTGACTTAATACCTTTTTTTAAATCAAACCTAACCACAATTCATAGGTCAAATTTTATGGAAACTTTTGATTTGTAAGATTCTAAATAGAACAAACTCTACCGATCACTCACAGGTCAAATCTATGACTTACTACAGAGACGAATTTAAAGTATTGATAAAAAGAAGCAAAATATGCACATCACTCACAGGTCAAGCCAATGTCTTACCATAGAGATCGGCCTTTAAGCTCTGATACTATTTGTAACATCTCAACTTTTCAATCTAGAATATACGATATTTTAAACATGTCTACCTAATGATAACCGAGCACTAACAATAAGGTACGATAATTCGAGCTAAAAACAAAAACAACAACAATTACACTTGTCTATCAAGTGTATGGTTAATCAAAATTATACATTGGACCAGCCGATCCAAATATACCAAACAATTGTAGATAGGTTGTATGACAGACTTACACTACATCAGTATCCATCAATACAAGTCAATAACTATGATCGATCAATAAACATCCTATTAATTAGTCGATCACCTCAAAACAATGAAGAAACGGCGTATACTAATCACACTGGCACCAAAGTATACTACCTCAATAGTTAGATGCTCACATGCCCAAAGTAAAAAACATAACAATATCTATATATATATATATATATATATATATATATATATGTGTGTGTGTGTGTGTGTGTGTGTGTGTGAGAGACTGTGTGGTTTGAAAGAAAAAATAAAAAAGGGGTGAAAGAGAGCGGTGCCGCGCGGCCTCCTGAAGCCGGAGGGGGTGGGATTTTTGCGGGGCCGGGCACCAGGATTGGGTTCCCGGCGGCCTGGGACTGATGTGGCAAAGCCGCTCCCAAGCGGCCAGAGTGTACCCATTGGCCTAACACTTGTCATTATAACTTAATATGTTTCAAAGTAGATTCGTTGAATTTTCGTACATGTCAATTAAACAGTTTTTTTTAAATCATTAATACGTTTTTTGATTTTAGAAAATCATTTTTTACAATGAATATACTTTTCAATCAATTTGCAAAATCAAAAAACCAGAAACGATTAATTTGAAGAACAGTTATTCTATGCATGTACATCATATTTGCAAATTATACACCCCCTTTCTTAATGTGAGGTGGATTAGGTTTAATCGTTAGATTCCACGTCATTAACATAAATATATGTGAGACAGGAAGTGTATGATTAATAAAAATTAACGAGATTGATAGACGTACAACAATGCTCTTTATAGAAAGTGAAAATTATGCAAGAAACCCTAAAACTATAAAAGTTTTCAGTTAAGTCATCCTTTCATATTTTTTTTTTGGTAAGTCCCGAAACTAATCAAAATTCATATAATCAGTCCAAATGTATCTTACAACCTGTTAAGCAGGTTATCGTGTTTAATCTATTTTGTAAAAAACAATCAAAGTATAAAACTTTTTCGATACAGTCTCTCATTCATTTAGTATTTATTATTATTACAATCCACCAATGTATGTGTGCGTGTGTGTGTGTACTATATATGTTTAGGTTCAAGTGAGTAACACTTATTACACAGTGCCCGAAGATACCACTTTAAAATTATTTTTTTTTAAAATTTTTTTCATAAACATGTTTAATTAACATTACACAGATGATATATAAATTTCACGTAAATTCACACATTATACATGAAATCACGCATCACATAAATGCACACTCACATATATGCAAATTTATGTAAGTATACGTTTACATCATTTTCTAGGACCGAGGAGATGTGAATATATGTGAAATTTACATATTATCTTTATAATGTTAATTAAAAGATGTTTGTAAAAAAGTTTAAAAAAAAGTTTTTTTAAAGGTGGTAACTTATGGTGCGCTGCATAATGAGTGATACTCTCTCGAGCCATATTTTATATGTGTGTGTGTGGGTGTGTGTGTGTGTGTGTGGGGGGGGGGGGGGGGTTCAATGGAGAACCAATGTGCATTAGAAAACCATAGGAAACCAACATGGTTCGTAAACAATCTGAAATGCATCAAGAAGATTATTCAAGGGCATTATGGGTATATTCCTTTGTCATTAATCTAGTAGCTTTTAAAAATCCGATTTAATACTAGAAAGCTCTATAATTACTCTACGTACTTGCCAATTTTGATGGGATTTATCAATTAAATAAAAGTGATATTTTACATGAAAAGTAGAGAGGTTTCTATTTTGACAATTTACATGTGTACCATTTTGCCCATTTGCACACCGATGCATCGATCAGATGATGAATCCGAAAAGTGATATTAATTACATCATTGTCACATTGTTCTTTTTAATTAATGCATCAGATCCAATGGCTACGATTGATAGATATTGTTTTCCTATTTTCCTGATGCACATTGGTTTCGAAGAACTTTAAAGATTCACAATGCATCGCATGAAAATCGTAATGAATCACGTGGAAATCGATGCATCACGCGGGAATTGTGATGCATCACGTGAAAGTAATGATGCATCACGCGCGAATTGTGATGCATTTGTGGTAGTGCATTGTGGCTCTTCATGTTTATTCGATACATAAAGGTTCTCCATTCAACCCCACTATATATAGATTGAGGTTCTATGGGGCACCACGATGCATTGTGAACCGGGGGAACAAAAAATGCACAATATATTAAATAATGATGCAATAATGACATTATTGGAAGTTTAAACAATTATTTAGTTAGATTAAGATATTTAAGATATTCTATATTCAAATAACCGGATATATATTATGGTAATTGCTAAAATCGTGGAGTTTTTAGTTAGGATATATTGCATTTGTTTTGAGTTTCTGTCCATGCATGTCTTCATACAGTTTTCATCTCCACACCCGTAGCTAGACATCCGATTGAAATTGAATTTATATGCATGTCTTCAGTGCATAAACTTTATTGAAATTGAATTTATATGCATACTGAAATTACCTTAATATACATATTGAAAGTCGACGCATAATGCATTACAAAAGAGATGCAACTCAAACCTTCATAAACACATACTTTGATTATGAACTAAACATCCTACCGATTGAACCCAAAACTAACTAGGGCATAAAAACCCTCATATACGAAATACGCACTTCGATTATGAACTAAACACCTCAATGAACACGAAATATGCAACAATGCACTTCCATTTAACAAAATAATCGAAGTTGCAACGGCGAAAAAAACCGGTTGTTCGCACATGAATGTTTGCTTTTTTCTTTTTTGAAAACCCTTGAACCGTATGCATTGTATCTGTGTACTTGAAGAACAAAGCTTAATCTATTTGAGTAAGCATGAGTGATTTTAGGGATAAAGATGGAGGGAGGAATCTTGAGCGAAATCCGGAGCAAATACGAATTATGGAAGGAGGGCTAGAATCGCGGTATGCAACGAAGGAATGTAAATTTTAGCTAAATGAATCTTCTTCCAATTTTGCCCTTCCGCGCGTGATATGTTGTGCACCGGTGCAACAAAGTTCAACTTAATTACCCTTTTGCCACTAAAATATGATCCTTTGAAATTATAGATCTAACGGTGTATGGAGGTTCTCAAGTTGCACAATATATATATATATATATATATATATATATATATATATATATATATATATATATATATATATATATATATATATATATAGAGTTAATTACACACATGGTCCCTGTGGTTTGTCCTAAAATTTGGATTTGGTCCCTGAACTTTCAATTTTGCAGAAACAGTCCTTATTTTCATAGTTTGTTTGCAATTTTGGTCCCTCAACCTATTAACTTTTCTAATATGACCAAATTACCCTTATTTTGATGCAAACTATAGGGACCATTTCTACAATTAATTTTTTAAGTCTTTTTTATTCTTAATTATATAAATTCTTTTTTAGTGTCACTTAAATTTAATAAACTATTAAAAAAGAAAAAAATTATTTAATTATTTATGTTGGTTCATAAATGATTTAGATATTTTTAGTCTTAATTAATTTTAATTTACTATAATCAAAGTGTAAACCAAACAAAATTTATAATCGAAAAAATCATTTATGTTTAGAAATTATTTTTTAAAGGTTTCATAATAAGAAATTTTTTCTCTATGATTATTTATACTGGTTCATAAATTTATAATAAAAAATATTTATGTTGATCAAACCACAAAGACCATTTATGTAATTGGCTCTACTTTATTTTTAGTGTTAATTAACTTTAGTAAATTATAAAAAAAAATATTTATGAGCCAACAGTTTAATTAAAGTTATAAATATTAAAGAACTTACATAAATAAAAATTTAACGTTTAATTTGACCGAGTTAAAAAGAACTTCCAAACGGCCTAAGACAACTCAAATGTTTTTATTTGACGTATCAATTATTTTATCGTTTTAATTTTTAATGACACCAAAAACGATTTAAAATTTTAGGTTCATATAACATCTTTGAGATTCATGATTAACAACTTTAATCATCAACTTTGGTTTGTCAAACCTTTACATAAAAATCGAGAAATATAAATAGGTTTTTAATCTTTTTTCGTCTTTCAATTTTACTTTTCATTTTAATCCGATTAAATCGACACCTTTAAAATTTAAAACATTTAGATCTATCACTTTAACATTATCACATTGCTTTGATACAAATGTGAACGGATTATAAAATAGAATCTTTAGCCGATTTTATTCAAGAAGAAAGTAAAATATATTTGACCAACAAACATATTTTTATTATAAATTTATGAACCAACATAAATAATTATAGAGTCAAATATTTTTTATAATATTTTATATACGAAACCTCTAGAAAATAGTTTCTAAACATAAATCATTTTTTCGATTATAAATTTTGATTGTTTACACTTTGATTATAGTAAATTAAATTTAATTAAGACTAAAAATATCTAAATCATTTATGAACCAACATAAATAATTAAATAATTCTTTTCTTTCTTTTATAGTTTATTAAATTTAAGTAACACTAAATAATAATTTATTTAATTAAGAATAAAAAAGGCTTAAAAAATTAATTGTAGAAATGGTCCCTATAGTTTGCATCAAAATAAGGGTAATTTTGTCATATTAGAAAAGTTAATTGGTTGAGTGACCAAAATTGCAAACAAACTATGAAAATAAGGACCGTTTCTGCAAAATTGAAAGTTCAGGGACCAAATCCAAATTTTAGGACAAACCATAGGGACCATTTTTGTAATTAACTCATATATATATATATATATATATATATATATATATATATATATATATATATATATGAGATAAACTGACACACACAATGTAGATGGTGACTGAATTTTAGGTTTGACTATCATTTACTACATATGGCCTATTTATCTGCCTAGTGTCCCTACTACCCACATCCATGTTGAGCTGTTTCACACTCATCACTCTGTGACATGATTTTTATTTTTATTATTTTTTTATATCAATAAATAACACATTGTTTTTGTTTCATTTCATATTCATTTCTGTTACTCTTAAATATGTCCAAACATACGATTACTAATTTTGGCCTTCCCAATCTCTATCTACATTGCTAAAACTCTTATCACCTATAGCTCTCCTTACACCATAATGATTCCTATATACAACAAGTTAGTATTCGAATCGTTATTTCAGAACAAAAATGCTACTTCTGTCATTATTGGATGTGTTTGTTTTGAAGTTACTTCGTTATTTGTGTGGTCAATTGAGTCGTTCATTGACAAAATCATGCCTTGTCACCGTGCGTGACAAAGGCAGTAGGCTATTACGTTTTGGGGTCGTTAGACGGTTGGAACTAATCACTTTAGATACTTATTTTTATTATAATATATCTTAATTTGAAAATTTTGGACCCTAATGATATTAAAAAAACAAGCCTATATGTTAATTTAGTATATATTTTTTGTTTTTTATTAGCTTTTGACTTTGATAATATATATTATGCTTATAATAATATTTGTTATATTGTTTAACTTTGTTTTGTCAAGTGTGATACACTTTAAAAAGATATGCTAGATACTATATGTAAGGGTACACATAAATTAAATGTATAAACTTTGTTGTAGCCCATTATAAAAAACAAAAATAGTTGTTTACATTTAATATTTTGTTATCATCAATAAAATTATACTTAATGGTATTAGTTAGTATCCAACTTAACCCGATAACAACCCATATTAAGGATACATTCGATTCTGGAATCGATCCGAACTCGAAAATGCCTAAAATTTAGAACCGAGAACATACCCGAAAATAAATCGGTTCAGTTCTTTTTTCCTGATTTTTACAAATAAAAATAACCCACCGAATTAATGGATTTTTAAGAACCGATAGTCAGCTTAAACATAGTTTTGTCCCGTTCGATTCAGTTCAGGTAAACACAAGTTTTGCTCATCATTAAGCCACATAAACGATTTAACGACTCTCTTTTTTTTCTTTAGACGCCAATAGAAAATGAGAATAATGGTATTTTTGTTTTGTTTTTCATACATTAATCGAGAAATTAGTTATCATAATTTTATATATTTACTATTACGTTATATTGGCTAAATTATGATGAAATTATATAAAATCTATTAAGATATAGATATGGTAATAAATGTATGTAAGCAATAATTTTATATTTGAATATATAAATAAATAATTTGTGAAATGATGTTTTTAATATGGATTTTTCCCACAAGCCACATAATGTGTTGAGGAATAATTTTTTTTTTTTTTTTAAAAAAGATTTGAAAGGAGACCGAAACATGTGACCTAATGCCAACTGCCAAACATTAGTCCCCATCTTTTATTCTTTATCACTCGTATATTTGTACCCAACATACAATTGCCGGTGTTTAAAATATAATTTTTTTATTTTGTTAAACAAAAGATATATTAACTATTAAGTTTCGTTTGGATTAATGAATTAAAAATAATGGATTGTAAAATAATAGGATTTTGAAATATTTAAGGGGATGAATGGATTATGAAAGTGGGAGAAGTGAGAAATATGAAATCCGAAATGAGTTAAATCTTTTTTTTAATCCTAACATGACAATGTCATATTTGTAAATCCAAAACCTAAATGAACTGTTTAAATTCTTCAAACCAAACAGCACCTTAATTTATCAATACATGTATAACATGGGTAAATTTTTTTATAAAATAATTTTATTAAAATTGTATGATAAAATTTAAAAATATTGTATCATTTTATATAGTCTGTACTTATAATAATATTAAATATTAATTCAAATTATATTTTATTTTTATATTAGATAAGATTTAGATATGATTTAAATTGTTTTTATATGAAATAATTATAGATTTTAAAAAATATAAAATACAAATAGCAGTAATAGGTGACAACATGTGACAAATTAGTTACTCTTTTATCAGTATTTGGCATAGATTATAGATATAGATTTAAGAGAAGATAAGTAATATCTAATCTTTCAAGAAAGAAGAAACTAAACTGGTAACCATCTATACTGGTTTAGTTACTCATAACTTATTAGTTAAAATAAATCTTTTTACGTTTATTTGAAATCCATAACAAAGCTAATGATTGGATACAGACAAACGTTTCTTTCCATCGTGTTTTACCCTTGTCCTCTGCGGATGATGCATGAATCAAATTGCTACAATTTCAAGCCACCTGTTTATGTGGGTAAAATATTTATCCACATTTAGCAATTCCTAAAAGGATCTTTTTAGAAAGCACTCACCTAATGTTACCTTGAAGTCAAATAGCTGTTGACTTAGGGATGTGACAAAACGGCTGAAGCCAACCATGCTGATGGAGGCGCGCAGAAGGCCACACCCTCCTTCAGAGTCGCCCATAGTATGGATCAGAGATCCTTCCTTTATCCGGGTTATAGGAACCCCCCTTGCATGGCAAAGTGAGCCAATAGGGAATTAGGAAGAAAGGTTATAAATATAACCTCGTTATCAACAGACGAGGTAAGCACAAAATACATTCAATCTCTTAGAATACTTTTCTTCCCTGGCTTCATTTATATATCTCACCCATTGTTATCCATAGTATGACTAACTTGGGCGTCGGAGGTGCCTCACAGGGGTACTCCCCCTGTGTTGCACACTGATGTTCTGTTATTGTATTTCAGTATTATTCAACCCGAGAGCATTGGAGCTGGATAGGAGTTTTACGTCTAAACAAATGGCGTCATCCGTGGGACCGACTAGATTTACGTCGGTCCTTACGATATAAATCTATTTTCTTCTTTGTTACATAGATAGTTGAAATTCCTGAACCCAGCCCTGAGTATAAAGCCAGATAGGTAGTCAAGCAGAATGATTCCCCCGCCATTAACCAGTTCTCCTGCAACAGTACCATCCACTTCTCATGATGCCATTGCACCCCTGTTGACACCCATAAATCCCTTACGCAACCTAGTAATTGAGGAGAATTCTGTCAATAATCCCGTCAATCCTTCCCTAGATCCTTTATTCGTCCAACAACACTATGAACAGCTTCAGGCTATGATGGCACACGAAACTGAAAGAAGAAATGCGTTAGCCGGAGTACGAGCGTGTCTATATCCCTATGTAGAAGGGGAGGCTACTTTGGTTTCCTCGGAGGGATTTGTCAACATGTCAGGAGGATCTCATGTAAGAACTATGTCTACCGTAGTCACAACCATCCCCTTAGAAGAAAGAGAAAGGAGAACTTTTCCACCTCCAATCACAAGTTTTCACCAAACAACAGGAGGAAGTAGTCAGCCAGTGGCGGAAGGTAATCAATCATCCTTTAATACAGGATCCATGGGTCTCTTAGGGGTAAATTATGGGGAATACTGGAGGTTTGCTAACCCGTATCTTACCCCCGCGCAAGTGCCTCATTCCCATTCCTGGGGTCCCTACTCTGGAGCACATCAGGGGTGGATTCCAAACCCATTCATCCAGACTACGCACCAAATGCCCTATGGAGGAGAAATGCCCCAGACGACAAGAATGAGTAGAGAGGATGTGACCCAGCAAATGCTAACACAGCAAGGAGGGCATACTAATTCCATGGTAGAAGCATCACCATTTGTAAAGTGGATTGAAGATTTCCCACTTCCTGAGGGGTTGAAGCTCCCTACTAATATTGGGGTTTACGAAGGTTTAGGAGACCCGGACGATCACTTACGACTTTTTGCTGGAATAATGAAGATATCCAAATGGTCCATGCCAGTAGCCTGTCATATGTTCCCTCTAACCCTTAAAGGGACCGCAAGGCTATGGTTTGAAAGTTTACAGCCGTCTTCCATCAGCACTTTTGAGGACCTAAGGGCAAGGTTCAGATCCAATTTTATGCAGCAGAAGAAATATACGAAAACTCATCTGGAGGTCCACAACATCAAGTTAGCTGAAGGAGAAACAGTAAGGTCCTTTGTAGAACGATATAACATGGAAAGTCAACAGATCAGAGCTCTTAATGAAGACAGCAAAATCTCTGGTTTTATTCATGGCTTGCGGACCAGACAGTTGGTAGAGATACTTTCAGCAGATTTGCCAGTCTTATCAAGCTCTTTTGGACAAAGTTTATTCATTCATAAGGTCTAAAGAAACAGCTGTGTATGGAGCACAAGGCCAAAAGAAGGGAAGTTCCAACGAACAAGCAAGGGGAGGAGAAAGAAGAGCACGTAGTCCCCCCTCCGACAAACAATCTCGTAGCCGACCTCCAAGTAGGTTCTCTCCCTATCCCAGAAGACAATCAGGTACCTACGTTCCTTCACCACGTTCACCCTCTCATGGATTACTGTCCACTCTATCAAAAACCCCACAAGAAATCTTGGCAACTGAAAAAATAAGCACATCATTTCGACCCCCACCTCGAATGATGGGAAATCCAAAAAATAAAGATAAAAGCAGGTATTGTGACTTTCATGAGGACTATGGTCACGACACCAGTTATTGTACGGAGTTAAGGAAGCAGGTGGAAGAAGCAGTAAAGACAGGGAAGTTGTCCCATCTGGTGAAGAACCTCAGACAGCCTAAGAAGGAGGCTGAGGGATCCGGAGTAAGAAAACCACTTTGGCAAAAAGGAGAAAAGTCGCAGGAAGCCGCTCCCAAAGCTACTCATGAAATCCAGATGATAAGAATGGAAGAAGATTCAAAAAGACAAAAGATTACTTACTCGGAGGTTAGTCTCTGTGTTCCTAAACCACATTTTTCTACTGACCCTGTGTTGATCAGCGTACAGATAGAAAATCATCTCATACGGAAAGTTTATTGTGACACCGGCAGTGCTTGTGAAGTAATGTATGGTCATTGCTTTGACAAGCTATCAGAAGCAGAAAAGCGTTTGATACAACCCTCAGCTACTCCCTTAGTAGGCTTTTCCGGAGAGACAAGATGGCCGGAAGGAAGGGTCACTCTCCCTGTATGGATCGGAAAATTCCCCAAGCGAAAAAGGGAAAGTTTGGAGTTCTTGGTCATTCGATCACCATCCCCTTATAATATCATCTTAGGGAGGACAGCCATGGGTAAACTGGGAATGGTAGTGTCCACCCCTCATGCTATGGTGCAATTCCCCACTTCCAGAGGCTTGGCCACTATAAATTCTGAAAAATTACCGGGGATGGATTGCAAAAGTGTTCAACAGGGGATAGAAGAAGAAGAAAAGAAAAAGGAACCACCTGAGGAAGGAGAAGAAGTTGTCATCAATGAAGAACACCCCGAGCAACCTGTCAAGGTAGGAAGGAATATGTCCAGTAAAGGGAGGAGCAAGTTGATTAAGCTGTTGAGGCAAAATGTGACCATATTCGCCTGGTCACCATCAGACATGACGGGTATTCCCAGGGAAGTTGAGGTCCTAGGGGAAGCACCATACACTACGATGCATCACCTCCGAATTCCCCCAGCCGTGGAGCCTATCAGACAAAAGAAGAGAACATTGGCCCCAGAGCGCGGTAAAGCTGTAGATGAAGAGGTGGGTAAGCTTGTAAAAGCAGGCATACTACGGGAAGTTCAATACCCCTCGTGGGTGGCAAATCCGGTAATGGTCAAGAAGGGAGACGGGACATGGAGGATGTGTGTGGATTTTACTGACTTAAATAAGGTCACTCCCCAAGATTGTTACCCTCTACCAGAAATTGATTGGAAGATTGAGTCCTTAGCCGGGTTTCGTTGGAAATGCTTCTTGGATGCATACAAGGGTTATCACCAGATCTTAATGGCCAAAGGAGATGAAGAAAAGACAGCTTTCCACACCAACGGAGGAGTTTTCTGTTACCAGAAGATGCCTTTTGGACTCAAAAACGCAGGAGCAACATACCAGAGATTGGTAGACAAGTTGTTCGGAGGGCAGATAGGAAGAAATTTGGAGGCCTACGTTGACGACATGGTGATAAAGAGCAGAACTGAGGAAGAACTCTTGTTGGACGTAGAGGAAACTTTTTCAACGTTACTAAGAATCAATATGAAGCTCAATCCGAAAAAGTGTTCTTTCGGAATGGAGAGGGGGCATTTCCTAGGTCACATCATTACTCCGGATGGGATTGAAGTAGATCCCGCCAAAATCAGGGATATTAGCTCTATGAAGTCCCCTTCTACAATCAAAGAAGTTCAAAGCCTGAATGGAAAATTGGTCGCTTTAAGTCGTTTTTTCTCCAAAGCAGCAGAAAGATCCATTCCTTTTTTCAAAACCTTGAAAGGATGTCTGGAGAAAAGCCAATACCGATGGACAGCCGAAGCCGAGGAGGCATTTGCAGAGGTTAAGAAATATGTGAAGGAGCTGCCCACTCTCACAGCCCCTATAGCTGGAGAGGACCTGGTGGTCTACCTAGCTGCTTCAACTCATTCTCTCAGTTCCGTACTTCTAGCTACTCGGAAGGGAAAACAGGTACCAATTTATTTTATCAGTAAAACTTTACAGGGGGCCGAGGAACGATATCCTCCATTGGAGAAGCTAGCACTAGCTTTAGTGCATTCCGCTCGGAAGTTGCGAAGATACTTTCAAGCACACACTATTAAGGTCATGACTGACCACCCCTTGAGGCAGGTACTCTCAAAGCCCGAGAAATCAGGAAGATTAGCCAAATGGGCAATCGAGTTAGGAGGATACGAAATCCACTTTGAACCTAGAGCAGCAGTAAAAGGTCAGATACTGGCTGATTTCTTAGCAGAGATGCCCGCAGAAGAAGAGCCTCCAGAAAGCAACATTTCCATGTCGATAGAGGGAGGAAGGAGCACTCATAGCTGGACCCTATACACTGACGGTTCTTCTAGTTCGGAAGGATCAGGAGCAGGACTTTTGCTGATTAGTCCCGAAGGGAAGGAATATACCTACGCTTTGAGGTTTGAATTTACAACTTCCAACAATGAGTCAGAGTATGAAGCACTGTTGGCCGGACTCAGAATAGCCAAAGAAATGGGTGTACAAAGCTTGGTGATTAAGGTGGATTCACAGTTAGTAGCTAATCAGGTGGAGGGCACGTTCGAAGCCAGGGACGAATCCATGAAGAACTATTTAAAGATTGCACTAGATAGCCTAAAGGAATTCTCTCATTGGGAAATACACCAGATACCCAGAGGTAAGAATAAGAAGTCTGACGTCCTGAGTAAGTTGGCTTCCGTAGCCTTTTCTCATTTAACCAAGGAGGTGCTTGTGGAGGTATTAAAGGAGCCAACAACGGTCGCAATGGCAGTCTATCTAGTAGAAGAAGAAGGGGATAGCTGGATGACTCCCCTGTTGTCCTATTTGAAGCACAATGAGCTTCCTATTGATAGAGAGGAAGCTAGGAAGATATTACGGAAAGCACCTCCTTATGCAGAAAAGGAAGGAGTCTTGTACAGAAGATCTTATTTGATGCCCTGGCTCCGATGTGTAGGACCAACTCAGGCCTCTAATATTCTCCAAGAGGTTCATATGGGATCTTGTGGGATGCACTCAGGAGCAAGAAAGGTAGCCACCAAGGTCATAAGGCTAGGATACTTTTGGCCTAGCATATATCGGGATGCAGAGAAAGAGTTGCAAGCTTGTCATTCTTGCCAACTCCATGCCAGGATACCGCATCAGCCAAAGCACGCCATGATCCCAGTTGGAGGATGTTGGCCATTTGAAAAGTGGGGCATCGACATAGTTGGACCTTTTCCTGAAGCACCTGGAAAGGTAAAATTTCTTCTAGTTGCTATAGATTATTTCTCAAAATGGGTGGAGGCCAAACCTCTGGCCACCATAACCGGCAAGCATGTGTTAAATTTTGTATGGAACAATGTAGTCTGTCGATTCGGCCTACCTCACACTATTGTGAGTGACAATGGCAAGCAGTTCGCAGAAAACCCTTTCAAATCCTGGTGTGAAGAGATGAAAATCAAACAGGCTTTTACATCTGTGGCACACCCTCAAGCTAACGGTCAAGTGGAGGTAACTAATCGAGAGATAGTGAAAGGAATAAAGAAGAGGTTGGAAGGAGCATCTAATGGGTGGATAGAAGAGCTCCCCAATGTATTATGGGGAAGCAGAACAACGCAAAAAAAGCAGCACAGGAGAAACTCCCTTTGGACTAGTATATGGAGCGGAGGCAATGCTGCCAATTGAAGTTAGCGTTCCTACGCATAGGCGAACCTACTACCACTCAGAGAACAACCTCTCAGAAAGATTGGTAAACCTTACTCTGCTTGAAGAAAAGAGGGAGGTTGCAGCAATCCGAGAAGCTTACCACAAGCAAGCTATGCGGAGGTATTATGATAGAAGGGTCAAGACTACTTCCTTCCGGGTAGATGACTTGGTTCTCAGAAAAAATGAAGCCAGCAGAACAGAAAGCCAAGGAAAGCTGGGACCTAACTGGGAAGGTCCGTATCGGGTCAGCAAAGTTTGCAACATTGGATCGTATCAGCTGGAGACCTTAGGGGGTTCTCCTATTCCTCGCACATGGCACGTTAGTAACTTGAGGCGATTTTACATGTAATATCAGATAACATGTAACCAGCTGTTGTAACTAACCGTATTATCTCTACATGAATTCTATCCATGAAAGAAGGATTTGATGACAATTTAATTTGTTTGAATATCTTTAACAATTTATTTGTTTGAAACCTTCTAAAATCTATTCTTAAACATTTCACCCTGACGAGGGAAAGATGTCCCTTTAAAAAGGAGAGTATGGATAACTCCTGCACAGGATTTTATACATTTTCCCAGTAGGGAACTTGACATCTTTTCTGATCAAAAATAAAAAAAAAAGGGGGGGGGGGGTGGGGAAAGACCAGCAGGCTTCCTCAAACTTCACTAAAAGACATGTCAAACAGTTTTATGAGTATCGTGTATAAAGGCAGCACTCACAACTATCAATAATATTTGTTGACCATAATTGACATTAACATTTCAAATAGT
The DNA here is from genome assembly GCA_020465985.1 of Centrapalus pauciflorus. Classification (NCBI taxonomy): domain Eukaryota; kingdom Viridiplantae; phylum Streptophyta; class Magnoliopsida; order Asterales; family Asteraceae; genus Centrapalus; species Centrapalus pauciflorus. The sequence continues at coordinate 257,889 of JAANYP010007274.1, forward strand.
CATAAGCAACACATCATCCGAATAACAACACAACCATAAACCAAACTAAACAAAGACCTACAAATTACTGGATTGTTCAAAAGCAACACACAATTTCAATCAGACAGAGGAGGTAGTTTCTTCAGCAACCCCAAGAATTTCCGCCAAAGGCTTGGTGGGATCTCCAGAGACAGAAGAAAGGTAAGCAAATTGATTATTTTTAGCAGCAACTAGAGCAGTTTCCAGTTCTTCTTTGGCCTCCTCACAGTAGCCATCAACATCGGAGACATCAGTGTCTGGCAGGTACTTGCTCTGGGTAGAAATAATACCCTGATGGCGACCTAAGCGAAGAGCAGCCCTCTGGACAGCTCTAAGGGGCTCCATGAACTCTGCCTTCTGTATCTGAGCAAAAAACACATGCTTAAAACCTTCAGTAATAAGCCTGCCTCTCTCTACCTCTAACACCTTATTACGATCCTCCAGCTTCCGCTTCTCTTCCTCCAAAGCTTTAAAGTGAGCCTCATCATCCTCACTCTTCTTCACCAGCATATCATTCATTTCACAAACATCCTTATAGTCTTTAGTCTTGGAACTCAATGACAATTGCAGACGTTCCAATTCAGCCTCTTTTTCCTTCAACTTATCCTCTAATTCACCCTTCAAACGAATTTCTTCTTTGAGCAAACCTTCACATCGCTCTAAATCCTTAAGGGAAGACAGTACTTTTTCCATTTCAGAGGACTTGTGAATGACCCTTCTACTAAGCTCAATAAGAATAGCAGAAAAGCCATTGGACAACTCAGCGGCTTTGGCAGCCAGTTCTGGATCTAGCAATTGAGTTAGATCCCCAACATTTGAAAAGTTCAGTTGAATAGGTGATTCAGGAGCGGTACTGGAAGCCAACTTATCAGAAGCAGTACTGGAGGCCAACTTCCCAGGAGAGTAGCTAACGCCAAAAGGAGGTGTAGGGGATCCTTCAGCAGGCTTACTTTTTTGATTAGGGTGTCTGGGAGGTCGACCAGCAAAACTAGAGACTTTGCCCTGAGAAGAACCACCTCCGTCGGTGGAAATAACAACAACTTGACTCCTTAGGCGGGAAGACTTCCGAGCAGATATTGGTTCAGAGGGTTTCTTCTTCCTCTTGGACCCAGCGTTAGGGGTAACGTTCGGATCAGGAACTTCATCATCTAAGGAGCGGAGGGTTATAAGTAATAAAATGAAATAAGAAGGAGAAAAGAAAAAAGCTTAATCAAAGCATACCTCCCTCCGATTCACTGAGACTCAAGATACTTCCTCCAGAAAACTCAGTCTCAGTAGCACCTACCTTTCTCCTCCCCCATCGAACATTGGAAATCTCGTCATCAGTCAGTAGGTCCTCCATAGAAAGTTCTGCCAAATAAACTCAAGGTTGGTTAGGAGGTATCAAAAACAGTTATAAGAAAAAGGCATCTAGATGGAAAGGAAAACACAATAACACCACTCGAGGTTTACCAATATCCCCTCTGTATGGCACAGGGACGTATCCAGGATAATCCCAGGAGGAACTCATCCCCGCCATTACTAGTAGTTCCTCTGGATAAGGACGAAGACGAAAACGCCTACGACACAACTCGTCCCTGCAAGAAACATCATATTCCTCTTCCTCAGGAATATCGTTAACATCAGAATCATATTCATCCCTCCAGATCAAGAGGGAATCTCTGTTTTCACCAATAACCGACGAATCCACCCATATGAATTTGTCTTTCCAGTCCTTTAAACAATTCCTCCCTCCTACTAAAATTTGAGGATAAGGCTTTGAACGGGTAGTTAGAGAGCACCAATCCCCTTTCATCCCTATTTTGAAGAAAACCCTAAGCAACGCTACACTAGGGGCTTTACCTATGGATTTGCATGCCATTTCGAACAGATGGATTTTTTCCGTACCCAAAGGAGATATCTGGGAGAGTTGAATTTTGTAGTGAGTTAACACATCCAGATAGAAGGGGCTTATAGGAAATCGCAGGTGAGCCATCTTCAGCGCCTTGGCATAAATGGCTATACGACCAGGTGCTGGGCTATCTACCCTGTCCCTCTTGGCTGGTATGGATGGATGAATGTTCGCTGGAATATCAATTTCATCCAAAAGGATACGGAAATACTTCTCAGAAACCGTAGGCCTAACTAGACTAACCCTGACTTCTTCCATTGTTGAACAGAGTAAAGAAATAGATGAAGAGAGCAAGAAGCGTGGAAGAAAGCAAGAAACTAAAAGAAATGCAAGAAGAGTTGACTAACCTGTAAGCGCACGGAATAAGGTTGAGTATGCAGGAATTAAGAAATGGGGGAAGATGAAGAAAGAGAGTTATTAAAGGAGAATTAAAATTCAAAACGGGTCCTATATTTAAGGGAGTAACTGCATTCAGAGGATGGAAACCGCCAGATTGGGACACGCGTAGGGCTCCGAAGAGCACGCCTGCACATCCCATCATGAAAAAGGTGTCAGAGGTAGTTAGCCCCCTGCGCATTATTGCGCCTATGGTATAGAGTTCTCATCTTCTCTAACCTCCATTTAATTCTTTCTAACTGTCCTCTTTAAATTCTTTTTAATGTTTATTTCTTTATGAAAAATGTTTATGTACTTTCTTAATAATCTTAATTTAAATAAGATAAATATTTCCCACTTACTTGGAGTTTGAGGCTCTATAATTCTAGAACTTCAGACTCAGGGGCTTGTTTATGTGGGTAAAATATTTATCCACATTTAGCAATTCCTAAAAGGATCTTTTTAGAAAGCACTCACCTAATGTTACCTTGAAGTCAAATAGCTGTTGACTTAGGGATGTGACAAAACGGCTGAAGCCAACCATGCTGATGGAGGCGCGCAGAAGGCCACACCCTACTTCAGAGTCGCCCATAGTATGGATCGGAGATCCTTCCTTTATCCGGGTAATAGGAACCCCCCTTGCATGGCAAAGTGAGCCAATAGGGAATTAGGAAGAAAGGTTATAAATATAACCTCGTTATCAACAGACGAGGTAAGCACAAAATACATTCAATCTCTTAGAATACTTTTCTTCCCTGGCTTCATTTATATATCTCACCCATTGTTATCCATAGTATGACTAACTTGGGCGTCGGAGGTGCCTCACAGGGGTACTCCCCCTGTGTTGCACACTGATGTTCTGTTATTGTATTTCAGTATTATTCAACCCGAGAGCATTGGAGCTGGATAGGAGTTTTACGTCTAAACACCACCCAAATGGGTCATGAGGAACACCCATTTGATTTTGGATCTTCGTGCTTATAGATAAAAGTTATTTTATTTATATACAATTTTTAAAATTATGAATAAATAATTAAAATACATACAAGTATTGACTCATTGAGTGATAAACATATATAATCTACGAAAAACATAAATGTACCACTAATAATTAATACAGATAACTAGTATTATTTAAACAGTAAGAGTTTATTATGATACAAACCAACATGTTTTTACGTTTTCATTTCTTCGCATTATTCTATTTTCAGAAAAATCCTCAAGTAATCTTTTTTTCTTTTGGTTATGTGAAATTTGACTATTAGAGCCCGATTTAGATAAACCGGGGTTTTTAAATACTGAAAACCAGGTTATAATAGTCAAATTTCACCCAAATTTTTTTTTTAACTTAAGGACTTTTCTGGAATTAAATAACGTGAAGGAACGAAAACACAAAAGTCGTGAAAACGTATTGGTTGTTTTCATAATAAGCTCAATAGTTAATACCAAAAAACGGTCTAATTTTTCTTAGATGTGCGAACATCAATGGATCAAAAATCTTGAAGTTTTAGCATAGACATGTTTGATAATGTGCTTTTAAGATTTTTTAAAAGCTTTAATTTTTATTTTTTAAAAGCTCAGAAATCTTGTTTTGATGAAATAGCTTACGTGTAAGTTTGAGAAAATTTCTAAAAATTTTATTTCATTTTCCAAGAAAAATAAGAACTTGTCTATTTAACAATAATTCTTTAAATTTTCATTCCACTTTTCTAAAATACTACTTTTGTGTCCCAATGTTCAGCCGGACAAATGCTGCTAGGGTAACACCAGCTGAAGATGGAAGAATGCACGGTATGGAGCCTACTCTCTTACTTTTCACGTACCCTATATTTAAATTAATTTTTACATTAAATTTTAAACTAAAAGTTCCATTCAAAATCAACCAAAAATAGCTTTTCAAAAGAAGTTCAACATTTTGATCAAACAAAATTATTTTTTTACGCTTATAATAAACTACAACTCATAATTAATATTAATATCATGGGAAAATTACTAAAATAGCCAAATCTCACACCTTTATTCACTTTTTAGCCATTTTATATACATTTTACCAAAATAGCCACAATTTACGTGACCACATTTACGTGATAGCCACGATTTACGTGATTTGTACTTTTTTCATTTTTTTAATGCATTACGTTACAAAAGGTGTTTGGTCACGTAACTTGTTGTACTTGGTCACGTAAAGTGTGACAAGACATCCCATCAGACATTCATGGGGAATGAGCAAAAATGGTCACGTAAAGTACAACAATTTACGTGACCAGACACTTTTTGTAAGGTAATGCATTAAAAAATGAAAAAAATACAAATCACGTAAATTGTGGCTATCACGTAAAAGTGGTCACGTAAAGTGTGACTATTTTGGTAAAATGTATATAAAGTGGCTAAAAAGTGAATAAAGTTGTGATATTTGGCTATTTTAGTAATTATCCTGATATCATTCTATGTTTTATCAATATTAAACCTACAACTTCTAACCACCTATACCCATTTTCCATTTCATGTATATCCAAACGCTTCATGCATATCCATATTTTTACTCCCTCTTATTGGTTAAAGGAATGTGGATTTAGGTTATGGATTTTGCTTCCTAGATTTTCCATGACAAATATTATCGCATGACAAATCGTAATTCCACATTCCTGGGAAAAAAAATATTAAAAATATAAATATTTCTTTTACCTCAAGAACTCACACAAAGCATGTTTCTTTTCTGATATAGGGTCTCTATGTTTGGTTTCGATATTAATATACAATCAGGGTCATCTATTCTATTAAAAATCTAGTTCAATCAATAATCGACTTCAAAGGAGTTTTGGTTTGCATGTGTTCTTTCAATGTTCCCAACCCAACACATGTATTATATTGGCTAACCGATGGCGTTTAGCACATTTGGTATGGAAGTGATATGTAAGTAAAAGATACGGGTTCGACTTCCGTCAGAGGCAAGCTAAAATTTAGGTGGTGAAAGTGAGTTCTAAAAGTTCCCATTTGGAGCAAAGGAGTAATTTAAGAATAGGATAGATTGTCGTTAAAAAAAATGTATTATATTGGCCAATGATCGCAATTGATGACAGTCGAGTTTCTACCTTCTACCATAGTCATTAGGGACTTATCACTTCCGTTCAACCCTTTATCGTTCTTCTTTGATCTCCTCACGACACGACTGGCTATGTTATTTTCGCATGTCTACCTACGAGCTGCATCTGCTTCTTCTTCATTTCAGCTTATCACAACATACTTCTATGTTATATCAAGAACCATTTATATCGTTAACCAAGCTTCAGGAGTAGAGTGTATTGTATGATGTTACCTATAGTTTTGTTGATTTGATCAACGAAGTTCAAAAGAAAAATGTTGGCCTTTTCACATATTGTAATGGGATATTTATGAGGTTGTAATTATTTATGAAAAAATTAATAAGAATAACTAATAACCATTAAAACATAGGGAGTATATTTTAATGTCATGTGCTTATAGTATAAGAGATGATACAAAAGCCTCTGACGCTCATTTCTCTGACCTCTCTCTTTCACCATTAAAAATTGAGAGAGAAAGCTAAAGAAGCGCCGGCTTCTGATCACCGGAGTCATCATCCCAATCCTTATTTTGGACTCCACCGAAAGGAACACCGGCAGCTGGAGACACATTAAGCCTGCTTCCTCCAATTGAACTTAAAAACGCCGAGTACCCACCGGTGGAACCGCCACTTCCGACGCCCATCCCCAGCCCAAGAAAATCTAGGGTGGTAGGTGCCGGCGGACCCATTAGTAGGTGATCTCTTCCGGCGGAGGGAATCCCTAGTCCAAGCACCGAACGTTCATTTCTTTCTTGTTTGCTTTGAATACTACTCCACTGACTAATGCTAGATTCTTGGTACCGATCGGAAGAAGAAGACGGCGGTGGAGCTAACCCAAGTGCATGGAGGAATGAGGTGTTCGACGACGTTGAACCCATTTGAGCTGCTTTCTGAAGCAAAGCGGTGGCTGAAAGAGCTGGTTGCTGGGACTGAACGTGTTGACGGTGGTGTTGGTGGAGCGTTTGATCAGGTTGGGGGAATACGGAAGGGGCGGCGGTGGTGGAGCGGTATAACGAAGAAGATAAAGAAAGAGACATTGGTTCCATGGTGGGGTTCCGATCAGTTCCGGTAACACCACATATAAGACTAGAGTATGACGCCGGAGATGATTGTGACGACGGCAAGACAGACGATGGTGCAAAAATACTTGCAAATACACCTGTAGTATTAGTCGTATTGTTGTTACCACTAGAGGCGGAGCCTCCACTAACAGAGGTTGTTGCGGCTGTTGTTGTAGCAGTGGTGGCGGTTGTTGCCAAGCATATATCTGCCGCCTCCGCCTCCACCTCCACTTCCGTCACCGCCCCTTTATTATGCTGTATCATCCCCGTCGCCTTTTCCGGCGCCTCTGTAACATAAAAAACGGAAACTAATTAAACAAAAGTATAATAATCAACAATTTTGATTCAATAAAAGTTAATGGTAATTGTTTATGATTTTGAAGTACTTATTAGAATCTAAAAAAGTAAGCAGTTTGAACTTTGCTACTACAAGCAAAAGGAAAAGCAGGAACAATCATGGCGTCCTTTTTCACATAAAATCTGTCTTTTTAATTAGATAGCTTTTTCTTCGATCTTTGAGCTCGTTATTAATGGAGTCTAGTACCCCTCTCTCTCACTCACACACACGCTCGCTAAAAAACACCCGGTAGAGGACAAATGTGTTGCAACAAACAAATTGATGCCAGTGGATACGCAATTTTGAAAGCGAAATTAGTGCGCTGAAGCAAAATTATTTCGAAGTGGAAAAAGTTAATTTTAAAAAAACCTGAACTGTGAACGGATTGGACAGGAGAGAGCACACCGGTGGAAGGAGTTAGAGGCGGTGGTGGTGGGCTACATGACGGAGGAAGAATAGCCGCCTCCACTTTCTCGGTTTCTTGATGCTCGGAATTAACAATGGGAAGATTTTGTGTCTGAGATCTAGCACTCTCTTGTGCCAACGCATCACAGAAAGCTCTATGCGTGATGAAGCTGTCTCTCCTTCATAATTTAAAGGAAAACAAAAACAATCAGACTGATCTCATATTGTATGGATTTCACATAATTAACAGGAAGACATCAAATTCGTTGAAGAAATTGGACCTAGAAAATAAGGTGCCGCAATCGCATTTATACTCTTTTGTACCACATATTTTCATATGCGCTTTCCAATCGGATTGAACGGCATACTTCTTCGAGCACCGTTCGCACTTCCACTTTTTCTCGCCATGCTTCCTTGAGAAGTGCTTCTTAATACCGGTGAGATCACCGAGGGCTCTCGACGGATCGTGGTGGATGCAGGTTTTCTCCGGACAAACGTAAACACGTTTTCGTATTTCCTTTCCATCTCGCTGTTTCAGTTTCCACGGCAAGTTGTGACCTCGCCGATGAAGCTGAAGGTTCTGGTCTCGCTGAAAGCCTTTGTTGCAGATCTCGCATACGAATCGATTGGTGGCTAATAAAGTCGATGGTGAAAGTGCGATCACCTCAGCATCTGGATCTATAACGAGTGAACATAAAATTCAAATCAAATTCACTTATACAAAAGCTTGAATAAGATAAAATAAAAATTATTCACCAATCATCATACCAGGCATTCCAGGAAGATTTCTCTTTTTCTTCATCGGTGGAGGAGGTGCTGTTTGGTTACCACCGGATGAACATTCAGTTCCTTCAACTTCAGAAGCGGAAACCGCCATTGCCGAAGAATTCTCAAAATCAACCATAAGTTAAAATCCAAAGCAACAACTAATCCAAACACAGCTTCTTAATTAAAATCACTACTATACTATCGTGAACCAGACTCTAATCTATCTACCTACGATCCCGAAACAATTTCCTCATTTGTACACCGCCTCAACTGAAGTGTCTTATTCGTAGCCGGCAAACTATAACCAAACCTTCCCGCAACATGTCACGACAGAATACTTCATCCAGCTGCAAAAGTACCAAAAATTTGACCGGAGGACGACGGAGATGGTCTAATAAGACGGCCGTAGTTTATGCAGAGAGGAAGACGGTTGAGAAAGAGTCTGATAAAGGAAAGAAAAATGTTGAAAAAAAGGAAAATGAGGATTAAAAGTGGCGGCCGTTAACCATGGGTGAGTAACCATGGTTAGGGGGAGAGGTCCTTCGGGCACAAGTTAAGTTAAGAGGATAGTCATCGAGTAGGTTGAAATCTTGGCCGTCCACGTGGTTGAATCAGCGAGAGCATGGCATGTGTCGGAAAAGACGTAGTACTGGTACGCTTTGGTTTGTCGTGTAGCATGGGGACTTTGAATATGAGTTCACATATGTATGAATATGAACGAGTAACGCGTAATGACAAAAAAGACCTTGGGAAATTTTTGTCATCATCCTTGTATAATAAACGTTTTTTAACGGATAACGCATGGATATATGTTCCATACGTAACTTTTATGGATGTTATTAGACTAAATTAAATCAACGGTTTACGTGGTTTATATGTAGTTACAGTTTTAGTTGCTGGAAGGATTTTATTATATCATTAGTTTTTAAAATCGAAAATTTATAACCTAGTCATATTATTATTAATTTAGTCGAAAAGTTGTAAATTAATTTAGAAAAGTTGTTAATTAAGTTTGAAAATGATACTTTAAAAATGATAAAATAAGTTTAAAATAATTAATTGGATATATACGTGAGACTTAAGGATTTAAAAGGATATATATATAATAAGGATTTTTGCAAGAATATATGCGTAATATATAACGTTTACAAGAATATATATGAAATTCTTCCTATTACTTTTAGCGTTTACAATGATATATATGAAATTATTTCTATTACTATTAATGATTCGTATAATAACAACTTAGTTTTTTTTTTAAATTGACTCGTCGATACGACATGTATATTTATTTTGTTACGAGTATATGATACATGTATACAAATTTCTTATTAATATGGTAATTATTGTAACTAATAAATAGATAAACCAGTAAAACTATAGGTGTTTATGATTATTAACCAAACTGAAATTACATTTTGGGTGGCTAAGAGTGAGGGTTATACTCCCCTTTTCCTAAAACCATCTTTTGGTACACCTCCGCGCCACGTTAGGTTTTCTCTCTCCACCTTTTCTCACATTTCTCCATCTTTCTAAGTTGGAAATACTCATCTTTCTATATTTTTCCATCTTTTTTAATTTTTTAAAATAAGTTCATTTTAATTAACAAAACAATTAAAACTAAAATAATTAATTTCATAAATATTTAAAAACTATTACATAAACTAAAAATTAAAAACTACAGAATTAAAATAAAAAAATACATAACAATAAATAAAAACTAAAATTATGAATGAACATTAAAAAAAAATACAAAATAGCAGTCAAAATTTGGTATTTGGGCAAGTGCAATATGCTCTACGAGATCTGATAGAAGGTTATTGTGTGTTTCCCGATTACGAATTTCCAATAACGTATTTTGATATACTTCATTGGAAACGGAATGTTGATTGGATGGAAGCTCGGTTTTTTTTTGAAATGAACATATCGCGAACCCATCGTCTTCTAAGATCATATTGTGTAATATGACACAAGCATACATGATGTGTCTAATTTTATGTGGGTGCCATGGTCGTGTGGGGTTGTTTATTATAGCAAAACGAGCTTTGAGTACACGAAAAGCTCGTTCAATGTCTTTTCTTGCCGACTCTTATGCTGTCTTGAATCTTTTTCGTTTGTCATCGGTTGGACACGAAAATTTTTTCACAAAAGTTGTCCACTCGAGTTATATCCCGTCGGTTATATAGTACTCATATTTGTATTGTGTTCCATTAATAACAAAAAGAACAACCGGTGCGATCCCATTTAAAACGTCGTTGAATATTGGTGATTGATTAACCACATTGATGTCGTTGTTGGAACCCGCGACGCCAAAGAATGCATGCTAAATCCATAAATCTTGTGATGCAACCGCTTCCAACATAATTGTCGAATATCGGTGATCGCCTCGCATGTATTGACCTCGCCATTCTGTAGGACAATTTCTCCATGCCCAATTTGTACAGTCGATGCTGCCAAGCATTCCACGAAATCCATGTTTTGCTTCATGGAACGCGTACAAATGATGAACATCAGATTCAGTCGGTCTACCCAAATATTTTCGTCCGTATAGCTGAATAATTCCCTTACAAAATTTTTGCAAGCTTTCACGCGAAGTTCTTTCAGACATATATAGAGAGTCGTCCATCGAATCAGGCACCATGTCATATGCGAGTTGCCGAATAGCAGATGTGCATTTTTGTAACGTTGTAAATCCCCTTCTACCTCGAGCATCCCATCGCAAGGTAAAAAATTCAAAATGTTGCTCCATATCGTAAACTAATCGTAGGAATAGTTCTTTGCGCATCCGGAACCTCCTTCTGAAAATATCATCTCTATAGAGAGGATTTTCTGTAAAATAATCACGCAAAAGATGTTCATTTGCAGCTGCTCGTATCTCTGAATTACAATTCTTCGTCTAGGTTGATTAATTTGCGCAGAACTGACATTTAAAAATGCTGCAAAGACTTGTTGATTACATTGATATTCATCTTCCGACGACTCCGAAGATGATGACGACGAAGACGACGAAGACGTATACGGTTCCATCACAATAAAAATAAAATTGTGAATGATGGTAAAATATAAAGTTGAGAGGTGTATGAGAATTAGATTGAAAGAGAGAAATTTGAAAGTGTATAGATTGAAAGATGTGAGGATTTAATGTATTGGAGTGAAATATTTATAGGGTAAAAAGTTGATGTTAAATTTTTTTTTATTAAGTAAACGGTCAAATGACCGTTAAAAAGGTAAAAAAAAGGCAAAGAAAGGGGGAGAGGGGCCGCGCGGCCTTGCAAAGCCGGAGGGGGGCTGTTTTCTCGCGGGGCTGACCTATTGGGGCGGTGTGGCCGCCGGCTTGCTGCTGATTTGGCAAAGCAGCGCACCAACGACTCCCCCGTATCGTTCCCTCTAAGAGAGATCGGTTTGGAGATATCATGAACCTAAATCCAAAAAATGTTCAGCTATTTGGTTAATCAATTAACCATTTCTTTCAGCATTATAAATTAGGGTTAAAGTTGTAGAATAGTTGTGTACTTTTTAAAATGTATCGATATGGTACGTGAACTATGTTAATTATTTATATTACATGTGTACTTTCTGAATCGTTCAAATTTGATACGTGTACTACATTTTTGTATACCAATATGATACCTTTGGTAACCGGTTACTGGCTAAACCTGTTAAGAGTGGAATTTCTCTTTTTATTAATGTTCAAATTTCCATAATTGAAGCATCAAATACACTCTCTCGTCCTTGTGATAACTTGGTAGGAGAAATCACACAGCACAGTCAACTTCAAACAACTATAGACATTTGTAGAAATCTCCAATGACGATCTCCATCGCCCAGATCGAAGAACTATGTGTTGCGAAACTTCTCCTCAAATTTCACGCAGATCCAACGGTGAAAAAGTTTGTACCGACGATTCTCCCACAACTGCGCAAAGCTAGACGAAATAACCGGTTATAAAAAAGTAAAGGTATCATATTAACAATATAAAAAGTACACGTACTATATCGATACACCTTAAAAAGTATACTGCTATTGTACGGCTTTAGCCCTATAAATTAATAAGAAATGTATCTTGTTAGAAAACAAATACATGTCATTTCTTATTACTTTATAATGCTAATATGTAATTATGTATCTATTAAATGACAAACATTTCTCCTTCAATATGCCAATACGATAAGAGTATATTTTTGTTAAATTTAAATCTTTTAATTATAACAAGAATTGATATAAAAACATTTAAAAAATCAACCATTTTTCCGCCCCACCTCTGTCAACCTTTCTTCGTCCTTAATTAGTAAACTCATGTCGATCGTAGGTTCACCCTCGTCGACCCTTTTTTCATAAATTTGTTCACCACATTTGCCTCCGACAAAGGCGTCGGCCGACGACCCCTCATTCTGTCACGTTATGGGTTTAGTTTCATCAAAGTCGAGAAGCTTTAAGATTCTATTATGTTAGGTTTAGATTTGTTTTTTATTTCCATTCCATATTCAAGTACCATATTTTTGATTTCAGATGCAATTTTGTTATTCAGGGTTTATTCGATTTTGTGTTTTATGTTTTTGTGTATGTATCGACAAAAATAGTCATATAGTTATAATTACAATAATTTTAATTTATAAAGTAAACATAGCATATCGTTTAAAAAAAGACGTATCATATCAATAAACTGAACAAATGAATCGTTATTTTACGACCTAAACCCATATTTAAATGTCATGTCAACGGTTAAAAAATGTCATATTACCAAAAAAAAATGTCATGTGACTAGTCAAATGTATGGATGAGTATAGATCGATTTGGTCCAGGTTTTGACTGAAACCGGACCTAAAATAATTTTTTTGGTTTTTGTATAATAGAAACTAGAGGTGAACAAAAAGACTGGTCCAGGTCGGTTTTGGACGGTCAAATCGGACTAGATTGGTCTCAGGTCGGGGCAGTTCAGTCTTTGATCCGAGTCAGTTTGTCGTTTTAGACATAGTTTGGTTTGCATCTTGTTTGTCGACTAGTTATGGACGGTCCGAGTCAGCTTTTCAACAAAATTTTAAAATTAAATGACTACTATGATCTAAACCTATACTTATTATCAAGAAACACCTTATCCACTAGATTTTAACATTTTAGATGACAATTTTATTGAGTTACCTCTTTTAATGACAAATTCAAGTTATAATTTGTTATAAAATTTAGTTAAGGTCAAACCTAAAACCTAAAACTACTAAAGTCATTTTAATAACAATTTTATTGATTTAATTTTATTAATAACATATTTATAAATTTTAATTTATTATAAAACACTATAATTTATTACGAATTTCTGTAACTCATAATAAAACTTTCATAAATTATTTTAAACCTTTCAAACATACATATACATACCCATAACCCATACATATATACACGTATACATATATACATATACACACATACATCCATACAACATACCTAGTTATTCACATATACATAGCCGTTCACACACACACACACACGAATCCAAATACACACATAAACATGCACACATACCGACATATTAGGAGTAGATTTCTGACCTGACACGAACCAAACACGGCTAACCCAACACGAACATAAAATGAACAGTAATTGGGTCATAAACGGTCGACACGAAAGTGACAAGAAAGTAGATGGATGGGGTATGGGTTGACGCGTCAACCCGTTTTCAATATATATAATCAGTATATCATTTTTAAAAAATTTAATTTATTATTATTACCATCATCATCATTTTGTATATTATTTAATATATTATATATTAAATTATAAATTATTATTATTTAATTATTAATGATAATCATTAATTTATGTATTGTGATGAACACGATGATGATAACGACAATTAACGATGAATGATGAACACAATGAAGATGATTAACAACGATACAACATATTTTTTTATAGGTTTTATATAGATAAAACTGACATGCATCACGATTTTGTAGAGATGAAATCGAGATTCATAGGATCTATTATTTATATATATATATATATATATATATATATATATATATATATATATATATATATATATATATATATATATATATATATATATATATATATATATATATATATATATATATATATATATTTTGTATATTAATAAGTTGTATTATTATTATTATTGAAATTAAGTTGAAATATTTATTTTTAATATTTTTTATTACTTTTCTTTTTTAAAAATTATAATTATTTATATATAAAATTTATTTTTTCAAATTTATATAGTTAAATACTTACATATCTTTAATTTATTTATTTTTTTAAGTGAATATGTTTTGATCATGTATATGTATATATATACATATACATATATAGCGTTTTAATAAAATATATAATTGTTTTGAAACTAAAATTTTGTATATGTATATAAGTTGCATATGTTTAAATATAGTTAAATTGAACAAAATATTAAAATTTGACATATTATATGTATAAATAAAAGAGTAAATTACAGAAACGGTCCCTGTGGTTTGTTCAAAATTATGGAACTGGTCCCTCAACTTTAAAAGTTGCATAAATGGTCCCTCAAAACATTGTTTACTTGCACAAATGGTCTTTGCTCCGTTAGATGGGTGTTAAATTTTCTAAAATGACAAATTTACCATTTTCATTATTATAATTTTGGTCCCTATGTTTCACAAGTAATTTTGATATTGGTCCCTGCAAATTTATTTATACTTTATTATTTAAACTTTTTAAATCCTTTTTGTAGTAAGAAATTATTATTTTATAAGTTTAGGAAATTTAATTTTTATTATTAATTGCTTTAAATTATAAATCTACTTATAACAATAAAATTTTAAATTAATATAATAAGAAAATATTAATTGTTAGATACGTTAATTAAAATAAAAATTGACCATTTTGCCTTTTATGTTATTATATTTGTAGTTACTCAACTTTAAATTTTATGTAATTAGTTTTAGTAATAAAACTAGTCATGTATTATATGGAGTATGTCTAACAAAATTATTGTTTTAAAATACATACAATCTTGAAAGATTATTACAAATTTGTACAATAATAATGTGAGTTGGAATTTTGATTTATGTTGGATTAGTAATATAAATTTATGTTTAAGAAATCGAGTTAGAATTTGATTTATGTTGATATAAGATATGGGAGTTTTTTTTTCAAATTTATGATTCGGTTTAGGTATTGTTCAATTTTTCTTATCCCGTTTCCATACATGCCTTTTAATAAGTTGACAAGAGAGAGATGTATGGATGCACCTATGTGTTTTTTTTTTTTTTTTGCTTTTAATTAAACTAGTTTATTTACCCATGTATTACATGGAGTATGTTTAAAAAATTATTGTTTTAAAATAAAAGATTACTACAAATAATAATAATAATAATAATCATACTAATAATAATGTTGTTAATAATAAAACTGACTAGTGAAGGGTTCAAAGAAATATTAATTTTGATACTCAAAAATTTTGAGATAATTATTTACAAATCTATTAGAATGTTGAGATAATTATATTTGGAAGCGTTTTAAGCGAGAGAATATAATTTTGATGAGTTAAGAATGTAATATGTAGCACAAAACATTTTCTTAAAATTAAATATATAATTAAAATAAAAAATGTAAAACAAATAGTAACAATAAATTTTAAACTTTCTAAACATATTATATAATTTCTAAATATAACAAGCAAAAAAAAAAAAAAAACATAGGTGCATCCATACATCACTCTCTTGTCAACTTATTAAAGGGCATGTATGAAAACGGGATAAGAAAAATCGAACAATACCTAAACCGAATCATAAATTTGAAAAAAAAAACTCTCATATCTTCTTATATCAACATAAATCAAATTCTAACTCGATTTCTTAAACATAAATTTATATTCCTAATCCAACATAAATCAAAATTCCAACTCACATATTATTATTATTATATAAATTTGTAATAATCTTTCAAGATTGTCTGTATTTTAAAACAATAATTTTTTTAGACATGCCCCATATAATACATGGGTAAATAAACTAGGTTTATACTAAAACTAATTAAATAAAGTTTTAGAGTTAGTAACTACAAATATAATAACATAAAAGGCAAAATGGTCAATTGTTATTTTAATTAAATTATCTAACAATTAATATTTTCTTATTATATTAATTTAAAATTTTATTATTATTAGTAAATATATAATTAAAAAAAATAATTTAAAGCAATTAATAATAAAAATTAAATTTCCTAAACTTATTAAATTATAATTTCTTACTATAAAAAAGAGTTAAAAGTTTAAATAAATTTGCAGGGACTTGTGAAAACTTAGGGACCAAAATTATAATACTGAAAAGGGTAAATCTGTCATTATAGAAAATTTAACACCCAACTAACGGAGCAAGGACCATTTGTGCAAGTAAACAATGTTTTGAGGGACCATTTATGCAACTTTTAAAGTTGAGGGACCAGTTCCATAATTTTAAACAAACTACAGGGACCATTTCTGTAATTTGCTCCAATTTTTATTATACTCAATTTTGGGCGTCAAGATTTTTTATTATATTTTTGGTGGGATCCTATTTAATTTAATAAATTTTATTGACTTATGAAGGAGTGAGTTAGTATATTTGTTTTTTGTTTCAAGATAACGAGGTGGTGACACCCGCGCTTCGCTGCGGTAAGATAGAGTTTTTAGATTTTCATATAATTTGCAAGTCTTTTAATTTAGCAGATGTATATGCATAGGCAAATACATATATATTAGTTGTATTTTAATTATAAAGCAATTTCATTAGAATCTTGTATTTTGGATTTGAATAATAAAATCTTTTTCATACAATTAAATATAACATAATAGTTTCAAAAGATAACTCCAAAAATATGTATAATTGAAATCATAAATTTAAATGTGTAAATTTTTTTTATAATAATAAATGTTAAAAGAAAATTAAACAAAAATTTATTAATATAAATGTGTTAAGTCAGATATAACACAAAGATAATTGTGTAATATGAGAAGTTTAATAAACACCAACCAATCATTATTGGTAATGTGTCAAACTTGGTGACACCCGTGTTTCGCTACGGGAAGATATAGTTTTATATTTTCATATAATTTGCAAGTCTTTTGATTTAGCAGAGATATATGCACAGACAAATACATATATTTTAGTTATATTTTACCTATAAAGCAATTTCATTAATACATAGTGCATTGTGCATTTGAATAATAAAGTCTTTTTTATACATTAAATATAACATAATAGTTTCAAAATATCACTTGAAACATATGTATAATTAAAATCATAATTTAAATGTGTAAGAAAATTTTATAATAATAAATGTTAAAAAAATGCCTAAACAAAATTTATTAAAATAAATGGGTTAAGAAATAATGGTGTGTTATGAAAAGTTTAAAAAAATCAAACCAATCATGATTGGCCAGGCGGCGTTTAAAATATTAATTACAAAAATAATTTGAAAAACAAATGCATGAATACCTTTCAAACAATTCAAATAGCAAAACACAATTGAACCATAATCGAAGAGTCAAATTCGAAAGCTGATATATATCCAAGAAGCAAACACAATGATAATTTTTAGTTAGTTCTTATAATTGGTTTTATAGATTTTGCAATGTAAACTGTGTCTTATTAAATAGGATCAGAACCGAAATTGAATAATTAAATACATAATTTTAAATTATGACATTGAATAAGTTTAATCGTCAATTTAATTTGTTGGTTTTACGATCAAATCAAATATAATTATAATGGTAATGTCTCAAATACATCAATCAGAGTTTACCAACGTTATAAGAGTAATGTTAAATGTGAAACATGATTATATTTAATAAAAAAATCTAAAAATAATTAGTTATTTTTAATAATAAAGCAATTTCATTTAAATCTTGTATTGCGCACTTGAATAATAAAGTCTTTTTCATACAATTAAACATAAGCATTATAGTTCCAAAAGACAACTCTAAATATACGTGTAATTAAAATCATAATTTTAAGTGGGTAAAAAAAATATTGTAATAATAAATGTTAAAAGACGAAAAAACAAAAATTTTCTAAAATAAAGGGGTTAAATAAAAGATAACACTAAGATAAAAGTGTATTATGAAAAAGTTTAAATTAAATAATAAAAAAAATAACCAATCAAACGTTGCCATGTGGCACTTTGACATTGGCTTAGAAAAATTTTAAATTAAATAATAAAAAAATAACCAATCAAACGTTGCCATGTGGCACTTTGACATTGGCTTAGAAGATTAGGAAATTGTATGTATATATAATTAGGATGTTTTTTGTCACCGAAAATTTTCAATATTAGCTTTTTACAAAGGTAGGTATGTTTTCTTGAAAACTAATTATGAAATAAAAACATGTGCAGTTGTTTTTATTTTCAACTCTCCATCTTCCGTTCATATTTGGTCCAAATATTGGGAACAAAATTAGAAAACTTCAAATTAGAGTTTTTAACGAATAGGTATTATAATGAAAATTGAAAACCGTATGAAAACTATTGGAAAAATTCTAATAAGAACATGTTTTCTAGAAAATTTGGGCTAATCATAAAAAAATATCAAGAAGTTTATAATTTTTTTTTCCGACAATAGCAATGTGTTTTAAAGTTATCAATAATATCAACATCTTTTCATTTCAGCATCAATAATAGCAATTATTGACTTGATGACCTATTATTTATTAGGTCACTATTAATATAATTGACAGAAAAAACTTGTTGATATTATTTATTACTTTTTAAAAAAAAAATAAATTTTATTTTTTTATTCGAATTATGTTTTGTTTTTTCTTTTGTTTGGTGAACAAGACACACATTAATAATTTAAATGCAGAGTGATTTATATAAGTTTTAGTTGTATTGATTTAGGCTTTTTCAGGATTTTTGGACGATTATTTAATCTAGTAATTTTGAAATCAACATTTTTTAAGATTCCTTTTTCTCGTAGTTGAATCAGCAAACTCAAAATTTTATCCGCAACATGTCGTCTCTATTTAATATTATCACCTTCAACAACAGATACAAGTAACCCAAATCATACAATTGAGAATTACAAAATTGATTACGCTAATGACGTTAATATATATTGTAACATCAAAAAAACTTCATATCGATAATTATAACTAGCTGAATACCCGTGCGTTGCTCGGGTGATGTGTGATGAAATTAATATTTATAATTAATTTTTTTGAACGGAAAATTAACATTCTCCTATTCCTAAACTACCATTTTGCCCCAAATGGAGACTTCAGAAGTTACTTCCACTGTCTAAATTCCAACTTGTCTCCGACGAGAGTTGAACCCGTGATCCAACACTTACACGCCACTTCTCATATCAAATGGACTAAACCCCATTGGTTTTTATAATTAATTGATGACATAACAAAAATTTATTTTTTTAAGAAAACTATACATTGTTTGCGAAGAAAATGTTACTTATATTAATCATGAATATTAATTATTACACATAATTATATTTGAAGTCTATACATATCTAGTTTAATACATGTGAGTTGATCAAATGACTGATTTTAGTTGAAAAAATCGTGTATAAGAATGAAGAATATAGGAAAATAATAATAATTTACAATAAAATGAAAACTCATCATTTTTCCATCAACTAATATACAAACACATATTTGCAAAGTATTACTTACAATATCGTCTAACATAATTTTATAATAACAATTTATTTAAACCAATTAATAAAATGTTATCAAACAAAAGCAATTATCATAAAAAAATTTAATAAATCTTACTAAAATCACATTGAACAATTTAAACGGCAAATGACATTTCTCATTGGCTAAAAATTTATTTGAAACATTATCGCTTCATTATTAACAGGGGTCTTCATTGTTTTTCATGGTATACTGAAAAAATATTAAAATATGTGTAATTTGGAAACATTAATACATAAACAACACAAAATAATGAGAAGCTTTAAATGTAAAAAAAAAGTATATCAACGCGATGTTTTTTCTGAGGTTTGAATTAGGGATGACACAATTTTGACCCAACACACGGGACGATAAAAATGACTCGTAGTAAAAAAAGTAAGCTAGCACATAATTTTTTCTGAATAATAAATGTCATATGTATACCTATTTTATAATATATGCTGATTAAAAAACTACTTTTATATGTTTATCTGCCATATTTTATATGTTTATTAAACCGAATCATCAATAAAATTTAAATCTAAATGTAAATGTTATATATATTTAATAAGTTTTTTTTCATTTGCTTATAAATTTATTAGATAAACATTATATAAAATTATTAAATTTTAAAAAAGTAAATAAACGATATATAAAAAAATATTTCATTATATTTTGTTTATTATAATAAAATATATAATATTGTTTTATCTACAAACTAAAATTTTAATCTATATTAATTAATATATATATATATATATATATATATATATATATATATATATATATATATATATATATATATATATATATATATATATATATATATATATATATATATATATATATAAATGAAAAATTTAGAATAATCAACTATTTATATCTGTTTTATAAAACTATAAAAATAATAATTTTGAATAATTAATGTTTAGTTGTAATTTGTATACGTAGATAAATATCCCATTATTTTATGCAAGTTTGTTAGTATTGATAGGATTGCTGATGTTATCCCATTATTTTCTGAAATTTAACAAACTATATTGCGACAAATCAGCGTCCTTATTTTTCTGAATTTTAACCAATCACATTATGCCTAATAAGCCTTAATTTTCTGAATTTTAACCACTAATATTGCGCCACGTGAGCATTTTTTCTCTCTGCTCCGTCGGCAATATATATATATAAAATAAGTAAATAAATACTTGATGAGATAAGTTTATATATTTGGGAATCTTTGAAAAAGAATCGAAGTAACGGGGTTCATAGAAAAGAAAATTGATAACAACTATTTTAAATTTTTTTTGTCAAGATACATAGGAGACAATTTCTAAGATTAATTCAAACAAAATAGCATATATAGGATGATTTCTACACATTTTCGAGGCGCCTAATTGCAAATATTTCAATCGTGTCACTAGTGTTTGATACAAACTCATCTGTATCATATTTAGTAACATATTATTTTATTAGTTATCAAAATATTTTTTTATCTCATTTATTGATCATCTTTTCAAATTTTGTCAACTCTATAAACTTATCTTATCAAATATTTTTTTACTTTTTTTAAATATTAATATGATTTTTGGATGTTATATAACCTTATTATCGTAATCAACTTTGTAACTCTCATAAATGTATGATTTGAGTTAATTACTTAATTGTGTTTGTTGTTGAAGTTGGTAAGATGAAATAGAGACGGCATGTTGCGGATAAATCGCATTGAGTTTGATGTTTCAACTACAAGAAAAAAAATCTCGAAAATGCAGATTATGAACTTACAAGATCAAATAATCGTCCTACAAGCCCCGAAAAACTTTAACTCAAAACAACTAAAACATATATAAATCAATCTTTATATAATAATGTGTGACCTGTTCACCTAAGAAAAAAAAGAACAAAAACATAATTCAAATAAAAAAAACAATATAAAATGTTTAAAAAAGTTATCAATAATAACAACAATTATTTTTTGGGATAATTGCATAAAAAACCTTCAACTTCTCAGTTTTTTGTGATTAAAAACCCCAAACCATTTTTCGTTGCATAAAAAACCTGAACTAACTAAAAATCAGTAAACCAAGGTTTTATCAATTGGTAGCCGGTTGAAACCGGTTATTAATCCTACAGGGACCGGTAAATAACCTACGTGGAATAAATTTTAATCGTTGAAACCGATTGCCAAGTATTACACATCATTTAAAACCCCGTTGATAATTTTTAATTGTAATTTTTAAACAGGATTACCTCATCAACGAGCGTTAAAATGAGGTGTAATACTTGAAAACCGGTTTCAACAATTAAAATTTATTCTACGTAGGTTATTTACCAGTTCACAGAGGATTAATAACCGGTTTCAACGGGTTACTCATTGATAAAACCTTGATTTACTGATTTAGTTAGTTTGAGGTTTTCTATGCAACAAAAAGTGGTTTGGGGTCTTAATCACAAAAAACTGACAAGTTTGGGGTTTTTTACGCAATTATCCCTTATTTTTTTATCAATTATAACAATGGTGACCTGATAAACATGTCATCAGGTCAACAATTGTTATCATTGATAATAAAAAGAACAAATGTTGCTTTTGATAACTTTTAAAACTTGTTGGTAACATCGATAAAAATATATAAAGTTGTTATTTTTGGTGATTAGACCAAAAAATTTTTAGAAAACCCTTGAAGTAAACATATCCTAAACATTTCTTATAATATTTGATCTCTCATATAATTGCATTTTACATGCACATAGACATTACACACACATATACATACATATACACACACATACATACATGTCTATATATAGATATACACACATACACACACATACACACACACACACACACACACACACACACACATATATATATATATATATATATATATATATATATATATATATATATAGATTTGGGTTCAAATGAGTACCACTAGTTTTGCGGAGTACCGGAGGTACCTCGCTTAAGATCATTTTTTTTGAAATTTTTTTTCATAATCATGTTTAAATTAATAATACAAGACTACTTGCAAAAAATCACACCTAAACACACACTACAACTATGTGAAACGTGTGTGTTCACATGAAGTGTGCTGTTGTGAACGTGTGTTCACAACTAAGCATGTTCACATGAATTTTTTCACGTTCACATGACTTTTAAGATGATAGAAAGTGTAAATGTATATAATTTTTTACGTATAGTCTTATATTATTTGTATCTAAATAAATATGAAAAAAAATTCAAAAAAAAAACTTTTTTTCAGAGCAAGTTCACATCTGAAACTCGTGTGTTCACAGGTACTCACGGTACTCTGCATTTTTTAGGTACTCACACGAACCATATTCTATATATATATATATATATAGAGAGAGAGAGAGAGAGAGAGAGAGAGGTGTCATGTCAAAACAATAAAGATGTAGTGGAGGCAATTATGTGAATTATCATGTTTTGAAAAACATGGCAAAGTATCTTTGTACAAAGCTTTAAAGAAGCACTACAATCAAAAGGTTGACATCTCATCCGTCTAACAGATACAATGTCTATACATCTTAATATAAAATTTTGAAGTAATAAATAATATTGAATATATTAATTCCCAACTAAGTTAAAGTAAACTTTAGATTATAAAGTTGCATGAAAGATCAATGAGTATACATGCTTGCATGGTAATCACAATTGCTCGATTTCTGAGTGGCTCGATCCTGTTTACGTTTTAACGAAAATTATCAATTCGAACTTCGATTCTTTTGTGTGGTCTCTGTGTTTACTATATGCCGTGACATGAAAGAGATATTATCATCAAGTAACGATCATTCAATTGTCATCGGATGATAGTTCGGTTATTTTATGAGATATGATGGAAATCAATCATTTGAATAATGATCATTTACCTTTATATTAAATAATTATTAATGGTTTGGTAAATGTGTTTCATGTTAAAATATTGTTTATACTTTTTATGTTAATATAATGTATAACTTAATCCTTTTACATGCACTTGTATTATTGTATAGGCCGGTAAATTACAAAAATGTTGATGAAAAAAATATTTAGGATACGTTTGGTTGGACGTAATGAACTATAAAGGAATGGAATGGACAAGATAATGGAATAACAAAGTAATGGAATGAATCATTACGGTTCAATGTCGTGTTTGTTTATATCATTGGAATGAAATGAGTTATTACTATACGTTGTTTGGTAGGTAGAAATATAAAAGGAATGAAATGAAATTTAATAAAAAAAACTTTAAAATTACTAAAATTCTATTCCATTCCTTCATTCCTTGAGGGAATGAAAAAAAAAAAACACCACATCCTCAATGAATGAAAATCATTATAGGTGAAGAAATCACATTCCTTACGTAATAATTAATTCCATTATCAAGGGGTAAACAAATAATTTTTTTTCATTCCGTCGTAATAATTCATTTCATTCCATTTTTTATTACGTCGTAACAAACACTGCCTTAAAATAGGCAAGTAAGTGATATGCTAATACCTGACAAGTAGAATATATAACACCGTAGGTATATACTGTATATTGACTTGTATTTTTTTTTATATTAAAAAACCAAAGTTTATGACTTCACTTGATTTCTATAACAAACTACTTTTGGATTTTTTATTACAATAACTTATGAAGTTTGGACTAAGCATTTACATACTCAAATTATAAATACAACAAAGGTAACATAAAATATACAAAAGTTGATAATAAACGTTATGTGAAACTTTTTAGGCCAAAAAAGGGTACTTCATAAGATTCAACTTTGACAAAAAAAAAAAAGGTGTTGATGATCAATTAATAAGGTAAATTTTTAATTTTATGATCTCTTTTTGGTAAAAGAATAACATTTGATTATCTTTCTTAGCCTAAAATTTGAACTTCATGTCATTTATCGGCCAAAATAGGATTTTACGTTATCTTTATCGGTTTAAAAATTTTTACAATACCTTTATTTTTAAATTTTGTATTTTATATTACCTTTCTTGTTACTTTTTCTTTAAATTAAATCATCCTTCGGCTTCTAAAAAATTGCAATTTTATGTTATCGGGTTTAAACAACAATAAATAAAGGTATTCGCTAATTCGTATAATTAATTAATTATATAGTTATCTATGATAACATTTCCTAAATAAGTCTAACCGGAGTGGTAGTCTTCTTCACAACAGGGCCGGTCCTGAGGTTTATAATGCCCTGGGCGAAACAATAAAAAAATTCCTATCTAAAAGGTTATGAAAATAACACTCTAAATTTTAAAGGTTGGAGCCTAGTCAAGCTAGACGGCTCATCTCCACGATGATTTTTATTTAAAAAATGTTATAACTTGGATATATGAACATTCAATAACAACTACAACATATGTAATTGAAGAATAATTATCTAAAACATGGTAGATAAAGTGAATAGAATGATAAAACCTGATTCAGATAGACAACTTTGTCCTCTGTTAGTTTAAAATCAAATTGTTCCAATTTCCAAACTTGTAGTTTAGTTGGTGCTCTCTAGGTTTGAAAATTGAAATCAATCAACTTGGTGGAACTTGCAAGCTCCAAGCCTCCAATTTAGTCCTCTCCTCTGTTGGGTAAAGGTTTGATAAATCTGAGCAAATCGTATTTTCACCATATTAGATATTCAGATGCAAATATGTAATACACTTATATATTCATCAAATCGGATTTACACCAAACAGAATGTAACACCATCAGCAATTGAATAACACTATAACAAGCACAAATAAATTTCTACAGATTCAAAAGGTTATTTGGTGGATGAGGATAGATTCAATTTCAGAGACATCAAAGCACAACACAGATTGGAGTTGGGGGCTAAAAAGGCAACCAAATAACAATATACTTGTGCAAATCTAGTATGAAAGATGCTGTATTTTTTTAACAGAGAATCTATTAGATCTTAATAATGTGGAATGAAATTAAAGAAAGCTCAATAACAGAACAATTTAAGAGTCAAGAAAATCTAAAACTTAACCAAATGATAAACTGCTGCAGAATTTGAAATCGATGTTGAACTGTGAAATCACATATGGAACTTTGATTTGCAATCACAGAGTTGTATTTTAAAACACAGTGACGAAGAGTTGTCGAGTGAACTTTGAAATCACTATCTGAGATCACAAATGCACAGTTCACAAATTAAACTTTGAAATCGATGAAGACTTACTGAGTTACTGAGAACCGAACACTGATAGTGGTTGAAGAAGGCTTGAAGCGAGCAAATGGGCATCGAGAAAACTTCTGTCTTTAATCAATTCATCGCATATTCGCATGATCAGTTGAGAGATTTGATTCCCAAGCAGGCAGCGCTATTCATCTTCTGCTCTTCATCGCCGCTTCAATTCCCAAGTAGGCAGCGCTGCAATTGACAGATTCCCAAGTAGGCAGCAGCGCTTCACGCATATTCCCAAATGGTTCACAGCGCTGCTCTTCATCGCCGCTTCGATTTCCATGTTCATCGCTGATTCCCAAATGGTTCGCGGCTTTCACAGTTTCACACAGATACCTTTTTGAACCTAGTAATGGGTAAATGGGCTAAAAAAACTGATGCCCCTGAATTTTGTTAAAACTCTCATGCCCTGGGCCGTGGCCCAGTTCGCCCCCCCCCCCCTTGGGCCGGCCCTGCTTCACAGCCCACGGTTGCCAGCTCGGAACTAGCCACGTCTCTTGGAGGGGGAACACGAACCCGTTCATGGTCCATTTGAACGTGGAACACAATCGATCTCGGTGGCTTCTCCACACTTCTCGGTCTAACAAACTAACATGGTATTCCATAGATTTCAACCCTATATATAC
The DNA here is from genome assembly GCA_020465985.1 of Centrapalus pauciflorus. NCBI lineage: Eukaryota > Viridiplantae > Streptophyta > Magnoliopsida > Asterales > Asteraceae > Centrapalus > Centrapalus pauciflorus. The sequence goes on from JAANYP010007274.1 coordinate 284,294, forward strand.
ACAAACATACATACATACACACACCTCTTAAATTATACACACACACACACACACACACACACACATATATATATATATATATATATATATATAAATATATATATATATATATATATATATATATATATATATATATATATATATGGTTCGAGAGAGTACCAATGCAGCGCACCAGAAGGTACCGCCTTTAAAAAAATTAATTTTTTTTCATAAACATGTTTTAATTAACATTATGAAGATCATATGTAAAATTCACATACATTCACATCTCCTAGCTCCTAAAAAATTATGCGAACACACACTTATGTAATTTTGAATATATGTGAACGCACATTTATGTGATGCGTGTTTTCATGCACTTAGAGTGTTGGGATTTGCGTGAAATTTACATATGATCTGTGTAATGTTAATTAAAACATATTTGTGAAAAAAAATTTCAAAAAAAAATAATTTTACGTGTGGTACCTTCGGGTGCGCTGTGAAATAAGTGGTACTCACTTGAACATATATATATATATATATATATATATATATATATATATATATATATATATATATATATATATATATATATAAAATAGTGTTGGGTTCCGGTAAAAACCGTTCCCACCGTAAGAATCCTTAAAATGCACAAATTTATATAGAAAATGCATAATTCTTTAAAAACAATCACAAATATGATAAAAATTCACAAATTTCATGTCCAAACTTTTGTGCAATTTCTATATAAATTTTAATATGAAAAACCTTTACGAATTCTATGTCAAAAAAAGTGTACATTTAAAGGTCCTTACAGTGAGAACGAGTTACCTGAACTCAACTAATACACACACATCCATAAATATACAAACACACACATACACACACAACCAAATAATCATTTTACCCTTATTCATTTATCATTCTAACTAAATCAATTTTGTTATAATCTTACTGACTTTTAAGACTAAATTATAACAATGTTGGAAAGGCTAGCAAAGCAAACTACAGAAAATTTCTTCGTCTTAATGTTATTCATACGGATGAACTATATTTATATACAATGAAAAGACAAACTTCACTATACACCATCACTTCATATCACTGTATGCTATAACACTTGGTACATGCAAGACCAAGTAATTATCAATTCACCTTTCACCTTTTTTGTCATGTTATAACACTCCCCCTTGAATGATAATTTTAGTAGGAGTTCAACCACGAAATGCTGCCTCATTAAAAACCTTGCTAAAGAAAAACCCAGTGGGAAAAAACCTTAGACAAGGGAAAAAGAGTACAGCGATTGGTTGTCTCCCCCTCACGTTATCATCTGAAAGTCATCACATATTTTGTAGATGCCGCATTCCAATGTTGTGAACATGTTTTCTGAAAATTGCTTTAGGAAGTGCCTTTGTAAAAAGATCTGCTGAATTGTTACTAGACTGGATGTATTTCATTTCAATCTGATTGTCCTTTATGAGATCTTGCGTGTAAGTGAAAAATCTTGGTGGGATATGTTTGGTTCTGTCACTCTTGATATATCCTTCTTTCATTTGCGACACACAAGCTGCATTGTCTTCATAAATCAAAGTTGGACTTTTGCTAATCTCAAATCCACAAGAAGACAAAATAAGTTCTGTCATAGACTTCAGCCATACGCTTTCTCTACTAGCTTCGTGTAGTGCAATAACTTCAGCATGATTTGAGGATGTTGTAACAAGTGTTTGCTTCTGAGAACGCCAGGAAATTGCAGTACCACCATTTAAAAACACGTATCCTGTTTGAGATTTTGATTTGTGTGGATCAGATAAGTAACCTGCATCTACATATCCAAGTAAACCTTCCTTTGAATTGTTAGAATAAAATAATCCCAAATTAGTGGTTCCTCGAAGGTATCGGAAAATGTGTTTGACTCCTATCCAATGTCGTTTAGTGGGAGCTGAACTAAATCTTGCCAACAGATTTACTGCAAAAGAAATGTCAGGTCTTGTACAGTTTGTAAGATACATTAAAGCTCCAATTGCACTAAGATATGGTACTTCTGGACCAAGTAAATCTTCATTCTCTTCTGGAGGACGAAATGGATCCTTATCAACATTAAGTGATCTAACAACCATTGGTGTGCTTAAAGGATTTGCTTTGTCCATGTTGAAACGTTTTAAGACCTTTTCCGTATAATTTGACTGGTGCACAAGTATGCCATTGTGCATGTGTTCTATCTGTAAACCAAGACAATATTTGGTTTTTCCAAGGTCTTTCATTTCAAATTCTTTCTTTAATAACACAATTACCTCATTTATCTCATTAATTGTGCCAATAATATTTAGATCATCAACATAGACAGCTATAATAACATATCCAACCTTTGTCTTCTTTATAAACACACATGGACATATTTGATTGTTTGTGTATCCTTTACTTATCAAATAATCACTCAATCGATTATACCACATGCGTCCAGATTGTTTCAACCCATATAAAGATCTTTGTAATTTAATCGAATACATTTCTTTGGGTTTGTTTCCTAATGCTTCTGGCATTTTAAATCCTTCAGGAATTTTCATATAAATATCACTATCAAGTGATCCATACAAATAAGCCGTAACAACATCCATTAGACGCATTTCCAAATTTTTAGCAACGGCAAGACTAATTAAGTATCTAAAAGTGATTGCATCCATTACTGGAGAATACGTTTCCTCATAATCAATTCCTGGTTGTTGAGAAAAACCTTGAGCCACAAGTCTTGCTTTGTATCTTGTAATTTCATTTTTCTCATTTCGTTTTCTTATGAACACCCATTTATATCCTACTGGTTTTACCGCTTTAGGTGTGAGGATGATAGATCCAAAAACTTTTCGTTTATTTAACGAACTTAATTCAACCTACATAGCTTCTTTCCATTTAGGCAAGTCAGATCTGTTTTGACATTCAACCACAGACTTTGGTTCTGGATCATCATTTCCAGTAATGATATCATATGCAACAGCATAAGAAAATTTTTCATCAATATCTTCCATTTCATTTCTTTTCCATATGATATTTGTATGGACATAATTGATTGCAATCTCAGTATTGGAGTCATCTATTTCCACTTCTTTGGAAATATCGTTATTTTGCATTTTTCCAGGAACACCTTTCTTATTATCAATTATATTTTCAGAGCTCTTTCTCTTTCGAGGATTTTTATCCTTGGAACCAAATGGTCTTCCACGTTTCAGATGTGTTTTTGATTCTTGAGTGATTTTATCATCAGCTCTTTTATTTGGAATTTCTATTCTAGCAGGTGTATTGGCTGCTGGCACATATGATTTAGTCACTCTTTTAGTATCAGTAAATGCATCAGGCAGTTGATTTGCAATTTCTTGTAAATGCATTATTTTCTGAACTTCAAGTTCACATTGTTTTGTCCGAGTATCAAGATGAATCAATGATGGTTCACACCATGATACATCTTTCTCTTTGTTTTTAATTTCTCCCCCTAATGCTGGGAAAATTGTCTCATTGAAATGACAATCAGCAAACCGTGCTGTGAAAACATCACCTGTCAGTGGTTCAAGATATCTTATTATAGAGGGTGTTTCATACCCTACATATATACCCAATCTTCTTTGAGGTCCCATTTTTGTACGTTGTGGTGGTGCAATAGGAACATATACTGCACAACCAAAAATTCGAAGATGGGAAATGTTTGGCTCTTGACCAAAAGCAAGTTGTAGAGGAGAAAATTTATGGTAAGCACTTGGTCTTATACGAATCAGCGATGCAGCATGTAAAATTGCATGTCCCCAAACAGAAACTGGAAGTTTTGTCTTCATTATTAATGGTCTAGCTATTAGCTGAAGACGTTTAATTAATGATTCAGCTAAACCATTTTGTGTATGAACATGAGCAACTGGATGTTCAATACTAATTCCAACAGACATGCAATAGTCATTGAAAGCTTGAGATGTAAATTCACCAGCATTATCAAGCCTTACCTTTTTAATGGTATAATCAGGAAATTGTGCTCTTAATTTAATAATCTGAGCAAGAAATTTAGCAAAAGCCACATTACGGGTTGACAATAAACAAACATGAGACCATCTGCTTGATGCGTCTATTAAAACCATGTAATATCTAAATGGCCCACATGGTGGATGAATTGGTCCACATATATCACCTTGAATTCTTTCAAGAAACATTGGGGTTTCTTTTCCAATTTTAGTTGGTGAATGTTTCACAATAAATTTTCCAAGAGAACATGATGTACATGGGATCATCTTACCTGTTTGAGGGATCTTCTGGTCCTTCAATGGATGTCCATTTGTACTATCAATTATCCTCTTCATCATGGTTGTTCCTGGATGACCTAATCTGTCATGCCATAAACTTAATTCTCCAGGATCATAACATTTTTCTTTGACAACCAGATGTGATTCAACCATGTTTATATATGTATAATGTAAACCAGAACCAAGTGTTGGTAGTCTTTCTACTACATGGTTATTGTCAATAATATGCATAAATTTCTTGTTCTCTATCGTCACAGTCTGAGTATTATACCCATTAAGGTGTATGTCATTGAAACTCAACAAGTTTCTTTTAGACTTTGGTGAAAATAGAGCATTATTTATCAAAAACCTTGTACCATTAGGTAATGTAAAATGAGCCTTTCCAGTTCCCTCAATCAGATCTGCAGGACCTGATATGGTATGTATATTTGCTTTACTTGGCTTTAGTTCTGAAAAGTATTTCTTCTTTTTAAGAATTGTGTGTGTTGCACCACTATCTGGTATACAGATGTCTCCTGAATTTGCTTGACGTAGTTCTTCGATAAAATTCATTTTAGACTTCTAATCATAAAAATAAAGTCTTAAGTATATATGATAAAATTTATTAAGTAGAAATACATCCATATTATTATTGAAAAAAGTGCAATACATGATACAAGAAATAAAACACAAGAAATAAAACATAGCTTAGGAAAGACGAAAACACGATTACATTATTAGATATCCAAATCATCAAAGAAATCTGAAGCATTCAGTTCGGGCATTGGAACATCAGGGAGATCAGTAAAATTTGCTTCTTTCTCTTTTCCTTTAAGAGACTCTTCATAAAGTTTGCAGAGATGTGGTGCTGTGCGGCAAGTTCTTGACCAATGACCAGTCATTCCACATCGGTAACAAAGATCTTCAGGATCTTGAGAAGCACTAATCATTTTTGGGTCTTTCTTGTGATTTAGATATCTTATCACGTGGAATATTATTATGACCACGTCCACGTCCACGTCCACGTGAATGACCTCTGTTATGATTATAGTTATGACCATAGCCATGATTATAACTATAATTATTGTTTTGATTATAGCCACGGCCACGACCACGGCCTCGCTTACGGCCAAATCCCCGTTCTTGTCCATGTGTTGTACTTTTAGTTGTATCATTTACTTCAGGTAATGCTAGTGATCCAGTTGGACGAGATTGGTGATTTTTCATTAAAAGTTCATTGTTTTTCTCTGCAACTAGAAGGACGGTGTTAAGTTCAGAATATCTTTTAAAATTTTGCATCCGATACTGTTGTTGTAAGGTAACATTTGATGCATGAAATGTTGAGTATGTTTTCTCCAACATATCTGCATCTGTAACTGTCTGGCCACAAAATTGGAGTTGTGAACATATTCTGAACAATGCAGAGCTATAATCATTCACTTTCTTAAAATCTTGGAATCTCAAATTATTCCAATCATTTCTGGCATTTGGAAGCAAAATCTCCCTTTGATGATCATATCTTTCCTTTAAATCTTTCCACAGAATACTTGGATCTTCCGTATTCATATACTCAGATTTCAAATTTTCATCAATATGTTTACGAAGAAATGCATTTGCTTTTGCCTTTTCTTGAATTGAGCAATTGTTGTTTTCATTTAGTGTTTCTACAATACCCATTGATGTTAAAAGTATCTTTACATCAATGCTCCACGGCATGTAGTTATTGCCATTTACGTCCAATGCAGCAAATGATAACTTCTCAAGATTTGCCATATTGACTATCAAAATAAAAGTTAAACAACATAAAATTAACATTAATTTATTTCAATAAGAGCTACAACACATAATAGTGGGAGAATCGTAAATGAAAACAGAACCAGAAAAGGATACATCTCATCAAATGGAAGTTGCAACAAAGAATAGAAAAGTATTGAAAGTATTATAATAAGAAAAAACAAAAACGGGAGAGGCATCTTCATCCTTCAACCAGTTAAAAGTTTTCTTTTCAGAAAAGAAGAAGAATGATTTAGTGAAATATTGAGGTTTTATATTGGAGTATTTATAGAGAAAAAAAAATCGAGTCATCAAACGGTCGAAATTTTTTTTCTTTTGACCGTTGCAACAGTTATGTAACCGTTATTAAATTTTTTAATAAAAAATGAATAGAAGATAATTTTCATTGAATGTTGAATAATGATTAAAAATATAAAAACACTTGTTATATAAAGAAGAGAATTTTTTTTTTTTATTTTTTAATAGTATGTATTATAAGAACAAAAATTTTAATTGATGTAAATTAGTAATCATAATTAATGAAGAAAATAAACGTTAGTATGCATAAGTAAACGTTAGTACATAAATAAACGTTAGTATGCATAATTAAACGTTAGTACATAAATAAACGTTAGTATGCATAATTAAATGTTAGTATATAAATAAAATGTTAGCAACAATTATTTGAATGTTAGTATAAGTAAAAACGTTAGTATAAATAAAACGTTAGTAAACATAATTAAAATGTTAGAAATAATAATACATGTTAGTAGTTCGTAAGATGTATTATTATTGTTATTGTAACAATTATTTATGGTAATTATCTTCTCATTATATGTTATAACTTTAAGTAACCATACCTCGTTTGATTCTTGATTTAATTGCAGAGCTCTTCGTGCTGATAACGTGTTATAATCTTACTGACTTTTAAGACTAAATTATAACAATGTTGGAAAGGCTAGCAAAGCAAACTAGAGAAAATTTTTTCGTCTTAATGTTATTCATACGGATGAACTATATTTATATACAATGAAAAGACAAACTTCACTATACACCATCACTTCATATCACTGTATGCTATAACACTTGGTACATGCAAGACCAAGTAATTATCAATTCACCTTTCACCTTTTTTGTCATGTTATAACAAATTTAATATGTTTTCCTTTCATCTAGTTTTTATATAATTTTGTTATGAAGTTAAATGTTGATGTTAACATGTTTAAAAAATAAAATTTAGAGTGTAAATTTATACACAAACATGTATAAAAATCATTAACATATATGTGTAAATCAATAATAAATATATGCCCAAACTACACGATATGAATTGCTTACTTCTTAGTTCATTTTTTCTTACTCGGACCGCCTCCTTTGACTACTCCTGAGATATAGCGGAAACCTCCATTTTACTTAATTGAGGACAGTGAGTTTCTTAAATGTGTGAATATGAGTTATTTTAACCATTGTATGTTTCGATGTTAGATTTTGCTTGCTGAAACTTTGAATAGCTTGCATTTATGTTGATAATTTGGTGATATTTTTTTCTAATTCTCAAGTAGATTCGAGATCTTTTAGCATAATTAAATTTTGGGTAGCATGTTTGGAACCTCCAAGTATGATTACGCTCCGAGCAGACCAGCAGATCTAAAGGATGGACCCCTCATTGCCCGAATAAGAGGTCGATCAAGGATATAGGGAACATTGTTAGGATGAAATGTGGAATTGTTGATATATTGCATGTATTTATTTAACTTGTCCTAGTTAGATTTCACATATAATAACCTTATATTCAATATCTTTTCATGAGGATTGAGCCTTTCTTAAGACTTATTTGGTTCTTATGCTCACGTTCATTTGGTTATGTGTGTGCCTATTATTGCATCCATTGTAAAACTTACCCTCACTACTACAAAAAGCATAATGGACACCGGCAAAAAATGATAATAAACCCCGGTTGTAGCACCGGAGTTGATAAGGGGAGAGGTCTATTCTGAATGTAAAGGACCCCGGTCGTTCAACCGGGGTCCAAAGACTTATATGGAATTAAAAAAAAATACAAATAGACCCTGATTGTTTTTTAATGAACCGAGATTCAAATGTTTTTTTAAAATTCTTTTGTTTTTTTTAAACAATTTCCGGCACCTATAATCCTACTTCTAAATCTACACCTTTTGTACTACAGAACTCACACACCTATCTAATTCTACTCCTAAATCTACACCTTTTGTCCACAATGGGACTCGAACCCACAACCTTAGGGTCCCCTCTAACACCTTGATACCGCTAGGCCAAAGGCCCTTTGGTGTGTGTGTGTGTCTATATATATATATATATATATATATATATATATATATATATATATATATATATATATAGAGAGAGAGAGAGAGAGAGAGAGAGAGAGGGGGGGTTCAATGGAAAACCACAATGCACCTGAAAACTTGTGAAAACCGCACTGCACCACCACAAATGCATTAAATTTCTCGCGTGATGCATCAAAATCTCGCGTGATGCATCAAATTTCCCGCGTGATGCATCAAAATCCCGCGTGATGCATCACCTTATTTACGATCATGCGACAACGTTTTTCATGAAATGCACCAAATCGGACGGTATGCGTAGGTTTTCATAGTTTTCACATGCATTGTGGTTTTCCATTGAACCCACCCCTATATATATATATATACCCTACATTATAAAAGCCACACATAAACTAGACAAAAAAGTAATAAAAACAAAAAGACCTAATAAATTACTAGAAAGTTAAGGTTGCCAAAAGAAAACAAATGATCAAAAATAACTTCTTCAAGGATCAAAAAGAAAAGCAAAAGTTTAAATGTACAAATTGAAGTCTCGCAAAGAAGTTAGGAGGGTGAACAAACTAAAAAAATCTTACCATGACAAGTCAGTGCATTAAATCAAAACCATCGAGAAGAATTGTCTACTGTGGAAGACGGTTGGAATCACTTAGAGAAAACCTGAGAAGAGTGAAACACGGGCACTTGTCGTTGCAAGGAATATTATGGAGGCTGGCAGAAGCGATGACAATATAAGTGGAAAGAAGTTGAATTGGAGAAGTCGTGAGGAGTAGGAGGGTTCGATTAGCGGAGTAGGAGGGAATATGTAAGGTCTACCACTACGAGATCTATCTAGACGCGGAACCGTCAACGAGTGCGGAATCCTGGTTAACGGGTAGACGGAAACAACTCTCAAACAGAAACACGGAGACTATCAGAAGCTGAACGAACGACACACGAACGATCCTACAAACTGATTCTCTCCGAAACGGCACTAACACTGATGATAAACTCGAAGTCGCCTTTTGCTTAATCACTCTCGAATTCTGCAAAAAGTCCGATAATATTTCGAGTCTATTCCTAATTATAGAGGCTAATTCGAGTCTGTCATGAGCTAAACTCGAATCTGGCCCAAGGCCCATTCGAGTTTATCCTCATTGACATTCTCGAATCTGCCTATATTCGAATCTATGGACCACATTCGAATCTATCACAGATTCGAATGTCAACCCTTATCTAATTCGAATATACTATTTCACATATTCAACTTAGTATTGAAACTTATGTTTTTACCTTATGATTGATTTTATCTTTGACCTTTATGTTTGAACTTCTTGTAATACATTACATCAAGTTCAAACACACAAACAATAATAAATATCAACCGTATATAAACATATATAACAAACACTTGCTAAAACCACAATGTAGGATCACTTAGACTGCTATCGTCACACAGGGTGTACCAACAGACTCCCCCTTGACGATAGCTTCTAATAATTGACACATTTGATTAAGAACTTTGTTTATTATTTATTCAAACTACTTCCAGCATACAAGCCTTTTTCAATACAAACTTTAACTACATTCTCATATTTCCTAGCTTCACTATCCATGTGAGCGTCACTAGACATCTTATGAGTATGCAAAATTTGAAGATCGTCTCTAGAAAGGTTTACTAGGTGAAGAGGATCGTAGACTCTAAGAATAACTTGTTCTTCAAAATCTTCCATTACTGCTTCTCCAGTATCATCCACATACCACCAGTTCAGATTCTTCAAAACATTCTGTGGCATGGGCTTGAGAGGCACCTTCCTAAGACATCTTACTGGTTTGTAATGAATTCTCATCCAAGGTCGCCCAGTTAGAGGATCTGTACGTGAAGGATCTTTTACTCTTTTTCCAACCCTTGGATTCAGGCGTTCGAACTTTCTGGATCTTCCCTCTTTTCTTATGATTCTTTCAATTACGTCTGCGTAGTGATCATTCCCAATATTAATCAGATCTTTCCAAGCTAACGCTTTGATCTCGATCTTTGGTAGTGAATTGAAAGCTTTTAGAGTTCGCCTCAGGTACTGAAGCCCGTCTTTTCTCTTGATTATAAATAGCTGCAGTTCTCGATCGAAGAACCAGCTTAATATGCTTCCAGATAGCTTTCCAGTCCCTGGCACTCTCATCGTGTTCTTAAGCTCTAACTCCTTCTGTTCAGCCCTGAACCACAACTTTCGTTTCTCTTCATTCGTTAACTCTCTAGCAGGTTCTTCAGTTGATGGCTGAGCATTCAACGCAACATTCACTACGTCTACGTTAACAATATCATTTCCATCTATCACCTATGTATCAGTGATAGGATTCTGCTGTATGACGATCTCATCAGCTTCATCATCCTCATCAACACATACCTCGTCATCTGATTGCCAGTCAACTATCTCTTCTGGCACAAACTCACCCTCTTCTAGCTCTTCATCTTCACAATCAAAACCTAAATCCATTAGATCATCATCAAGATCCATAAGAGCATCGATCATCTCACTAATTTCAAAATCTGTCGGCTTAGATGAACTCGCTTCTCCTACTTCTCCTCCTACTAGACTACGCTCCCCCTGAGATTGAGCAGTCTGAGCAGTAGAAAAATCTACTGGCTCATTCTGACTTTTAGGGCTGGGATCATTGCCTTGGTTGTCTTCATTATCATCATCTCTCGGCCTCTGTATTTCCTGATCACGGCACGATGTCTCCCCCTAAGCCTGTAAATTTTTCATTAACTGCTCTATTAGGGAGCGCATCGACCTGATCTATGCTGCCTGATCGCAAACAAACGATTTGAGCTCTGTGTTCTCTTCCTGAATTTTCTCCACAATCTTTTTGAGATCGGCATTCTCGTTATGAAGATTTGCGTTATGACTTTGAATTTCATTGATTGCCGTTGTTAGTCCAAAGAGTTGGATTTCGTAGAAGTCAACTCGATCTTTTAGGCGCAGAAACCTTTGATTTTCAGCATATGATGATGAGGTTGATGGAATTGACTGTATCGGAGTTGGAAGGATTGGTGATGGAATATATGGTTCATCGCGAGGTGGTGGTGGTGGGATGGTGGTTTGAGGTTCTTGAGATTGAGGGATTTGAGATTGAGGGATTTCTGGTTGATCTGCAGATGCTGAAGATGATCCTTGCATGAATCTATGACGCTTGGCCCGATGCCTCGTCACTAAAGGTGCAACTTCCTCTTCCTCAAAATCGGATTCATCAGATTCTCTTATTGCGCGCCTCGTTGAAGTCTCTTCATTAATAACCACTAATCTCGAACCATAAGTCGCCATTCGTACTGCTGGTTCAGTCGATACTGACTCAGGAGCTTCAACCTCTAACTCCTCCATCTCTTCTGATTCGGTTGCAGATGATGACAATACATTACCAGCCTATTCTGGCTCATATTCTTCAACATCTCTCAACACGTCTTCTTCTCCCTCTGGAGGCTCAAGTAATTCACCCACCAGCGCTGCAGCTATATCTTCATTTGCATGAGGTCCGGCCTCCCAAATTTCATTCAGAGTTTGGCACAATTGATCAGCTTCGCTTGGGACATTCGAAGGCCCTGCTTCCTGTACCTCAGGTTGCTGACTCGTAGAAGGCCTAGACGCCTGAGTTTGACTGGCAGAGGTTCTTTGTCTTCGCCTTTGTGCACGCGGTGGCTGTGGTTGTTGTTGATGTTGTGGCTGTGGTTGTCTCGGTTGAAATTCAACTTCCCCTGCCCAGTTGGCAACATCCGGGGCTTCAAAATTTCTATCCAAGATGGCTCCAAACAACGGACGCTCAACTGGAACAGCCAATCTTCCTCTGTGCGAGGAACAATCATCAAAGATCCTCTTATCCATTACCGCTACGCTCTGAATCTCATTCGACGGAGGCAGATTCGGCAAGAAATGCCTGATAAGCATCATTATGAACCTTGGATACAACAGGAATTGTTGATTTTCTGGTGCGGTGATTTGATGAACAAATTCGGAGAAAAACATTTCTGAAAAACTGAATGGTCGATTATACACTATCGCGATAATTCCAGACTGGATCTTCGAGACCATATAATCAAAACCGGCTTTCTTTGGTGCAAAGCAGACCATAAAGACATGAGCCAGAAATCTCCATTGTCCGATTAGCCCACTCTTCATATAAGAAGCCTTCGTCACATCTAGACTATAGCCCATTCTCTGAAAGGCCGCTTGCCTAATATTCAGAGGAAAGTCGATAGGCCCAGACTCCTCTTCCTGCGAACCCAGCTGCAACACCTGACGCAGCATATCCGCCGAAAACACTAGCGGTTGGCCAGCTATTCTAGTTCTTAGCACTGTCGGGGTGACAGAGCAGTCTACTTGAAGATGATCATAAAATTGACGAACATATGGAATTACAATTTGAATATTATAGGACAAAGCAAAAGCTATTCTAGATTCAACAAGAAAATCCATCATTTGATGAAATCCCTGCGCCTCAGGGATATGATGATCATAGGGAATGACCATATTATGCTTCGGCACGAAAGCTCGTACAGCCATATCCGCACAATAATTAAACTATTAGATTCATTAAAAATCAATAAACTTGTTTAAATTCAAATCTGTTTTATTTTGAACTTGTTTAAGTACAAATCCAACACAATTAAATTTCTACAAGTTTAATAAAATTTAAATTAAATAATGCAAATAAAAAGACAAATTCGAATTGACAGATTCGAATAAACCACTTTTCGAATTTGATGACAGATTCGAATGTCATGGGCTCCTCGAGTTTACTGACAAACTCGAAAAATCTATGAACAGATTCGAACAGTCGACCCTATGCAACACTAAATCTCTTGATTTTTTAACCTTTTTGGACTCAGAAAATTTCATTCATTAGTCCTACTAGTTACTAATCACAGATATGTGCATTTAATTTGATTATTTATCGGTCCAATCTTGGTAATTTTGAAAACCACGATTTATACCCATAAACCTTCAAAAATCGATGATTTTGCCTAAAATGGTGTATAAAACTACATGAATCTTGTACAACCAAGTTGTTTGTACCTAGATATAACAGTAGAATCGAACACTTTAGCAATAAACTCGACAAAATGTTGTTTTTGAGAAGAACGGTAGATTCGAGGAATAGATTCGAAATCGCCGGATAGACTCGAGGATATAGATTCGAAAACAGTAAGTAGTTAATGACTTCACTGTTAACCTATATATACCACCAATGTTGGGAAATAGTTTAAGTATACTCAAGCTGTTAGTTAGACTTCTCATACTGTTAGTAGAATTTCTGTGTAAGTACAAAGTTCATGCTGCTAGTTAAAGAAACTCGAGCTGCCAGTATAAAAGTTCAAGCTGCCAGAGCAAAATAACTCAAGCTGCTCAGTTCATGCTGCCAAGTCATTCAAGCTGCTCAACAGTTTCATAAACAGAATGTGCTGATTTTCAGGGAAGATATCTACAAGAAGATTCCAGCATATCTACTATCAGAGAAGTCATAGTCCTTCAAGGAAACACGTCCATAAAGCAATATAAATAGACAGAAGATTGTATAGAAGATATACGCATAGAATAAGAGTTTTCTGCATATTTTGAGTCTGTAATTGCTTTATTGTTCAAGTTTTCTTAAGCCTCTAAGGTTGTAAAACCCTAAGAACAGTTTGTGTTCTTCGTCTAATCAAAACAGATTAGAGGTGATTGTAATCAGTGAATTCAGCAATACAAACAGTCTTGATTACTTCTTATGTTTTATGCTATTATTGATTCTGAAAGTTTTTGTCAAAATAATTAAGTGTTATTCCGCAAACTTCTTAATTAAACTTTGATTCAAAGCAAGATTATTGATTTATACTCTGATAAATTCAAATCAGTTAATCTTGGTTATTCATAATTTTCATAAGTTATAGATCCTGACAAGTGGTATCAGAGCCACAGGTTGTTCTTTGTTTTTCAAAGTCGAAAACTTTCTTTCAAATTTTTAATCTTTTTCAATGGAATTTGAAAATAGCAGCAGTGGATCTGGGCAAGGACTCAAAGTGCCTATGCTCAAGCCCACTGAGTTTGAGATGTGGAAACTCAGGATTCAACAGCATATTCAATTCATTGATTATGCCATATGGGAAGCTGTTGAATTTCCTCCTGCAGTTGATCCAGAACTTGATGCTGAGGGAAAACCAGTAAAAACTCCTCCAAAAACTGAACTTGAAAGGAAGGCTAGAATGAATGAAGTGAAAGCACTCACATTATTACAAATAGCCATTCCTAATGCTTATCAACATCAGTTTAAAAAGTTTTATACTGCTCACTCTCTTTGGAATGCCTTAGAGAAGAGGTTTGCTGGTAATGCAAGTACCAAGAGAAATCAAAAGGACCTCTTGAAACAGCAGTATGAAAACTTTTCTGGTGGCAAGAATGAAAACCTCACTCAAATCTTTGACAGGTTCAACAAACTGATAAGTGAACTGGAAAGTGCAAGGGTCAATCTGGATCAAGATGAGGTCAACAGAAAGTTTCTCAGATCTCTTGGAGAAGAATGGACAGTCTATGCTGCACAGTGGAGAACAAAAGACACACTTGATGAGATAGAATTGGATGATCTATACAACAGTCTAAGAGTGTTTGAGACTGAAATTGATGCTAAAAAGAAATCCTTTTCTTATAATCACAACACTGCTCTTTTGTCCTCTGAAAAATCTAATAACTGTGATTCTTTTTCAGGTGGTGATGGCAATTCTGCTGAAACTCATTATGAAGCTTTTGTTGCCAATGATGGATTATTTGCTCTAAATGTTGAAGACTTGGAACAAATCCATCCTGATGATCTTGAAGAGATGGATTTAAAGTGGCAACATGCAATGCTGACCATGAGAGCCAAAAGATTCCTGAAAAGAACTGGAAGGACCAACTTTCAAGCCAAAACAGATGTCAAAACATCTTTTGATAAATCAAAAGTGGAATGCTATAAATGCCATAAGCTTGGTCACTTTTCCAGAGAATGTAGATCTCAAGGTCAACAACCATCAAGGACTTCACAGCCCATCCAAGCTTCCTCATCAACAGCACTTGTCTCTCAAGAAGACAATGTGTTTGACTGGAGTGATCAGACAGAGGAAGAATTCCAAAATCAAGCACTGATGGCAGAAACCTCAAATGTCTCCTCAACTGAACTACCATCTGAGGTAAATTCTAAACTCTGCTCTCAATCATGCAAAAATATGGTTAAAAAGTACAGAGATCATAATGAGAGCATGTGCAAAACTCTAGCTAAGATGGAAGAAAGGAGATATGAATATATGCAAGCCATAGAAGATCTGGAAAAACAGATCAATGACTATAAGGATAATGAGCTTCAAATGGGGTATGATAGAAACTATCATGAATGGGAGAAAAAGGAACTCAATAAGAAAATAGAATCTTTGAATAAAAAGGTAGAAGAAACTGAACAGAAGGTGTTAGAGGCTAATGAGAAACTGAAATCTGTTAACATAGATTTAGGTAACTTCAAGTTAGCAAATCAAAAGCTAGAACACCTAATGGAAGTTTAATTCAAAGATAGAGTCAAATCTCAGGTCAATCCCAAAGAAGGAATAGGATACAGAGCTACTCCACCTCCATATAATAACAAGTACATTCATCCAATGAGTGAAGTTGCTGATAGACTTGTCAATGAACCATTAGATGAGTCTATGACTATTGTAGATCCTATCCTTGACAGCAGTCCTGAACCAAAGGAAGATAAGAGTCAAAATAGAGACTGTGACACAAAGAGTGCACCCATAGAAGTCAAAGTTCCCAGTAAGAAAGGAAAAGAGAAGATGAGTGTATGCAATGCTACTCCACAAGTTTCTGTACATTCTAACTGTAACACTGCATCTTCATCAAAAGGAACTAAAAGAGGTAAAACTGTTTCTATCTGCACATGCCAAAAGCATGGTGTTCAAAAGTTTCCTAAACAACAGCAGGTAAGAGGAAACCAGAGAAACAAGAACCAGAAATTGACAGAAAAGTCTGGTGTTCCAATTCAAACTGTCAAAAGATGCTATCACTGTGGAAGGAAGAATCACTTAGCTAAGGATTGTTTTTACAAACCAGCTGTTGCAAAACAGACTGTACATCACACAAAATCAAATCCTAAACAGGCAAAGCACTCAAAAGTGAAACCTTCCACAGCAGCTCCAAAGAGAGCAGTTGATCACAGATTCTCAAAAGTTAATAAAAAACAGTCCACACATCAAAAACAAGTTTTGGCAAAGCCTAAATCAAGTTTTAAACAAATATGGTGTGTCCAGGACAAATCTGTTGCTCAAACTGCTAATGCAAAAGATCAGACTGCTAAGTCAAAATCTGATGTTAGTAGTGCAAAAAGTGAAACTGTTAGCACTACTAACACAGCTCAAGCTGCTGGGCACCAAACTGGAGCTGCTAGTGAATCATCTGAGACTGTCAGAAGAAAAGATGATCAAAATAATTGGATACCTCATATCATCACTAAATACTCTCCAAAGACTCCATCAGTAGATCTCACCAAATACAAGAAGTCAAAAACAGTTTTTAGTTATGTCAATGTACAAGGCCAACCCAAAACCAATTTGGTTTGGGTTTACTCCACTACTAACTAAGCTGTTATTTGTGCAGGGCAACCACAGGTCTCCTCATAGGACAAGATGGCATCTGGACAGTGGATGCTCTAGGCACATGACAGGCAATTCTGAATGCTTGTCGAATTTCAAAGGATTTGATGGAGGTTTTGTTGCGTTTGGAGGCAACTCAAAAGGAGGTAAGGTTACAGGTAAAGGTACTGTAAATGCAGGCAACATGACATTCCATGATGTTTTGTATGTTGAACAGCTTAAGTACAATTTATTGAGTGTCTCTCAAATCTGTGACAAACAAAACATTGTTCTGTTCACAGATTCTGAGTGCATTGTTCTTTCAAAGGATTTCAAAATTCCTGAAAATCTTGTTTTACTTAGAACACCAAGAAAGGACAATGTTTACTGCCTAGACACAGCTCTTTTGACTAAATCAAATACTTTAAGCTGTTTAATATCCAAAGCATCATCAAATGAGTCTGCTCTTTGGCATAGAAGGATGTGTCACATGAACTTCAAGTCCATGAATGATTTGGTTAAAAAGAATCTGGTAAGAGGTTTACCACAAAAGGAGTTCATTTGTGATGATCATTGTGTAGCATGCCTTAAAGGTAAGCAACATAAAACTTCTCATAAGGCCAAAGAAGTAAATTCAATCTCATCTGTTCTTCAGCTGTTACATATGGATCTATTTGGTCCAACATCTGTTTTGAGTTTGAATAAAAGGGCATACTGTTTAGTCATTGTTGATGATTTCACCAGATTTACTTGGGTTTACTTTCTTAGGTCCAAAGATGAAACTGCTGAGCTTGTTAAGTCTTTTATCCTTAAGATAGAAAACCAATCCAATTCCAAAGTTAAGGTGATAAGATCAGACAATGGAACTGAATTTAAAAATCAAATTCTAAACAGTTTCTGTGAGTCCAAAGGTATTGCTAGACAATATAGTGCACCAAGAACACCACAGCAAAATGGTGTAGCTGAAAGAAAGAATAGAACATTAATTGAGGCTGCTAGAACAATGTTAGCTGATTCTAATCTGCCTATGACTTTCTGGGCAGAAGCTGTTAATACAGCCTGTTATGTTCTAAATAGGGTTCAAGTAGTTCAATCACAAGGAAAAACTCCCTATGAGCTATTCCACAACAGAAGTCCCCTAATAGCTTTCTTCAAGCCTTTTGGATGCCCATGTACTATTCTTCACACTAAGACTCACTTAGGGAAGTTTGAGAGTAAGGCTGAAGAAGGATTTTTTGTAGGATACTCAATTCAAAGCAAAGCCTATAGAGTATACAACAGAGTGTCTAAAACAATTGAAGAAAGTGCCAATGTTGAATTTAATGAAAATACTGCTAACATCAAAGGCACTGGTCCTGATTGGTTATTTGATTTAGATTCTCTAACAAATTCTCTGAGCTTTGCTGAGTTTACTGCAGAAGCTGATGCATACAGGGTTGAAGCTGCTAACACACATTCTCATGCTGCCAATACAATTTCTCATGCTGTTGGCACAAAGTTTCAGACTGCTGCAGATTCAACAAGTTGGGATGACTTCACCACTCTACCACTTCTGTCATGTGATCCTCCAGGGGTCCTGAGCACTCAACATGATGCAAATCCAGACACAAAAGTGCCATTTCCAAGTCCTGACAGCACAGCTCAAACACAAAAGGAAACAGCTCCAGTTTCTAGGCTAGCAGTCCCAACAGCTTCTCAAGCTGTTAGCCTAGAAACTCAAACTGTTCCAGAAACTGAACCATTCACTGGTTCTGATGGAGATGACACAAACCTTGGAACATCCTTCCAAACAGAGAGAGAGCCCACACTAAGAGTTCATAAGTATCACCCTCTCAATCAAATACTGGGTGATCCAAGCACTCCTGTTCAAACAAGGAAGATGGTCCACAATGAGACTGCTGTTGCTGAACAAGCAGTTCCAGAATTCAGCCTAGCTGCTTTTGAACATGCCTGTTTCATGTCTCAACTAGAACCCAAAAAGGCATCAGAAGCACTAAAAGATTCATCCTGGATTGAAGCTATGCAAGAAGAGCTTTTACAGTTTAAAATTCAGAATGTATGGACTCTGGTGGATCTTCCTAAAGGTAAGAGAGCAATAGGTACAAGGTGGGTGTTCAGAAACAAGAAGGATGAGAGAGGGATAGTCATCAAGAACAAAGCATGACTAGTAGCACAAGGGTACACTCAAGAAGAAGGAATAGATTATGATGATGTCTTTGCTCCAGTAGCAAGAATTGAAGCCATCAGACTATTTCTAGCATATGCAAGTTTCAAAGGCTTTAAGGTGTATCAAATGGATGTTAAGTCTGCTTTCTTGTATGGGACAATTGAAGAGGAAGTGTATGTGTGTCAACCTCCTGGTTTTGAAGACTACAAGTATCCAGACAGGGTGTACAAGCTAGACAAAGCTCTCTATGGTCTTCAACAAGCCCCCAGAGCATGGTATGACACACTGTCATCATATCTTCTACAGAATGGATTCAAGAGAGGCACTCTGGACAAAACACTTTTCACTAAATCCATCAAAGCTGAGATTCTTCTTGTCCAGATCTATGTTGATGACATCATTTTTGGCTCATCTAATGATAAGTTGTGCAAAGATTTTGAGGCCCTAATGCACAAAAAGTTTCAAATGAGTTCAATGGGGGAACTCACATTCTTTCTAGGGCTGCAGGTCAAACAGAAGCCTACTGGTCTATTCATAAGTCAATCAAAGTATGTCAAAGACATACTGGAAAGTTTGGCTATCAAGACACAAAGGTTGCAAGCACTCCAATGGATCCTCATAAACAGCTTCATACAGACAAAGATGGCATAGATGTGGACATTCATCTATACAGATCCCTTATAGGATCTCTCATGTATCTAACATCTTCTAGACCTGATATAATGTTTGCTGTCTGTGTGTGTGCCAGGTTTCAATGTTCACCAAAGGATTCTCACTTGGTTGCTGTTAAGAGAATTTTCAGATACCTTAAAGGCCAACCACATTTAGGCCTATGGTATCCCAAAGACTCTCCTTTTGAACTAACCGCCTATTCTGACAGTGACTATGGTGGTTGCAACATTGACAGAAAATCCACAACTGGTGGATGTCAATACTTCGGAGCAAGTGTGGTCTCTTGGCAATGCAAAAAAACAAACAACTGTCTCCACATCGTCCACTGAAGCAGAATACGTAGCAGCTGCAAGCTGCTGCTCCCAGGTAATGTGGATTCAAAATCAGCTAAGAGACTATGGTATGAATTTCTTATCCACTCCTATTTATATTGACAATTCAAGTGCCATTAGCATTGTGCAAAACCCAGTGAAATTTCCAAAAACCAAGCATATAGAAATCAGATTTCACTTCATCAGAGATTGTAATGAAAAGAAGTTAATCCAAGTTACCAAAATACATACTGATGATCAGCTAGCTGATCTATTTACAAAACCTTTTGATGTAGGAAGGTTCACTTTCCTAATATCAAACATTGGTATGGTAAACATGGATTAATTGATTTTTATTATTATCAACTCAATATGCTAATTTAAGGGGAGACACTGTTCCATTGAAAATCTGCACAAATTTACACTAACAGCATGAGTCTTTTCTCATGCTGCTAGTTCATTTTCTCGGACTGCTAGTTATTTTCACTTGATCTGTCAAAGTGTGCAGGGTATTTAGGTAATTTCCCAAATGTGTGCGCGGGACCTAACCTTTTCGAAACCTTTAAAGGTCCCAGTTTCGTTCAGTTGTAACTACCAGTTACATATTCTGCTTTCTCTCTGAACGATACACACATTCTTTTCAAACCCTAAACCCCAAACCGTCGTTTCTTGACCAATGGAGTTCGTAAAAGAGCACAATTGCCTCCCATACACCCTGAAACACACTGACCTTGAACCGTTCCATGAGATGATGGACTTCCTCAGGCACTCCCATATACACTATGCACTCAATATTGACCCCACTATATACCTATCTCATATTGAGCAATTCTGGAATCATGCCTATGTTCAAACCATCAATGGAGTGCCTACCCTGACTTCCAAAATCGATGGTACTACCATCAATATCACCGAGGAGTCCATCAGACATCATCTGCATCTTCAAGATGCCACAGGTATAAAAGACCTATCTCTTACTGCTTTACACTTTGGTCTTCAAAATATTGGATATAGGGGTCCTGCTGATTCTTTTACTTTCTTGAAAGCACAGTTTTCTCCTAAATGGAAATACCTTGTGCATATTATTCAGCAATGTTTAAGCCCCAAAAGAACTGGTTGGTCCGAATTTTCTTCAAATATTGCCACTGCCTTAGTGTGCTTTTCTACTGGCCAACAGTTTAATTTTTCAAATATGATCTTTCAAGGAATGTTAAGGCATCATTCCTTGAAGCATGGGAAATTTTTGATGTATCCTCGATTTTTGGCAAAAATAATTGCACACACCTGCACTGCTTCAAATTTACATAAGAGGATATATGTTTCCCATAGGCACTCACTATCTTCAATCAAAAGGCGGATAAAGCCAAGTGCCAATTTTGTTAGCATTGATGCTCCATTGCCCTCTGCAATGATGAACATCATCACAAGAAACAGAGGAGAGGGGCCTGAGCAGACACAGCCTAACATTACTGCTTCAACCCCATGACCCCAACCCACTCCTCATGATACAGATATTCCCACTGATCCTTTTGTACAGCCCACACGCCCACTACAATACTTATATAAAAGGAAAAGGGGACGAGGAGCTCCTTCCTCCTCCTCCCTTAGACAAGAGCCATATATCCCTGTGCAGGAGGATCCTTCTGCACAGAATATCCAAAGGGAACCAATTGAGGACACTCCCAACCTCAATCAGGAGGTGAACATCTCTTCTGAGACTGTTCATATGGGTTCTGTGGCTGGCACTACTGATGTCTCTGCACAAGAGGCACAGGACAGGGCCAACATCTCTAAGACCACACCCATGGCAACAGCAAGTGTGCAAACACGAGCTGGAAGTCCCCAGTACCAAGAAAAGAGGGGCCCAGAGTTTCCTACTTCTGGTGTTAATGTCAGTGATAGACCACAAACACCCCTGGTGTTATCTGATCTTGAGACTAGTCTGCAACTGATGCTCTTAACGGATCCAAAGCTGAAACCTGTTGTAACAATGTTGGAATACCAAATGTCCATCATTGCTGCACAGGGGGCACAAATTCATGCACTCAAACAGGCAGAAGCTGCTCACAATCAGAAACTGGCTAATCTACACAAAGGGTTTACTCTTTGTGGAAATAAGCTCATCAAACTAGAGCAGTTGATTCAAACCCATGTGGCAAAGGTTGTAGGTCCTTCTGATCAAACCAATGCTTCCAAAAAGGGGGAGAATCAGGAAGTTCCTGAACCAGTCCAAGCAGCTCCAACACCAACAGTCCAAGCAGCATCAACAGCTCCATCTTCTAGGCTAGCAGTCCCAACAGCTTCTCAAGCTGTTAGCCTAGAAACTCAAGCTGCTTCTACAAGAGCAACTGGAGTTGTTATAAGAGAAGGTATTCAAGCTCCATCCAGTTCAGTCCAAGCTACATCTTCTGCTACAAAAGATAAGGGCAAGGGTATTCTCATTGAGTCTCCAAAGCACAAGTTTTCTTCCAGAAAAGCCTAGATTGCCTTTGATGCTGAGATTGCCAGAAAATTAGCAGAAGAACAAGATCAGGCCTTAGACCAGCAAACCCATGCCCCAATGCAAGATGATGAAACCTTAGGAGATTACCTAAGAGGGTTTGTGGTCAAGCAAGGTGAAAGGAAGAGGAAGATGCCAACTGGGCATACCAAGGCTGAAAATAGAAGATTCTTGATCAATTTTGCCGTTGCAGCAGACATACCAAAGAAAATTGCTCAGTCCATGAGTACTGAAAGGCTGCAGGAAATACATGATAAAGAAATGGAGAAAAGAAAGAAAACAAGAGTCTCTTCAGCAGTTCAGCCAGTACCAAAAGTTCAATCGTCCCAATCAGTCCAACCATCAACAAAACCAGTCCAAACTGAAGCTGCCAGTGCACCTGCTCCCACTGATCAACCTACTGTTTCTGTTCCATCATCTGTTAAGAGGGTGATCTTTCAGCACCATTTGCAAAAAGCTATGGAAATAGAAAAGTTGATTGATCAACATGACTTCACAAAGCCAGAAATCAACTACTGGTTTGCCAGGTCTCTGGATGAAAGAAATATAAGGGTCAAGTTTGTGATAAGGAGAGAATCTGGACCAGAAGAGGAGTATGATACATTCTGGCAGATGGTCCATAAGCTGACCAGGGATGAACTAATAAAGATGTACCACATAGGGTCTGTTTCTCAAGACAGATCTGATCTTCCACAAGTAAAACAACTCATCAGAGATCTAAGTTCAGTTGCTGATGCTGAATTTGCAAGAAAAGAAGTGGAAGATGCTGAGAAGAAAGGGAAGCAGATCAAGGAAGTACATATTTTTGTCAAATCCAGAACCTACAGAATTCAATTCAAAGATGGATTTGGTATTTTCTTCAATCTCGAGTTTTATAATTTTTCAAAAGATATGCTGCTTCAAATAAAATCAGTTAGGATATCTTGTGATAAAGAAGAGATGAAGAGAGAATTTTTGAAGGCTATAGATCAGAAGCTTGCACAATTGTAAGTTTTTGAAAGCCTTGGTTTGTAAATAACAGTTTACTTTTTCATTTCCTTATTTGTATAGAACTTAAAGTCTTGTATAAAGAATTTAAGTTAGGGGGAGATTGTTGGGAAATAGTTTAAGTATACTCAAGCTGTTAGTTAGACTTCTCATACTGTTAGTAGAATTTCTGTGTAAGTACAAAGTTCATGCTGCTAGTTGAAGAAACTCGAGCTGCCAGTATAAAAGTTCAAGCTGCCAGAGCAAAATAACTCAAGCTGCTCAGTTCATGCTGCCAAGTCATTCAAGCTGCTCAACAGTTTCATAAACAGAATGTGCTGATTTTCAGGGAAGATATCTACAAGAAGATTCCAGCATATCTACTATCAGAGAAGTCATAGTCCTTCAAGGAAACACGTCCATAAAGCAATATAAATAGACAGAAGATTGTATAGAAGATATACGCATAGAATAAGAGTTTTCTGCATATTTTGAGTCTGTAATTGCTTTATTGTTCAAGTTTTCTTAAGCCTCTAAGGTTGTAAAACCCTAAGAACAGTTTGTGTTCTTCGTCTAATCAAAACAGATTAGAGGTGATTGTAATCAGTGAATTCAGCAATACAAACAGTCTTGATTACTTCTTATGTTTTATGCTATTATTGATTCTGAAAGTTTTTGTCAAAATAATTAAGTGTTATTCCGCAAACTTCTTAATTAAACTTTGATTCAAAGCAAGATTATTGATTTATACTCTGATAAATTCAAATCAGTTAATCTTGGTTATTCATAATTTTCATAAGTTATAGATCCTGACAACCAACCTTCGAGTCTATGGCCAGACTCGAATCTACTGACAGATTCGAAGACCCTGTTTCGAGTCTGTCCTAAACTCGAAAAGCACCAACACTTAGAAAAATTTCGAAAATTTTGAAATAACTTCAACTTTTTCAATATTTTCAACGGTATTGTGTAACAAGATAAACTATGCCAACTCTTTTACCCTAAGCACATGATTTTTCACGCAGTGTTTATTTTATCCAACTTTGAATGCACCCTCAGTAATTTTAGACCTTTTTCTTAACTAAAAATAAAAATAAAATTAAAAGAAAACTAAAATAAAATAAACTAAGGTAAAGTAAAATTAAATAAAAATTTTGACTAAAAAATTTAACTTAGACTTAAGCTATACCTATTAAAATTTACAACCTAAGCTAAAAATTAAACAAAATCTTTTTGATGAGTGTAGTCTAAGAAAGGTTCAATCAGATAGCGATGTCAGAGACTCACTTTCAGTACTTAAACTTTCACACTTAGGAATTTTTGATTCCTTTGATTATTTGTCGTGAAATACCTATTTAGCCGATTGTTGGTATTTTACCCTTTAAACGTGCTACATTTCGGAATATCCCTTGGCATTTTTATTTATCATGAAATTACATTACGTGACTCAGACATAGACATACTTTTATGATCAAGGCACACAGACAAAGATTCTAACTTGTTGGTATTTGCAAACTTTCTTTAAAAGACAAACATCGGACACAGGTCTGTATTTTCATACAACAAAGCGTCTTAGTTTGACTTAAGGTTTATTCTTAAAGTTAGCAAGACAGCGGTGACAGGTCTGTACCGACGTACAACAAAGCGACGTATCTTGCCAACCCGAATCTAAACAGAGGCAACAGGTCTGTACTTACGTACAACAGAGTTACATGTTTTCGACTCTCAATTGCTATACATCCCCAGAAAGTTTGCATACCTCATTTAGACTCAAAATTTGTATGTCTTGTACATAAAAATTAAGACCGATTGGTCGTACATCAAAGTTAGTGACACGTTTGACTTTTTCTTGAATATTTTATTTGCCTTGAGACTCCCTATATGTATTATGCCTACCAACACACAAACTAAACTAAAGTATAACACTTAGAATTTAGTTGCATTATGTGTGAAAGCCTAAACACTTAGTGTTTGTAACGACTGTGCTAATTTTCGTCACTTTGAACCTATGTTTCTAAGACTTAACTCATTTTCTGATATTCTCTTTTTTTGTATTTTTCTGATTTTCTCTCTTTTTTCTTTTGTTTTTCATAAAGAAATAGCAATAAAAATATGATAACCTACTAACCTACTAAAAATAGAAACTTACTAAAAATAGAAACTTACTAAAAATAGAAACTTACTAAAAATAGAAACTTTCCTAAATTAGCGGACTTACTATAAAAAGAAAGAAATACTACTACTATAAAAGGAAATAAAATACTACTAAGGCCAAATTACTCTGGGTTGCGCATTCCATTTAGTTGAATTAAATATTCAAACCATGACTTATCAAATGCTTTGGTAAATAAATCTGCATTATTATCTTCTGTTGCCACTTTTACCAATTTGATTAAGTTCTTTTCAGCACAATCACGAATAAAATGATGCCTAATGTCTAAGTGCTTTGTTTTGTTGTGTTTAACTGGATTATTAGTTATAGCAATTGTAGATTGATTGTCTATCCTAATTGGAGTTTGAGTATAAGCCAAACCGTAATCCCGCAATTGTTGTTGTATCCACAGAACCTGTGAGCAGCAACTACCAGCAGCAACTACCAGCAGCATTATACTCGGCCTCGCACGTTGACACGGCTATCGATGTTTGTTTCTTGCATTGCCAGGATACCAATCTCCCTCCTAGGAACTGACAACCTCCAGTCGTTGATTTGCGCGTCAAGCTGCATCCTCCGTAGTCAGAATCCGTGAACGCCTCCAACTCTAGATCTCCCTTCGCGTGATACCAAAGTCCCAGCTTCGGTTTCGACTTGAGGTATCGTAGAATCCGCTTCACAGCTTTCATATGCATCTCCTTCGGATTCGCTTGAAACCTAGCACAAATACACACAGCAAACATGATGTCAGGTCTTGAAGCAGTTAAATACATAAGTGATCCAATCATGGCCCGATATAACGTCGGATCCACATCAGTATCACTTTCAGTACCCGGTCCGAGATTGTGATTCACTTGAATCGGCGTGCTGAAATGGGCAGTCAATTTTGTTCCTTCCATCCCGAAACGCTCCAATATGTCATAAACATACTTAGTCTGATGGATAAACATTCCTTCCTTCTTCTGGTCAACTTGTAACCCCAAAAAGAAATTTAACTCTCCCATAGCACTCATCTCGAATTTCGACTTCATCACCTTCTCGAGATCTTTGCACATCTGTTCGTCTGATGATCCAAAAATGATATCATCGACGTACACTTGTACCAAGATAAAATGATCTCCCTTCCTCTTAACAAACAGAGTACTATCTATCCTACCCCTTTCAAACCCGTTTTCTAATAAATGGTTGGATAGAGTCTCATACCATGCCCTTGGTGCCTGATGCAATCCATATAGAGCCTTATCTAAACGATATACTCTATCAGGATATTTTGGATCTGTAAATCCGGGCGGTTGTTCTACATACACCAACTCCTTCACTTTCCCATATAGGAAAGCACTCTTAACATCTAACTGATATACCTTAAAGCCCTTGAAGGAGGCAAAAGCTAGAAACAACCTAATGGCTTCCAGCCTTGCTACAGGTGCAAATACCTCGTTGTAATCGATTCCCTCCTCTTGGTTGAAACCCTTTACAACTAGCCTAGCCTTGTTGCGTGTGACTATACCCCGATCATCTCTCTTGCACTTAAAAACCCATTTGGTTCCTATTGCAACTTCTCCTCGAGGTAAAGGAACTAACTCCCACACTTCTTGTTTCCTAAATTGCGAAAGTTCTTCCTGCATCGCTTCAACCCAGAAGTTATCCTTAAGTGCCATTTGCACAATTTTAGGCTCTACTTGCGATATGAAACATGAATAGAAACAAGTGTGATATGCATCGGAGTCATTTATCATCGACAACAACACAGTGTTGTTATTTAAACTACTCCTAGTCCTCACACCCTCGTTAGGATTTCCTATGATGCTTTATATAGGATGGTTTTTGTTGATCCTAGAGGTCTCTATCTCATCAACCCTTAGATTATCTCCTAAGTTAGATCCTATCTCACCTAATGGGGGAACAACCTCAGTGTCTACATTTTCCTCCTCGTGGACATTTTCCTCAGAGTTGGAACTTGATGCTTGAGACTGATTCTCAGTTGTAGGTGCTTCTTGATCAGCAACTTCTGGAGATCCATCTACAGTCGCAGTAGGCTCAGATGTGGATTCAAACGTAGTTCTCGGAAAGATATGGCCATCGTCATTCAGATGCAACGTCGCCATGTCCTTTTCGATTGTACCTGCATTATCATCCAAAGGAATGTTAAATGACTCAAATAATTTATCATAGTCAAATATCCATTCCGGACCAGTTTGGGGTTCATGTGTATAACTTGTGACTTCAATGTTATACACAATCTCAACCGTACCATTCGTTTTGTTAAAAACCCGTTTGTTTGGTGAGTTCGGCACATAACCTAGGAAGTATCCTTCGTCAGCCTTTTCACCAAACTTCGGTTGATGTTTTGTTCGCAGAAGAGTGCATGGTACCCCAAACGGTTCGAATCCAGTTAAATTAGGTGGCCGTTTATTCAAAATTTCATAACATGTTTTGTTCAAAGATTTGACTGTAAGGACTCGGTTTAAAATATGGCACGCGGTATTTACTGCCTCCCCCCAAAACATGGTAGGAAGCTTTGAATCCGAAAGCATAGTCCTTGCAGCCTCAATCAATGTCCTATTTTTACGTTCCGCCACCCCATTTTGTTGAGGCTCATATGGTGCACTGAATTGATGCACGATGCCCTTTGATAGGCAATATACACCAATTACAGTGTTTTTGAACTCAGTTCCATTATCACTACGTATCCTTTTAACCCTTGTTCCGTAGGAATTCTCCACTTGGTCTAAGAACCCGATTAGCTTGGAAGCCGTCTCGTCCTTTGTACCTAAAAAGAAAACCCAAGAAAAACGTGAGTAATCGTCAGTGATAACCAAACAAAACCAACTACCTCCGATACTCCTTTTGTTGATTGGACCGAAAAGATCCATATGCAACAAATCGAATGTTGAGGTTATGGAGTTCTGCGTCTTGGACTTGTGTGTCTTCTTATGTTGTTTGCCTTTCTTGCATGGTAGACACTTGTCCTCGAACTGAAAGCTCTTCATAGGCACACCTTGCACCAACCCATTCTTCGTTATGTAGTTCATCTTTCTTAGGTACAAGTGAGCCATGCGTCTGTGCCACAATACTGATTCTGTCTCCGAAGCTTTGGATAATAAACAAATTGGCCCCATCGAAGTCTCCGGCTTGTTCATATCTAGCATGTACAATTCGTTCTTCCTTGGCGCACACATCAATACCCATTCTTCAGGAATCTTGAATCCCGGCTTTAGCACTAACGCTTCAGTGTCAGTGAACAACACTAAATTCTTCTTGTCACAGATTTGAGATACACTAATGAGATTGTGAACCAGTTTATCAACGTGATAAACTTGGTCCAACTTGATCGTCCCATTAGTGACCACTCCGGTACCCGTGATGTTTCCTCCTTTGTTGCCGGCGAATGATACAAACCCCCGATTCCCACCCTTGAAGTCTGTAAGCAGACCTCTTCCCCCCGTCATGTGCCTGGAGCATCCACTGTCGACGAACCATTTGTGTTTGGACCTGTGGTAATCTCCTGCACATGAAAGAAAATAGGTTAGTTATCACGGGGAACCCAAGCCATAACTGACTTGGTTATACCATTCTCGTCCACATACTGAAACTCTTTCAAATACCCATCTCGCCTTTCAGGTGACTTGGGTCGTTGAACATGAGTTTGTTGTGGTGCCGAGTGATTTAAATTCACTCTCTGCCTTTGAGTAGGCATTTGTTGTGGAGCTCTAGAATAATTCCTATTATATTGCATTTCAGACTGTGATCCCTGAGCTCTTACCGGTGCATAATGTCTAACGGGAGTATGTGACCTAACTGGAGTGTGTGACCTGCTAGGTGTTGTGCTCCTATAGACTTGTTGAGGTGCTGACCTAGATTGATTAATGACACGATTCGGTGAATTTGTCCTAACCACTTCTTTTGGTCCAACCTTAACCGGTGTTTGTTTCACAACTTGTTTTGGTGCAGCCTGCACAGTTTTCTCGATAGTCTGAGAACTACTAGTGCTCGCCACACTTGTTGAGGGTTTAGGCTGTTCTGGCTTCACTGTCTTAGGTGTCATATCAACTTTCCTATGTGGACAAGTAGAAGCCACATGCCCCCTCTCGTGACATCTAAAGCATGACATTTTGTCTATTGGCTTCTTTTGTGAGCCCTTAGACTTAGGTGTCTCACTAGTGTCTTGGTCCTTATGTACATCTATGGCGACTGACTCATCGTCCTGATAAGCCCAATCAATTTTATGTTTTCCTGCAGGTGTTTCACTGGAGGAAGTCACAAATTTGACTTTCTTAATCTTGACGGTTGTGTCAGCCACCTTAGGTGTATTTTCTACCATAGGCTCAGATTTAGGTTCAGGTGTGTCCTCTAAGTCTACTGATTTGACAGTCTTCTCCTGAGGCTGAGGCACATAGTTTGCATTAAAAGGTGGAGGAATTTCATGAAATCCTAGACCTACGGGCTTTTTAGATTGTCTTTGGGCATCTAAAACTTTCCCTAGGTTTAGGCTTGAATTCCTAAACTTCTCTAGCTTACTGTTTGCCTCTGCTACCTTTACCTTTGTTTCAGCTAGCTCTATGTCTTTGTCTTTAAGGTTTTTGGTCAAGGCTTCTACATGCTCATACATAAGCTCTATCCTAACACACTGCTCACTCAGTTTATCTTTTAGAACTATTACGTCTTGAGCATCAGCCTTAAGCTTTTCTTTAAGATCTTGCTTAATATCGTTTAGGCTAGCGTTTTCAATTTTTAAATTCTCATTTTGAGCAGTTATGGTTTTATGCGATTCTAAGACTAGATTTAACCTATCATTAGAAGTAACACACAACACACATAATTCATGAAAAAGAGAGTAAGTCAGACTAACCTTTGAGTTATCAGATTCCACGTTGGCCATCTGAGCAGCAAACTCCAGAACTGTCTGATCATTCGTCTTTTCCACCCACATCGGACTGTTTTCCCTTGTGGTCTGCTCTTCTCCTTCACACCCCGTCTCCGTGACTTCAGCCATAAAAGCCCGAGCATTTGATTTTGGATGTGAGCTCCAGTCATACGTACCATCTAGCTGTCTGTCTGAAGTGACATTGGATAGTAGACCAGCTAGGTTGGCTTGACCGGCAGATGAACTCGGAAGGAATCGTTGTTGAGACTGATTCTGATACTGTCCCTGATGCGGACTCTGCCCTTGATACGTTTCTACCTTCGGCCTCTAACATTCTCTGGCGAAGTGTCCCAGACCTTGACAGTTATAGCACTTTACCTTGGACTTATCAAATCCAATCCCCTTGTTGTTCATCGTCAAATTCCTCCCAGTTCTCTTGATGAATCTCTTAACCCGTTGGGTTACCATGGCCAGTTGCCATTTAAGATCCATTTCCTCAAGATCATCAGGGTCGACTTGATCATAGTCCTCATCCCAGAGAGCAGGATCGTTAATCTTCCCCTGAACACAATTCCCCTACGCGGCCACAAAAGAAGTAAGCAGATTCAAATGTTCTTCCGCTGATTTTGCGCTCATGGGCATCTTCGAACAGCTCTGAGATGTCGATGCCTGTTGTACTTGAGGCTGCGGTTCTTCCGATCTTCCTAATCCTAAGAATGCTCTACTCAATGTGTCATCAGTTTCTGCTGGTGAGGACGTTTCTCCGGTGAAAAACGCTGTAGCAGTATTCAGATCGGCAGTCGCTGAAGGTTTAGTTGACTTTCCAAAATACATTGCTGGATTCTGGACTTGTTCGTAATCAGTTTCGGCCTTCAGTAGCTTGAAGTGATATGCCCGCAACGTTCCCACAATATCATCCAGAGATTGAGTATAATACTTGTCTTCATTCAGCTTGATCATTGCCACATACATAACCCATTTGGCTGGTAAGGCATCAAGAAGCTTGTTGTTCTTGTCAGTGTCAGTATACTCAATCCCGTGACTTTCAAGTTCTTTCAACAGATGATAGAACCGGGTGATGATATCATCCAGCTGTTCATCCTTTAACGCCTTGAAAATTGCAAACTGTTGTTTCAACAGCTCTGTACGCTTTCTACGAACCCTAGGATTACCCTCACACCTCTTCTCTAGAGACTCCCAAAGTTCCTTCGACGTCTTTTGAGTCCTAAATGTGTGCAGTATATCCTGAGGCAAAGCCATTCGGATTATCGAGAAAGCTTTGTTTTCGGCTTCATACAATTTCTTATCATCCTCCTTCATCATTTGGTATGATAAGACTTTCTGACGGCCTTCAACTTCAGAAACTGGTGGAATATATCCTTCGTCGATACACACCCACATGTGCATGTCATTAAAACGCATGAAATCGGTAAACCGATCTTTCCACCAGTAATAATCCTCGATTTTCATCAGCTTAGGCGGAGCGTTTGCCTTCCCGACCTGGTGGTCCATTTCCAGGAATTTCTGAAGATTTGACATCTTTTCTAAAGTAATTGAATTGAACTTAATGAAATTAATTCGAAACTAATTTGAATTAATTCGTTCGAATCTAGGTAGATTCGAATATAATCAGATTCCAATTTATTTGGGATTAAATTCGATTAAGTGTTATTATTCTATTAAACTCGAAATTATGTCAGATTCGAAAAGTCATCAGATTCGAAGGTCAGAGCAAACTCGAAGACACAGCAGATTCGAAACCCTATTCGAAACTAAACTAAACTCGAATTAAACTCGAAAGTAGACTCGAGACCCTATTCGAATGTAGCACAAACTCGAATTAGATTCGAAACCCTCTGTATCAGACTCGAAAGGAGCGTATTTGGTTAGACTCGAAACTAAGTGTAACCCTAATTACCCCTAATAGATTCGAGCGCCGCAAACTCGAAAAACGGCTAATACTTTTATTTTTTAACGTTTTGCAGATTAAATCAATATTTTTACAATGAAAAATATTGATTTCGATCAAAAACGTGAAAACCACAAAGTATTTCCCGGATTACTATTTGCTAAGCTCGACGAACACGAAAAACACGATTTTGAGAGAAAAACCGTCCAATAGCGTCAAGAAACCTAGGATATATCTTGATGAACACGAAGAACACCAAGAACACCCCTTAGGCTCTGATACCACTTGTAAGGTATACCACTACGAGATCTATCTAGACGCGGAACCGCCAACGAGTGCGGAATCCTCGTTAACGGGTAGACGGAAACAACTCTCAAACAGAAACACGGAGACTATCAGAAGATGAACGAACGACACACGAACGATCCTACAAACTGATTCTCTCCGAAACGGCACTAACACTGATGATAAACTCGAAGTCGCCTTTTTCTTAATCACTCTCGAATTCTGCAAAAAGTCCGATAATATTTCGAGTCTATTCCTAATTATAGAGGCTAATTCGAGTCTGTCATGGGCTAAACTCGAATCTGGCCCAAGGCCCATTCGAGTTTATCCTCATTGACATTCTCGAATCTGCCTATATTCGAATCTATGGACCACATTCGAATCTATCACAGATTCGAATGTCAACCCTTATCTAATTCGAATCTACTATTTCACATATTCAACTTAGTATTGAAACTTATGTTTTTACCTTATGATTGATTTTATCTTTGACCTTTATGTTTGAACTTCTTGTAATACATTACATCAAGTTCAAACACACAAACAATAATAAATATCAACCATATATAAACATATATAACAAACACTTGCTAAAACCACAATGTAGGATCACTTAGACTGCTATCGTCACACAGGGTGTACCAACAGAATAGGCTAGGGTTTCATACAGAATCAGAGAGAGGGAAGCTAAAGGGAGGGAAAGTAGGTGAATATTTTTCATTCCAACTTTTTTTCTACAAAATTTATATACGTAAAATAGTATATTATCTAATTTTAATGAATTGATTAAGACAATAAGGTATAAATGTTTTAGTTAAAGTAAAGGACCCTGGTCATTTTGTTAAACAACCGGGCAAATGTTGGATTATACACCCCGGTTTTTTTAAAAACAACCGGGGTGTATAAGAAAAAGTAAATGACGTCATTTTGTTAAACAACTGGGTAAATGTTGGATTATGTACCCGAATTTTTTAAAAACAACCGGGGTCTATAAGAAAAAGTAAAAGACCTCGGTCATTTGTTAAACAACCGGGTAAATGTTGGATTATATACCCCGGTTTTTTTTAAAACAACCGGGGTGTATAGAAAAAGTAAAGGACCCCGGTTACCTTGTTAAACAACCGGGTGTATTAGCTAACACTCTAACGAACTTCCAAAGAACCCTATTTTTTTTAGCTTTTTTCTATCAACCGGGGTGAATATGGGGGGTCCATTATGCTTTTTGTAGTAGTGCCTGGTGTTGCCCGGTTTCTAGCCTTTTGTGTTTTCTCTTTTCCTCTAATTTTCCCGTAGTAGCAGATATTGACCTTCAGGCTTTTCGTTTTTTAGCCACACGTGTTTATGCCAATTGTGTCATTTTTTCCTCAATCGCCTTTGGCCTAGATCAATTGCTTTTGAAGATGGATGATGTTAAAGGAATACTTATACATATGCAGGGGCGGAGCCACATGGAGAAAAGCGGGAGGAAATGCCTCCAACGATTTGCGTAAATTTGACGAATTTTAGCTTATGTGTTACGGGAAATTAACACGACGAATACCTCATACAAATTCTTGCCCCTCAACGAAAAACTTTTCTGGATCCGCCACTGTACATATGTTCTTGTTTTGAAAAGAAACAACAATTGATCATGCTACTTGGAAATTAATTGAGCTAGAAGCATTAGAATATCATGTAGCTAGCTCCATAAAAGTAGTTATGTATTCAAGAAAACTTTAAGTATCCTCTTCCTTATGTGTAAAGTGTTAAAATTTCCCGTCTCCTGGTGCGAATGCTTGGCTAATTTTTACCACTCTATATATATCTTCATCACCTTAACCCTTGCCTCATTTTAACCGTCGTAAAGCCTTCTCTTGATGTTTGCTTCTTTTCTATGAAAGTGTTAGCGATTTGATCCCTTGGCAAGCTTATATTAATATGTGTTTCAATTTGTGCAATTGGATGCTTTGAATAGGCTTAACATCAAGAGTTAGAATGATTCCATTGAATATTATATACAATAAATACAGGGTTAATGTTGTGCGATATTAACGTACTTTTCCAAATGTATCGACATGTTAAATGAATATTTTATCTTACTCATATGATTATGTACTTTAGTTTTCTATTTTAATATAGTATATTTTACATCAAGTCTGGTTTTTCATACAAATGAAATTCGGTTTTCCAATCGGACCCTAAGTAAAAATGTACCATTAGATAGTTTTTGACAATGAACTTTTAGGAGTTTAGCTTTTGTTTTTTGAAAACTCTCCATTTTTTTTATAAAAGTTTGAACTTTTGATTCAAAATAAAATGTTTCAAACGTTCGTCCATGAGAAACTACTTGAAATAGCTTTTGAAAGGATCTTGAGTTTTTTTTTATCTAACAAAATTACATTTTTATCGTCATAACAATCATAGACTACAATTTTAAATTAATATTAATGTCTTTTTACGTCATTTAATACTAAAAGTTATAACTAGAACTAATTTCACCAAACACATTTATAAAAACTAAAAGACAAATTTTTTTAAAAAAGTTACAGCTCCCAAAATCTCCCGCTACTAAAAGCTTTAGCATACAGTGCTACAACTTTAGCTCAAAACAACATCTATTTATGTCAAAACATACCTATAATCTATTAAAAATGCCTCCCTCCTCCGCCCTTCTCATTATTTGACATATATTCACTAATTATATTATTTACCTGATTTAACTAATTTTTTTATAAATCTATTATTATTATTATTATTATTATTATTATTATTATTATTATTATTATTATTATTATTATTATTATTATTATCAACAACTTTCATCTATTTTTTAATTAAAAATAGAAGATAATTTTTCCCAAAAAGATAATGTTCGTTAGAGATATTTTTAATAAAAATAAACTATTTACTTCTTCTTTTTCTAAAAAAGACCATCTTCCATATCTAATAAAAGATAATCCCTACACAAAAGTATCCTTTTCGAAAAAAGTTTTATATCGCATTATCAAAACAACGTAACATACGATATGTTCGTTTAAAGTCTTAACTTAAAACGTTTATTTTCTACAACATTTAAAAAACTTTCTTAAAAAAGGTTAAAAAAATATTTGATTAGAAAACTTTTATTTATAACTGATAAATAAAATGATACTTATGTGTCAAACCGAAAAGTTGGGTCAATACGAAACACGAAAAGTAGGAAAGAAAACACATAACAACTATTGTTTAAAAAAAATATTTTAAATAGTTTAAAAAATGTATAAAACTAGCATCAGAATAAGAGTCTATTGAACATAAGCAGCAATCTTTGGCAGTCATGTGCATGTTTTGAGATGGTCACACTTTACATGTTTTTATGCACATTGAGATATGCTTATTTCCTTCTATTGGCAACCCTCTTGCTATCATTTATGAGCTTTTGGCATTATATAAAGGGTTAAAAACGTGAAAATGCAATATACTTTTCTCAAATACCTAAATGACTAATTAACCTTTTTATTTGACCGGATGATACTTGTACTCAAAATAACTTATCGATATGGTACGTGTAACCAGTAACTATGCTGATATGACAATTTTTACTGATTCAAATGACAACGTGGCACATCTTTAATAACATGATGTTTACGTGGATTTTAATCTATATAAATAATTTTAAAAAAAATCCACAAAAGCATATAGATCTTAATACTTCTAAAAACACAAATATAAGATCTTAATTACCGGTAGAACCGGTAACCGGTAATCAAAGATACCATATCAACAATAAGTTTTAAGTACAAGTTGTAACATCCTGATGATAAAATTTCTGTATTTGAGGTTTATTAGTTTAAAATTTGTGATTTAAGTTGAATTGTATTTATCAAAGTTGGTTGCTATTTTAAGAAGCTATGAAGTTTGAGAATTAATAATTATTATTATGGAGTTTTATGAATTATAAAAGTTAATGATGATAAAACTAAGCATAAATCAGTATAATATGGAACCGGATAAGTTGAGGGGTGAAATGTGTAAAATGATGAAAATGGGAATAAAAGGCTAAAAAGCCTCTCATTATCACCAACTACACTCTCTCTCTAGAACTCACTCTCTCCCTCTCCACTTTCTCTCTCTACATTCTCTCTAAATTTTCTCCCAAACCGACCGGCCGATTTTCGAGTTCTATACGTCATCGGAAAGATCTCGAGGAGTACTACAACAATCTACGGTTGCATTCTTGATTTCGTACGAATTTGAGGTAAGAATCGACCCTTTTAAGCTTTTATATTTCGGTTTGGAAGAACATGAATTCGAGTTTATCAATTTTCGTGTGAAATAAGCTAATTTGGCTTGAGTTTTAACTAGAATATGATAGAATATGTGTAATAGAATCGAAACTAGGCTTAATACATGTCATATTCGTGAGTTTAGGCTTAGAAATGTATGATTTAAGCTGTAAATATGAACAAATTCGAGAATGCCAAGAACAAAGTCGAAATGCAAGAACAAACTCGATTTTTTGAGCTAAATTCGAGTAGGTATTCGAATTTAACAACATATGGTTCGAATTTAGCCCCTAAATTCGAAATAGGTTCGAATTTAACCCCTCAAATTCGAGATAGCGTTCGAATTTAGCTCTTAAATTCGAATGGGGTTCGAATTTAACCACTAAAATTCGAATTTGATACCTAAAATTTAAAACCCACTCTCTAAACTCGAATATATTGAATGAAACACACATGCAACACATAAAATAATAAAAGTTATTCAAAGGATAAGGTTTGAACCTGAGTTGGGTTCAAACTTAGTTGTGGTTCGAATTTGGACATGGATTCGGAATGGGGGAAAAATATTGCAAAACTTATAAAACTTGGTTTTATGGAATTAAACAGTTTTTGACGCAAGAAATTGTTGCAACTGACTTAACAGGTCCCTTGTGGTGTTGTTTAACCCACAGTGGGGTACATTGGGGATCCGGTTGAAAGTCCGAAGAGAAATAATATTACTTGAAGTTATTAACGCACCCACTGTGAGTACATTAGATTTCGCATGTTTATATCTGTTTTATGTTAGCCTTGCCTGCTGAGATCTGTTGCTTCATTTATTGTTTGGAATTCTACTAACTTGCGTAGATTTATATGCAAATTCATACTTGTTGCATGTCCGTTTGATTGTTGTGCATCTAGTGATGGATCGGTGAGTCGCGTCAATTACTCTGATGTTACTGCGCTATATGATCTGGAGCTGATCCCTCCGAGGTTCTGGTAGGCAGTATGTCATCCCCGATCATACGTTTGTCTCAGATGGTATGTTTAATGCCGAGCTTTGGGCTCGAAGGGGCTGCGGCTCTGGTTCCGTACTTGGTGTACGAAGAGGGTATACGATGTTTGTCATCGGTGTTACTCTTGGGGCTTCATAAAGATTTATAAAATGCGTAATCTGTGTATTCACTAAGCATTCGCTTACCCTCAGTTGCTTTATTTTTACAGGAAAGGGAAAATCTGCAGCTGGACCTTCTAGTTAGGTCGTTTGTGAAGATTTGGAAGATTCCTACTACTAAATCGGTAATTATGTTATGGGACAAATGTTATATTATGTTTGTGATGATTGTAATAAAGGTTTGAGTATGTAGACTTAGAAATGGTACCTTGTAGCATCGTAGGGTGTTTGACACTGTTGCGTTACTTTATTTATGTATTTTAATGCTTCCGCACTTAAACTAGGTTATTAGATCATTATGTGATTGTGTTTGATGATTAATCCTGGGTGTTTTGTAAATGTTGGTTGTTGTGACAAGGGTGTCACACGAGATGGTATCAGAGCAGTAGTTTGAGATTCAAGTGTCCGTGAGGTCTTGGTCTCAAACATTAAGTGATGACATGTAGTGATACTAAGTAATGATCTGAACTAAGATAGGTTACGATCTAGTAATCATAGGACATTGACTATCATAAGGGACAAATGGGTGGTGTCTCTAAATAAATGACATGTTACTAAATAAGTTATATGTTTCATATTTCAGAACATGTCTGGAGGAGGAATGACACCCGAAGAAACGAGAGAAATGATGCTAGCCATGATGGCTGAGCAAAATCGGATGATTCAATATCAGTTTCGGGCTCGAGATGAGGCCGAAGCTAAGCGAAGAGAAGATAAGAGGAAGAATAAGGAAAGAGAAGGAAACAATGACGAGCAAGATGACAACACTGGGTCATCTAATAAGCCCAGAGGTTTTCGGTTTAAAGACTCTAAAGGAAATGGAGCAGTCGAGTTCAATGGACTGGGTGATGCTGTTGCCGCACTGGAATGGATAACAGCAACCGAACGGACATTCCGAATCAGCGACTGTGCTGAGAAGGACATGGCTCGGTATGCTACTGCGATGTTCACTAACGACGCAATCATGTGGTGGAATTCCATGGTTAACGCCTTAACCTTGGAGAAAGTGGCTGTTATGACGTGGGCTGAGTTCACTGATTTGTTCACTCAGCAGTATTGTCCGGTTGATGAGCGCCGAAGACTGGAGGCTAAGTTCATGTCGTTGATGCAGGGGACTAAGACTGTGTCCCAATATGCTGTGGAATTCACGAGGCTGAGTCTGTTTGCGCCTCATCAAGTTGATACCGAAGAAAGGAAGGTGACCAAGTTCGAGGCTGGTCTGGATATTGAAATCAGAAGGGTTATGAGCAACGTTCGCCACCCTACATTTGCTGGTTTACTTGAGGCTGCCAGAAATGTAGAACATATTCTAATTATGTCGGGATATTCGATTGGGTCCGCTGCTGCTTCCACCAACCCAACACAGCCGTCACCGCCGAAGCGCCAGCGTGAGGGAGGAGACTCGGGATCTTCCCGGTCTTCACAATATTCACCTCAACAGTCTTATCGCCGACAGTCTGGTTCTTCTGGCCGCGCTCGTGCTTATTCCATCAACACCGAGCCGCAATATTGCAATAAGTGTCATCTGGAGCACTTTGGCAAGTAACTAATGGACGCGCTTGCTTTTGCTGTGGAGAATTGGGCCATTTTCAGAGCGAGTGCCAACGAAAAGGTGATGCTTGCTATAAGTGTGGGGTATGGGAACACTATAGTAGGAATTGTAGGAAGAACGCTCCAGCAGCTGCTGCTCCATCATCGACAATATCATCTGGGGGATCTAGTGGTGGTTCAGTCAACCGCCGGAACCA
This sequence comes from Centrapalus pauciflorus, assembly GCA_020465985.1. Taxonomy (NCBI): domain Eukaryota; kingdom Viridiplantae; phylum Streptophyta; class Magnoliopsida; order Asterales; family Asteraceae; genus Centrapalus; species Centrapalus pauciflorus. The sequence goes on from JAANYP010007274.1 coordinate 324,193, forward strand.
GCCACAAAGGGCACCGGCTCGTGCATTTCAGATAACGGCAGAGGAAGCTAGGGAAAACCCGGAGGTGGTCACGGGTACGTTTATTGTAAATTCCTTGCCTGCACGAATTCTTTTTGATTCGGGTGCCAACCGCTCTTTCGTGTCTACTGTTTTTGCACAACGACTTGCTATGCCACTGTCTAGATTATCTGCTATACTTGACATAGAAACTGCTAGCAACACTTTAGTCAAAGTAGATCACGTATACCGTAACTGTACCTTAGTAATTGAAGATGTAGTCTTCAATTTGGACCTGATTCCGATCGAATTCAGCGAGTTTGACGTGATAGTCGGTATGGACTGGTTGATCGAAAATGAAGCTCACATAGTGTGTAAGAAGCGAATGGTAAAGATAACTACTCCGGAGGGGCGTGAGATTTGTATATACGGGGATAGGAGAACCGGGGATCTGTGTTTGCTAACTATTGCATAAGCTCGAAAGCTTGTTGCAAAGGGGTGTGACGCTTACTTAGCATATGGATTGATGCTAAGGCTGAGAAGAGGACTTTGGCCGATGTGCCTGTTGTTTCACAATTCCCGGATGTGTTTCCGGAAGACTTGTCTGGCGTGCCGCCTAAGAGACAAGTTGAGTTTTGAATTGATCTGATCCCTGGAGCTGCACCGGTAGCTTGTTCTCCATATCGTCTTGCCCCAACCAAGATGCAAGAGATGATGAAACGACTTCAAGAGTTGTTGGACAAGGGCTTCATTCGACCAAGTTCATCACCGTGGGGAGCTCCGTTACTATTTGTTAAGAAGGAGGATGGCACGATGAGAATGTGCATTGACTACCAGGAGCTGAATAAGTTGACCATTAAGAACAAGTATCCGCTACCGAGGATAGATGACTTATTTGATCAGTTGCATGGGGCTGGTGTGTTCTCCAAGATTGATTTGAGGTCGGGGTACCAGGGTACGAGAAGAGGATGTGCCTAAGACAGCATTTAGGACACGTTATGGGCATTATGAATTCTTGGTTATGCCTTTCGGGTTAACCAACGCCCCGGCTGTATTCATGGATCTGATGAATAGGGTTTGCAGACCGATGTTAGACAAGTCTGTAATCGTGTTCATTGATGACATTCTGGTGTACTCTAAGTCTGAGGCCGAACACGCTGATCACCTAAAGGAGTTATTGGAGTTGTTAAGGAAGGAAAGGTTGTATGCCAAATTCTCAAAGTGTGAGTTTTGGCTACAACAGATACAGTTTTTAGGACATGTGATTTCGGGGGCTGTGATTTCAGTAGATCCGGCTAAGGTAGAAGCGATAAAGAACTGGGAACCGCCGTGTTCAGCTACTGAAGCTAGAAGTTTTCTTCGGTTGGCGGGCTACTATAGGAGGTTCATTAAGGATTTTCTAAGATTGCAGTTCCTTTGACTGCATTAACAAAGAAGAATGCACCGTTTGTCTGGGAAACCGTGCAGCAAGAGGTATTTGATATATTAAAGAAGACACTAAGTGAAGCGCCGATACTTGCTCTGCCAGAGGGCAATGAGGATTTTGTAGTATACACTGATGCATCGAGATTGGGATTAGGCGCTATACTGATGCAGCGTTGAAAGGTTATAGCATATGCTTCAAGACAGTTGAAGCAGCATGAGAAGAATTATTCGACTCATGATTTGGAGTTAACCGCAGTTACCTTTGCTTTGAAGTTATGGAGACACTATCTGTACGGGACTAAGTGTCAACTCTACACGGATCATAAGAGTTTGAAGTACATTTTTAGTAAGAAAGAACTCAATATGAGGCAGAGACGTTCGATGGAACTAATAAAGGATTATGATTGTGAAATCCTTTATCATCCCGGAAAGGTCAACGTGGTAGCCGATGCTTTGAGTCGCAAAGCTTATGTTAAGGATTGCTGCTATATGATGACGTCCACTATGTTAAGTTCCACGATCATTGATGATGTCAAAGCCGCTCAAGTGGAAGCTTTGAAGGAAGAAAACATTGGTGATGAAGATATAAGGGTACAGATGAAGATAATGGAAACAAGTGAGTCAGGATTGAAAGGTGTGTACGGAAGGATTTGGGTACCGAAGTATGGTGGTATGAGGAATGTGATCATCGAAGAAGCGCATCAATCAAAGTTTTCAGTACATCCTGGAAGTACAAAGATGTACAATGAATTGAAAGCAGATTTTTGGTGGCCGGGATTAAAGAAGGATATTGGTCAGTATGTGGAGAAATGTAGGACTTGCCGGCTTGTGAAATCCGAACACCAGCAACCATACGACAGTTTGCAACCACTTCCCACTCCGGAATGGAAGTGGGAGCACATTACTATGGATTTCGTTACAAAACTGCCAAAGACTAGGCGACAGCATGATGCTGTTTGGGTGATAGTTGACAGGTTGACTAAGTTCGCACATTTTATTCCAATAAGAGAGAGTTATTCTTTGGAGAAGTTGGCTCTGATTTACATGGACGAGATTGTTTCTAGGCATGGAGTGCCTAAGTCCATAGTATCGGATCGAGATAGTCGATTTACTTCGAACTTCTGGTCGGCTTTTCAAGAGGGGTTGGGAACAAGGATCGCTATGAGTACGACCTATCGTCCGCAAACCGATGACCAAAGTGAACGAACAATCCTTACCTTGGAAGACATGATGAGATCATGTGTGTTTGATCTCGGTGGCAATTGGGACGATCATTTGCCATTAATAGAGTTTTCATACAATAACAGCTACCACGCGACGATCAAGAAAGCATCGTTTGAGGCTTTGTATGGAAGGAGATGTAGGACTCCTACGTGTTGAAGAGAAACTGGTGAAATACCGATTGCTGGGCCGGCCTTGCTTCAAGAAACAAACGAGAAGATACAGTTGATTAGACAGAACATGAAGGCGGCCCAGGATCGTCAGAAAAGTTATTACGATAGAAGGCACAAGCCAATCAGCTTTGAGGTAAATGATTAGGTGTATCTAAAAGTATCACCTATGAGAGGTGTTACTCGTTTCGTAAAGAGGGGAAAATTGGCTCCCAGATTCGTCGGACCATTCAAAGTAATAGAGAAGGTGGGTAATCAGTCGTATCGTTTGGAGTTGCCTGAAGGGATGTCGGGCGTACACCCGGTGTTTCATGTTGGGAATCTTAGGAAGTCTTTTACTGCTGACAATGAAGATTGGGTTGACCACACTGAGCTGCAAGTTGTTGAAAGGCTCCGATATGTTGAAGAGCCGGAGTGTGTGTTAGATACAAAGATAAAAAAGTTGAGGAGCAAAGAGATAGAAATGGTGCTTGTACGTTGGAAGCATCATAAGGGAGCGAATCATACATGGGACGCTAAGTCGGAAATGTTGATGAAATATCCGCAATTGTTTGAATCCACATAACTTCGAGGACGAAGTTTAAGCGTAGTGGAGCCCATGCTGTAACATCCTGATGATAAAATTTCTGTATTTGATGTTTATTAGTTTAAAATTTGTGATTTAAGTTGAATTGTAGTTTATCAAAGTTTGTTGCTATTTTAAGAAGCTATGAAGTTTGAGAATTAATAATTATTATTATGGAGTTTTATGAATTATAAAAGTTAGTGATGATAAAGCTAAGCATAAATCAGTATAACATGGAACCGGATAAGTTGAGGGGTGAAATGTGCAAAATGATGAAAATGGGAATAAAAGGCTAAAAAGCCTCTCATTATCACCAACTACACTCTCTCTCTAGAACTCACTCTCTCCCTCTCCACTTTCTCTCTCTACATTCTCTCTAAATTTTCTCCCAAACCGACCGGCCGATTTTCGAGTTCTATACGTCATCGGAAAGATCTCGAGGAGTACTACAACAATCTACGGTTGCATTCTTGATTTCGTACGAATTTGAGGTAAGAATCGACCCTTTTAAGCTTTTATATTTCGGTTTGGAAGAACATGAATTCGAGTTTATCAATTTTCGTGTGAAATAAGCTAATTTGGCTTGAGTTTTAACTAGAATATGATAGAATATGTGTAATATAATCGAAACTAGGCTTAATACATGTCATATTCGTGAGTTTAGGCTTAGAAATGTATGATTTAAGCTGTAAATATGAACAAATTCGAGAATGCCAAGAACAAAGTCGAAATGCAAGAACAAACTCGATTTTTTGAGCTAAATTCGAGTAGGTATTCGAATTTAACAACATATGGTTCAAATTTAGCCCCTAAATTCGAAATAGGTTCGAATTTAACCCCTCAAATTCGAGATAGCGTTCGAATTTAGCTCTTAAATTCGAATGGGGTTCGAATTTAACCACTAAAATTCGAATTTGATACCTAAAATTTATAACCCACTCTCTAAACTTGAATATATTGAATGAAACACACAGGAAACACATAAAATAATAAAAGTTATTCAAAGGATAAGGTTTGAACCTGAGTTGGGTTCAAACTTAGTTGTGGTTCGAATTTGGACATGGATCCGGAATGGGGGAAAAATATTGCAAAACTTATAAAACTTGGTTTTATGGAATTAAACAGTTTTTGACGCGAGAAATTGTTGCAACTGACTTAACAGGTCCCTTGTGGTGTTGTTTAACCCACAGTGGGGTACATTGGGGATCCGGTTGAAAGCCCGAAGAGAAATAATATTACTTGAAGTTATTAACGCACCCACTGTGAGTACATTAGATTTCGCATGTTTATATCTGTTTTATGTTAGCCTTGCCTGCTGAGACCTGTTGCTTCATTTATTGTTTGGAATTCTACTAATTTGCGTAGATTTAGATGCACATTCATACTTGTTGCATGTCCGTTCGATTGTTGTGCATCTAGTGATGGACTGGTGAGTCGCATCAATTACTCTTGTGTTACTGCGCTATATGATCTGGAGCTGATCCCTCCGAGGTTCTGGTAGGCAGTATGTCATCCCCGATCATACGTTTGTCTCAGATGGTATGTTTAATGCCGAACTTTGGGCTCGAATGGGCTGCGGCTCTGGTTCCGTACTTGGTGTACGAAGAGGGTATACGATGTTTGTCATCGGTGTTACTCTTGGGGCTTCATAAAGATTTATAAAATGCGTAATCTGTGTATTCACTTAGCATTCGCTTACCCTCAGTTGCTTTATTTTTACAGGAAAGGGAAATCTGCAGCTGGACCTTCAAGTTAGGTCGTTTGTGAAGATTTGGAAGATTCCTACTACTAAATCGGTAATTATGTTGTGGGACAAATGTTATATTATGTTTGGGATGATTGTAATAAATGTTTGAGTATGTAGACTTAGAAATGGTACCTTGTAGCACCGTAGGGTGTTTGACACTGTTGCGTTGCTTTATTTATGTATTTTAATGCTTCCGCACTTAAACTAGGTTATCAGATCATTATGTGATTGTGTTTGATGATTAATCCTGGGTGTTTTGTAAATGGTGGTTGTTGTGACAAGGGTGTCACACAAGTGCCAATGAGATAAAAAGTAACTAGATTAGTCATTTGAGTAATTTCAATAAAGTAATATACTTGGCATAATTAACTGGCACTCATCTGCTTTACTCTAATATTAACCAATAATTACGAGTAAGATACGACTAGCTAAGGTTGTGACTAATTCCCCACGAACGCATAAGATGTTAACATCCCCGAACCTATGATTTATATGTCCCAATGATACGTGGTTGAACTTGAATTTATAATGCACTCGAGCTTAATTGGCACTAATGATTGCTAACAACATATGGATTATGAGTTACATAACTGCATATAATATGGACTGCTTACGTACTCACTAAGCATTGCTTACATTAGTTGTTTAACATTTTCAAGCAAAGGCAAAAGCGTTTAAGCACAATAAGACGACTTAGTCGCTACCATTTGAAGCTTTTATGTATTTGTTGTTTGTACATTTGTGTATCTGGCTTGAATAGCGACTTTGGGTCTTTTTTTATGTAATAGCAATGAATATTATAACACTTGTAGTGCTTGTGGTGTGCCGATTTCCAATTTAATTTGCATCGTAATCTTTAAATTCTATAATAATTTATAGGGGTTGCTATTGGCACCTCTCACCTACAGAGAGGAAAGAGAGAGAAGTATGAGTGTGTAAGTTTCAAATTTTAGGGGTGTGTATTTCATCAATGGTAGGAGGTGTAAATAGATTATTTATTTTATAACAATCTCTATAACAATTATAGAAATAATGTGATACTAATCACTTTAATTTATCTTGATTATCATGAGATTAATAAAACATCTTATCAATATATTTTCTTTTATTCCTTGATATATTAATATATCAAAAAGTTTCATCATTTCTTATGATCTAGTTTATAATTAATTATTATTGTATTTTCATTTTTACATACATCAAACTCATATGCTATTACTTTAAAGAATTTAAAAACCTAAATTTAGAAACACACAAAATAATTTTTCAAACAAAAAATTGTAAATTGCAAAGCACACACAATTCAAGTAAAAAATTTCTAAATTCAGTTGGATGTAATAATCGGTTAAAAAAATTAATGTTTTGATTGATTAGTTTAATTTTAGTAATATGTAACATAAAAATATTAGTTGTTACAAATGACATAATTTTATAGTTTAATGTTATAGTTAATAAAACATGACAACATTAAATGTGAAAAATAAACGGTGGTTGTCATTAACAAAATCAAAAGATTATCGATGTTTGTTATGCTTAATCATAATATTAGAAATGGTTTATTATGAAAAAAATCAACATGTTTTTCAATTTTTATCGATTTAGTCAAACCATGTTATTTTTTACCATAAATCCCCTTATGTTACCGTTTCATTGTTGGTTTTACGAAATTATTTACTTATAACCGGTTATACCGGTAATAAATCCTACGTGGCGGTGACGTGTATATCATCATAGTTTCTTTGCTTTACTAGTTACCTCTTTACACTCTTACCTCATCAAGCAATTGTTCTTCATGGTTCCATTCAAATCAAGGTACAAAAACCATTTTAAACTCACGTTTTCTCGTTGATGTTTACGAGATAGTTACATATTTGAAATCAAAAGAATAATAACCTAAAGGGTAAGATAAGAAACAAACCTGGTATGTAGGTTGGCGGTGGTGGTTTGGTGGCCCGAGACCGTTCTTGGTCGGCGGCGGCAATCGTGTGGTGGGCGCAGCACCTGAGATCGAGCGAGTGAGCGTACGAGAGTGGGTGAGGCCGAGTGGTGGTGGATGTCGTGAGGGCGATGGCGGTGATGGGGTTATGAGGGTGGCGGCGGCGCTAGGGTTGAGCCGCTGTCGTCGTGACTGAGAGCGAGAGAGAGATGGAGAGAGAGAGAGAGAGAGAGAGAGAGAGAGAGAACAAGTGAGCGATGGAGATGGAAGTCAGGAGTAGGTGTTGACGATCGCCGGCAAAGAGCGACAGCGAGAGTCGCCGGCAGGTTGAAACAGAGAGAGCGAAGAGAGAGAAAGAGAAGTTGAGGGTGTGTGTGTGTGTGTGTGCCCGTGAAAGGGTGTGTGTTTGAAGATGTCAAATGCCATGTAGCCTTACACGTAAGCTTTCATTTGACATGTCAGCGTTCATTTGACACCTAATCTGCCACATAGACATATTACCGGTTACAATAGGTCATTTTCCTAAAACCAACAACGAAACGGTAACATGAGGGGTTTTATGGTAAAAAATAACATGGAGTGACTAAATCACTAAAAATTGGAAAACATGTTGGTTTTTTTCTTAATAAACCCTATCAAATAAAGTAAACTACATGTTACAATTTACAAACATAAATATTTATAATAAATATTTATTTTTATCCATGTATTAAACATAATGTCATGAATTACGTTATTTGTCTGAATACTTTGCAGTATATGTGGATGTTGTAGTACATTTCATCTTCATCTGACGCACCACGTGGACAAATGATACCTTGATGTGGTTAATTCTATACTTGTAGATGCTTCTTATAGCAACAAAAACTTGCTGCAGAAAAATAGTGGTAAAATTACCACCTACCACAAATAAGCACTTATTAAGAATTGCTATCCAAACATTTCAAACTATTTATTTATAGTATTGTAACGTAATAATTAAATAAGTAGCCTTAATAAACAAAACCAAACACCCTCTAAAATAGCTCTAAACCAGGGAATTTTGTTATTTTATACTATGAATTCGGATTTGATTTGCAGGGTCTCAAATATTAATTCCAAAAATAAATATAAAAACAAATAAATAAAAGATACTTTTCAAACAACGAAACACAACTAAACCAACATCTAAGAAGAAATTGAAAAACCGATATAGATTCAAGAAGTAAGACAAATGATACTGTTAGTCGGTTTTTATCATTGGTTTTCTAGATTTTGCAATGCTAAAATTACAAACAATGTCTTATTAAATCGGAATGGAATCATAATTAATTAATCAAATATTCATAACCATAATTTGAAAATTTGACATTGATTAGGTTAATCGTCAATTTAATTTGTTGGTTTTACAATCAAATCAAATAAATTTATAAGGGTAATGTCTCTAATACATCTATTAGAGTCTGTAAACGTTATGATAGTAATGTTCAATGTTATACATGATCGTATTTACTAAAAAATCTAAATATTAAATAGTTGCATTTATGATTATAAAACAATTTTATTAGAATTTTGTATCGTGCATTTGAATAATAAAGTATTTTTTATATAATTAAACACAATATAATGGTTTCAAAAGACAACTCCAGACATAAGTATAACTAAAATCATAATTTTAAGTATGTTAGAAAATGTTGTAATAATAAATGGTTAAAGAGGAATAAACAAAAATTTATTAAAATAAAAGGGCTAACTAAAAGATAACACTAAGGGGGCGTTTGGTTCACAGAATTTGATGGAATTGGAATGAAAATTTCATTCCAATGTGCTGTTTGGCAGTAAAAGGGAATGGAATGAAGATTCCTATTTTAGGAAAAAACACCACTTTTGAAGGAATCTATTTTCCTTGGGTTAGTGCCATGGAATTTAAATTCCATTCCAAAGATTTTAACAGTTTTAAAACCAAACCATAGGCTTCATCTTCACCGGCCTCCATTTATATTCCGACAGATTCCATTCCTTCCAGAATTCCATTTCTTGACAGATTCCATTCTAGGAATAAACATTCTGCGAACCAAACGCCGCCTAAGATGAGTGTGTATTATGAAAATATTAAATTTAAAATTAAAAAGAAAAAAGAAAAAACGTGATACCATTTGATAAACGTGTGTGTGTGTGAGAAATATAATACAAAAGCTTAAACTTTTGTTTTAAATAGCATCTTTACAAAAATTATTTTAAAGAAGTTTAGAACTAGTTAAAACGATTAGTTGTATGAGTATTAACCTGCCAAATATCACTTGGTAAAAAACGGAATTAATTGAGTTCACACAAAATGTGACACATTACACAACATTTTTAAAATGTGGTACACGAATTATAAAAATGACAAGTTAAGAGACATATTAAAACATATTTAAAAACGAATAAATATTATAGTAATTGGTAACGGAATAAATATTACCAATTGTTTTGCTCCTTGTGTTCGATTGTTGTTGCTTATTCGGTCTTCCTCGTCCAGTTGTCCGCGTCATCGCTAAATCGCTCTGTCAATTATTAATAGCAGTATTGGGTTTAATAGGTATTGAGTTGAAGCTAGCTAGCTTTAAAAGTGGTATTGGTTTAAAGTGGATATTAGGTTTAAAAATTGGTATTGCATTTATTGGGTGTTATAAGTATGGTTGTAACATCCTCGAACAAGTCAAAATGTCACGTACATGACACGTCAAGTGACATATGATATAATAATAGTTTAACTATTCCTAACAATAACGCATTAAACCTTGAGAATTTAAAACTTTAATCAACATAATAAAAAGTTACGAAAATCTCTGTTTATATTACATAATATCTGAAGTGTCCACAATATAGCAAAATCATAACGTACTACCTCTAGCAAGGTAGTTAATAAACTCTTTGAACTCTACGAGTAGTTTACTTGGGTCCAGAAGACATAATACTGCTTAGGTTACGTGAGATACAAATAATTAACGCAAAACGTTAGCTAAAGGTAGTGAAAAAACAAGGGATAGTTGTATGATTATAAAACTCAGTAATAAAAGATTCAACGTTCTCTACTAAACAATTTATGAGATCCTATACAATGACTCATAAGAAGGTACTCATCTCGTGGGGAATAATCATTGTATCTGATCCCTATACGCATAAAGTAACCATCGGGTGCACAAAAAAGGAATCAGGAGTGACCCGACACTTACCCACCCGTACGGTTTATCACAATATCTCATGAACCCGTGTGTCTCATATCTCATAATTTTAAAACTCGTTTCTCAAATTAAAAGTCAGTAATAAATGCATGATAGTAAAACTCAGTAATAAACTCATTCAGAATGTATAGTAGATAATCATCCAAGTATTTAATAAAATAATCATACGTCTCACTCAAAAAGACTTGCAACACACATGACCCTGAAACTCAGATCCCCAAGTCAGTTCCCTAAGGATCCTAAGTCTCGGTTCCCTAAGTACCCAAAGTCTCGGTTTCCATCCTGTATTTAATAATTTTTTAGTTATTAAAAGTATCAAATTAACAAGTAAAATTGAATAAAAATAACATTCAGATAAAAAAAATTAAATAGTATTTAAATCATCTTCAGAAAAATTTGAGTACCTTGTTCAAACAAACGAAAATATATAGTTACTTCATTAACTCTAACTTCCATTAAATTTCATGTCATTTTAGTATTGTTAACCGATATTATTCATCACTTATCACAAAAACTATCGTATCAATTAACACCGAGTACAATTATCATGCATCAGAATTAAAAAGTAAATTAATTAGTCATTTAAGTAAAAATAATTTAAAAAAAATATCGTAACTACAATTAACATTAAGTACATGTATTATGTCACTGATCACCAAAACTATCGTATTAACTATTATTGATAAAAAAAAATCTTATAATCACAATATATTACTATTCATAGATATATCTTTTAGCTGACATTTATTTCAGAAAAAATATAATAGGTCGTACAATATCAATTCATTTTCTTTAATTTACCGACATAATACGTATACTTTTATTTTGCCACCATAATACATATATCCAATGGTGACCAATTAATATGGCACGTAAATACTTTGACACATGTACTATATATTAAACCAAAAAATGACATGACTTTTTAGTATTTGTTTTGTTTATAATTAGGTTGCTGACATGGAATTTTCAAATAAATTAAATACCTTTTTTGATCTAATTAACTTGAAGTTGATGTTGTTTTGCATGTTCTTGATGAACATCCATTGCCATTTAACGCCGACCACCTCACACCGCCGCCAGCCACCACCACTCACCGCCGTATTTGATTACTTGAAAAAAAACTGATTCTGAAATCCAAGTACTAAAAACCTAGACATCAAAACCTAAATCTAAAAAGATAATCAAATCCTTAGAAACAGAAGCAAACAAATCTGAAACAAAATCGAAATCAAACCCTAAAAGTGAAGAACCCAAAATCTGAAACGAAATCTAACAAATCTGTAACAAAATCGAATTATAGAACTTAAACCCTAAAAACGAACAACTCCAGTCGAACATCAACCTGAAACAAAATATGAAAACGAACAACCCAAGTCTGAAACAAAAAAAAAAACGAAGTGACGGAGATCTTATTCCGGAGGTTGTGATGGCGAGCGGTGGTGGAGCAACAATGGCAAATTGGCAACAGTGGTGGAGAAATCGGGTGAGGACGAGGGTGGACAGAAGTCTGGGGTTCACATTCAGATGGTTGCGGTGCATGGCTCAAAGGGTGGCCAGTAAAAGGCACGACGGTGGTGGTGGTGCATAGCTCAAAGAATGGAACCGTGCTTTGAGAAATTCGATTTGTATGGCTTCAAATGATGGTATTGTATGTGGATTTCAGGATTTGTGGTTTGTACTTTGTACATGGAGCTAATTACAAAAATGATTGTGTGTTGTTTTAAAAGTTGGATTTCGTCCCTGAACCTTTAATTTTGTAGAAATGATCCGTTTGATTGCAATTTTGGTCATTCGACCTATTAACTTTTCTAATATAACCAATTTACCCTTATTTTGATTGAAACCACAAGGACCATTTCTGCAATTAATTTTTTAAATGTTTTTACTCTTAAATAAATTAATTATTTTATAGTGTTAATTAACTTTAATGAATTATAGAAAAGATAAGAATTTTTTTATTTATGTTGGTTCGTAAATGATTTAAATATTTTTAGTCTTAATAAATTTAATTAAAGTGTAAATCACTCAAAAATTATAATCAAAAAAATCATTTATGTTTAGAAATTGTTTTTTAAAGGTTTCATAACTAATAAAATTTTCATCTATAATTATTTATATTGGTTCATACATTTATAATAAAAAAATATTTGTGTTGATCAAACCACAAAGACCATTTATGTAATTGACTCTACTTTATTTTTAGTGTTATATAACTTTAATAAATTATAAAAAAAATTATTTATGAGCCAACAGATTAATTAAAGTTAAAACTATTAAAGAACTTCAATATATAAAAATTTAACGTTTAATTTAACCGAGTTAAAAAAATTCCAAATGGTCGAAAACAACTCAAATTCTTTTATTTAACGTATCAATTATTTTATCGTTTTAATTTTTAATTACACCAAAAACAATTTAAAGTTTTAGGTCCATATAACATCTTTGAGATTCATGATTAACAACTTTAATCATAAAACTTTGGTTTGTCAGACCTTTACATAAAAATCAAAAAATATAAATAGGTTTTTAATCTTTTTCGTCTTTCAATTTGACTTTTCATTTTAATCCGATTAAATCGACACCTTAAAAATCTAAACCATTTTTAGATTTATCACTTTACCATTATCACCCTGATTTAATACAAATGTGAACGGATTATAAAATAGAATCTTTGGCTGATTTTATTTAAGAAGAAAATAAAATATATTTGACCAACAAACATATTTTCATTATAAATTTATGAACCAATATAAAAAATTTTAGAGTCAAAATATTTTTATAATATTTTATATATGAAACCTCTAAAAAATAGTTTCTAAACATAAATGATTTTTTCGATTATAAATTTTAATTGGTTTACACTTTGATTATATATAATAAATTAAAATTAATTAAGACTAAAAATATCTAAATCATTTATGAACCAACATAAATAACAAAATAATTTTTTTCTTATTTTAATAGTTTATTAAAGTTAAGTAACACTAAAAAATAATTATTTAATTAAGAATAAAAAAGAGTTAAAAAATTAAATGTAAAAATGATCCTTATAGTTTGCATCAAAATAAAGGTAAGGGTAAATTACAAGTTTCGTCCCTGTGGTGTATTGGAATTTATGGATTGCATCATTTAACTTTAAAAATTACACTGACAGTCATTGTGGTTGAGGTTTTGTTACGGATATGGTCTTTTGGTCATTTAAAATGACCATTTTACCCTTACTTGTTTAATAATAATTATTAATGTTCTTTTCATTGATACTTCTACTATTATTAAATGATAGACTAATCTAAAATATTAAAAATATCAGTAAAATTAATTTAATATAAAAGACATAAATTTGAATAATAAAATTTGAATAATGACAAATACATAACAATTATCATTAATTAAAAACTCAAAAAGAACATTTGAGTTTATATTTTTTACTTTTAAAAAAATAAATCTTTCTTAACAAAAAAATAAATGTAAACATTGTCAAAAAGTATTAAAAACTTTTTTGACGTTTTTAAAATTTTTACATAACAAGTTTTTAACACCTTCAATAAACGTTTAAAAACATTTTTATAGTTTAATCATTTTAAAAACTTAAAACAATTTGAAAAACTTTAATTGTCTTGAAAAGTTTATTTTTAAACATTTTAAAAAAAGTTATTTTCAATGTTTTTAGAAAAGTTATAGAAAACTATCAAAAAACGTAAAACTTATTTATTGTTCATCAAAATGTTTAATTTCTTAGTTATATTATTAATGAAAACGTTTATTTTTTTCAACAAAAAATAAAAAGGAAATTTAAATTTAGAAGACTATTTTACTTTTTGTTTTTAATTATCAGAATGATGTAATAACAAATTTTATGTTTTTATAGATATTTTAATCATTATTAAAAATCATTTAACGTAAAATGGATAAAAAACGAATACTTAATAAAAATAATTTATTTTATGATTTTTAAAAGGTTTACATTTTATTTTAAAAAATCTAAACTCAAAACGTTGATATCTAGTTTTTAATTGATAATAATAATTATTTGTATGTCTTTAAAAATAATTTATTATTTAGATTCATGTGTTCTACACTAAATTAATTTTACTGGTTTTTAAAATTATTTTGAATTATTTTATTTTTTATAATTGTAACATAATGATAATAATAATAACAACAACATTAATAATAATTATAAACTAGTAAGGGTAAAATGGTCATTTGAAATGGCCAAAAGATCATATCCGTAACAAAACTTCAACCACAATGACTGTCAGTGTAATTTTTAAAGTTAAAGGACCCAATCCATAATTACTAAGAAACCACAGTGACGAAATTTGTAATTTACCCTAAAGGTAATTTGGTCATATTAGAAAAGTTAATAGGTTGATGGATCAAGATTGCAAACAAACTATGAAAATAAGGATCATTTTCTGTAAAATTAAAAGTTCAAGGAACAAGTCTAAATTTTAGGACAAACAACTGGACCATTTTTATAATTAACTCTTGTATAAGTGTGCAACTTACAAGTCCTCCAGGCTCCAATCTCCATATGTGGTGATCTGGAAGAAAAGAAAAAAGATTTGCAGGTCTTTTAAAAAGTCCAAACACCATTTTTTTTTTTTTTTGAGTTTTTGACTTTTTTAAAAAATTTGCATAATTTAACAATAATAATAGAGTTTATGAAAAAAATATCGAACATATTTTCATGTTTTTTCGTTTTCGTCAATTCATGTTATTTTTGTTCAAAAAAGTCATCAAGGTAATTTTATATTTGGTCAAATTTCACTAAACCAAAAAAAAAAAATTAACTTGAGGACTTTTATGATAAAAATAGCATGGAGGGACGAAAACGCAAAAAAACATGAAAACATTTTAGTTTTTTTTCATAATAATAATAATAATAATAATAATAATTTTAAGCTTACAACATTAGAACTTTTTAAAAGTTACACGTACCACATTAACAAACTAAAAAAATATGTTGTTATTCTGTAACCTTGTTATACCTATATAATTCCATATGAACATTATTTAACTGGTATTTCCGGTAACTGGTCACTGTAAGTATCATTCCTAGTAAGAAATTTTGAATACACGTATCATATTGACAAAAAAGTTGGACGTACTATATTGGTAAATCGAAAAAAGTAAGTTGTTATTTTACGACCGAAACCCAATGTAACAGGGTCGTCTCGTAGATTTCGGATGCCCTGTGCACTAACTATAAAAGAGACCCTATAAACTAAAAATTAATATTAACATCTTCAACATTAGTCTTATTTTTAAAAAAACTTATCAAGATCACCACTTTGAGACTTAACAAACTCTTTAATTCGTTTTTTCTTTTTACGTTTTTCATACCTAGACTCGTGTTTTCTCATCCTAGAAGACATAAAATTTTATAAAACAATTAGAAAAATGTTTAAAAAAATGAAAAGATATAACTGATGGTGACTTATTGGGCTTTGCATTTGTGTTGTGACTTATTGAGTTTTGGATTCACAAACATTACACATAAACATACCCTAAAAATTCTTTTTGTGGCCCTTTGGATTTTGGGGCCCTGGGCGGAGGCCCATTTTGCCCTCCCTCATCACCGGGCCTGCAATGTAATATCATGTTTTTAAGGGTGGACGGAGTAGTAGCTCGAGGGAGTACGTAGGGATTTAATCTAGCTGAGTCGAGCTCAGTATCACCAAACTTGAAATGGAACCTAACTCTAGTACTTGACTCGAGCTCGAACGAGCAATATTTTTCAAATTCGAGCTTGACTTGATAATTTCTGAAAAAACAAAACAAAAAAGTCGACGACTTAACGAAGTGTTTTGACGATTTAATTTGCCTAACACGATATGAAATGAAAAATACATAAGATCCTAATCCGAAACTGAAAAAAAATACAACACAATAAAATTAAAAAGTTTTAAACGTCCAACATTCAATTATAATAATGTTCAAGGGTAAAAATGTAAATATATATACTTACACATGATTAGGATCGCGAACCTGTCAAGCATGCTATTTTGTAACTCGATTCCTACTCGAGTAGCTTGAGCTCGACTCGTTTAAATGCGAATCGATTTCGTGTTTTTTTTCTCTAAATCAATCACGAGTATCTCATGAGTTGTCTCGTCTCGTTTACATCCTAGGGTGGTCAGTATGATGAAAAGATGAAAGAGAAATCAGTCCTCTCACCCGAAGAAACGACAAATAATTTAATGATTGTGTTTGAACAAGCCATGTATTAAGCTATTGTATTTGTAAGATTAAATATTAATTAATAATAAACAACGTGACTAATAAATAATTTAAAAAAAAAGGCAGCGTAAATGAATAGGATTTAGCACCAAGAGGCAAGAAACATGTGTTTCCAATGATTGGAAGAGAAGTTACTTGACACCTTAATTGTCTATAGCTACCATTTTTTAAATTTTAAGATATTGATTTATTTTACTATTCATAACAATATACAATCATATTTTATCATGAGAAAATCATGTAAAAAATCAACGTACTTTCAACAATTTTCGAATAAGTGATTGCACAAAAAACGTACAAATAAAAGTTTCTCAACTTAAAAACATTTTTGTAAAAATCACTGCACATAAAATGTTTTCATAAAAGTCCTTTAACTTAACGAAATTTTATGAAAAACATCTGAAAAGGCCTTAAAAAATCTCATAAAACAATACAATTCGTAAAAAATTTCAAGTTGAAAGACTTTTATGGCAATATTTTTGGTACAGAGACTTAATTGAAAAATATCAAAAGTGTGTTGGTTTTTTGTATAATTTTCCCTTATGTTGTATAAATTTACAAAACCTTCATTATTATGAAGAAACCAACATGTTTTCACGTTTTTTTGCATTCTCGTTCCTCTGTTATTTTTTTCTATAAAAATCCTTAAGTTAATTTTATATTTTTGGTTTAGTGAAATTTAAACATTAGACCCCGATTATAATTAGTAAACTGACTTTTTAAAAACTAAAAAAAACGGGGTTTTAATGTCCAAATTTCACCAAAAAGAAAAAATTAACTTGAAGACTTTTATGGAAAAATATAACATGTAGTGACAAAAATGCAAAAAACGTGAAAATATATTGGCTTTTTTCATAGTAAATTCTATTATGAATAGCAAAAAATTAACGTATATAATCACTACCTTTTAATTTATTTATTATTATGTAATTAGCAAAAAAGTAACGTATATAATCACTACCTTGAGTGATTACAATAAAAGTAATTAAAAGTTGTTTGACAAAACTAATTATAATTTCGAGTTGAAATTTTTTTACTCACTTTTGTATTGTTAGAGTTAAAAATTTTAATTTATAAATGTGTTTAATAAATTAGTTATAATTATAATAGATAAGTTTAAACTGACATTAATTTTTAATATGTAATTTATAATACGTTAGTATTAAGGACAAATATAACTTATTTAAGCAAGAGGTCAAGCTCCTTTTAAAATTCTTCAATTAAGTAATCCTTTACACGTTTTTTTAACAACAAAACATAAACGCTTTAATTCTCCTTTTAAATATATACATTTTGTCCACAATGAAACATGAACTCCCAAATATTTGGGTCACCTTTAACACCTAATAGTTTGATACCGCTAGGCTAGAAGTACTTTAGTAATTTTCACACGTTTTAATTTTAATATATTTAGAGTTCAATTTTAAAATTATTTTTAAAAAAAATCATATGTAAAAGTTGTTCGAAGTTTTAAAATGATAATTGGTAAATATCAAAACCAAAAAATGTCAAATGACAAACATATCTTAGAAGATGACGAGTAAGAATATATTTACTAATTAATCAGTATTTATAGATAGATTTAGATTTATAGAGATAAACAAATAACTATTTCGGCCTGCTATTATCATATGTCATCACTGACCTACAACCGTAATTTGTCAATTTATATTTTTTAAATCTATAATTAATTCATATCTAATCTATTTTAATTATATATAACTAAATCTAAATCTAAAACCTTAGTTAATATAAAACTTAAAATTGAACTTCAATTTATATTTCAATTTATTGTATTATTATAAGTTTAATATAATACAATATTTAGCGGTGGGGATAGAACTGTAAATGCCTAAAACCAAACCATAACTACATCAATTGGTTAATTAAATATCTTGTCGGTTTTGTTTCAGTTAATTTGATTCCGGTTAAGAGTTAGTAAAGCAGTTAATTTATCGGTTGAATCGGTTAACCATAAATGTGTCTAAGTTTATATGTCCTTATGGGCCGACACTTTTTCCATTTTGAAAATAATCTAGAGCAACATTTAAAAGCTCAAGCATCAAAAATCATAGATGTGATTAATGTTACAACTTACAACACCAAAAATTAATACATTATAGCAAAATAATAATAATATATTGTAAATATATTGCAATCATATTTTTTAAAGTTTGATTAAAAAAAAAATAATATACTAGATAACTAAACTATAATATAAAATAATAATAACTATAATTATTTTTTTAAGATTAGACGTTTCAATTAGTACGTTTATTTATAAAAATTGAAACCGAACCTTCATAATTGGTCAATTAAAATTTAAGAATAGAATAATTGGGTTTAGTACGTTTCAATTATTATGTGTTAGTTCAGTCAGTTAATTCAGTTTTGATTCGGTTTTTCGATATCTATTTAAATCTTATCCTACAAATTTTATAAAAGTAAATTTTAAAGGTTTTACTCATTTAATATGGGCAATAGACTTGTTTGTTATTATAAAACGTTACTGAATTTTTAGAAAGCTCTAGAAATAGTAATTTAATGTTCTTAGTGACAATTTGATTCCTTTTACTCTTTTAGTGTCACTTTTTTCTATTAAGATTGAGTGACTGACTGAATATATCATTTTTAAGATATTTTAAAAGTATATGTATTATTTTTTTTTAATGATTTAGTTTGTTACTTAAAATATAAATTAAATTAGTGTGTTACATTTTTCTACATTCGTTCCCAAGAAAACAAACCCACATCGCCATAATTGGTTATTATGATTCTATTATCTGTGGATGTCAAATGATATTTTTAAAATCAGAAAAATACTAAATTTAATCGTAACGTTTATTTCTATTTTATAAATATACCTTAAAAATTGTCCATTATAAATCTGACAAGGAAAATTAGTATATTGTTATCAAGAGTTTGGTGAGAAGATTGTATCTATATATATTTTTTACTAAACAAATAATACTCAACTGGGTTTTATTTACACTATATATATATATATATATATATATATATATATATATATATATATATATATATATATATATATATATATATATATATATATATATATATATATATATATATATATATATATATATATATTCAGGTTCAAAAAGGTACCTGTCGAAATCAAGTGCACCCGAAGGTACCAACCTTAAAAAACTTTTTTTTAATTTTTTTTCTCATAACCATGTTTAAATTAATGTTATACACATGATATATGAATTTCACATACATTCACACTTTATGTGTCCTTAAAAATTATGTGAATGCTTAATGCATATTTATGTGAATGGTCATCCATGTGAATGGTCATTTCACACCATGTGAATGGTGTGAATGACCATTCACATGATCTTTTTTTACCATTCACAAGATTTATGATGTTGCTCCTTTTGAAAAAAAGTCTTATAATGTTGTTTTATACGTGTATATTCAAAAAAAATATATGTGAATGATCATTCACATTAGGGTACGCTGGAATCTCATAGGTACGCTGATGAACCTGATTCTATATATATATATATATATATATATATATATATATATATATATATATATATATATATATATATTATATATATATATATATATATATATATATATATATATATTTAGGGTTATATGTCAAAAATAACAATTTTTTTTTTACATTTTTACCGTTTATACAGCCACGTTATTTATTATTTATCATTAATAATAACAACTTTTGTATTTTTAACTAATATAGTATCTTTTGACATGGAAACCTGCTAAGTTGCTATACTCGGTAAAAAATATAATAAATAATAAATAATGTGGTTATAAATGGTAAAATTAGAAAAAGTTGTTGCTAATGTTGACATATAACCTATATATTTATATATGGATTAAAGAATAAATGTTTATATTCATTTTAATATGATTATCAAATTCATTATGTATTTTATTCCTTATTTAAATGTATTATGTCATTTATTGATTTAGTTAAACCAAAATTTTAAAACCCGATTATAAAAATTTATCGAGCGAAACCATGAAGATTTGAAATAATAATTTTCATATATCTTCATAGAAGATAATAAAAAACGTTTTGTCACTGAATATAAATAATAAATACGGTTAATAAATTAATATTTTCTTATCATAAAGTTTTTTTCTCGAGACGATTAAGGGGTTGTTTGTTTGCTTCTTAATAAAATCATTAGGAAGCCACTTAAAGGTAAAATAACAAACAGGGCCTAAGTTGTATAATGCACAACATAACAAGTATTCTTTTTGACATATGTTTTTATTTCTTATGAACAGTTTTTTTAGCTTTCGAGTTTTGAGTATTGCTTTTAATAAATGACTTTCTTAATTGGTTTTATTAATTTTGAATTTTGATTTTTTGTTAACTAGATTAATATATTATAAAATTTTTGTTTAATTTAATTTTTGATTTATTATAATTTGTAGCATATAATGATAATTTATATTTTAAAAGAATAACTAATAATAATATACTTTTATTATGTTAATAAAAAAAAAAAAATCATAGCTACACCACTCGTAATAACGTCCGGACAACACAAAATCTATTTAAAAATAAACTATAGCAATCATTTTTATTTTAAAGGGCCTACAAACTATTTATAAATTTATAAAATTAATACATTTGTTGTAATTAAACAATGATAATAATAAATAATTAAATAAAGAAAACATGCATTTCCAATTATATAAGAGACGTTTACGTGCACCCTCAAATCCTACATTAATAATGGTATTAAATTGCTAATGGAAACAAACACATCTTAATCACAAAGATTTAGAAAGATGAATCTATACAACAATAAACATCAAATGAGTTAAGTAAGGCGTAGTTCGGTTTGTTGACTTTTTATGAGACATGTATTCTATTAAACCATTTGTATTTTCTTGTAGTTTTATTTGCATTTCACCCCATCTTTGCTCAAATCTGTAAATCAAAAGCGAGATTTAAAAATGAAAATCATGATGTTATTTTAGTTTAACTCATTGACAAAGTTAACTGCTTTGGTTGGAACTAGAACGAGTTTAGGAGGTGTGAAATGCAAACTCATATAAGTTTGGCCAAAGTCAAGACCCTGACGTTATAGTGAGAGTCAAGGGTTTGCGTCCCCTTGCGGGGTCCTAGGGGCGGAACTCCTTATGCTTATCTTAACGGTCGTGTCGTGGCTACTTATCTTAACAACCTTGTCATGTTAATCATAACCTCCAACACCATTTTCCAGCCCACTTGTGGTTCACAAGAACCCACTGGTCCATGAATTGCGCCTCTTTATTTGACTCCAACGCGAATAATCTAAGGTGTATGTCCTTCAACATACTATACAAATTAGATCGGAACTTGATCTGCGAGCTAGCAGCAATAGATCTTTTTGAAAGCCGACTGTACCCGAACACCGCAACTTTCAATAGAACTATTAACCCATAGACTAGCAACTAGTACCCAAATTAGGGTATCTACTCGCACCTTTGAGACCCTGCCCATCGTAAAGCTCATCGATAACGTACAAGTTTCCATAAAGAGGAGTTTTCCTTAAGATACCTCCAATGCCATTTTGCAAACAATGAATTATTTTTCTCAGGTTAATAATGTTTTTCCTGTCTTTCCCATGAAAAGAGCATCATCCGCATACTGAAGTAATGACAAATTGCATCATCATATCATAACTTGTAGAGCTTCACCCACGATAAGAAACACGAAAAATAGAATTAAGGAAGTGGTACCAAGGTGTTAAAGGTGACCCAAAGGTTGAGGGTTCGAGTCTCAATGTGGACAAAGGTGTAGATTTATGAGTAGGATTAGATGGGTGTGTGAGTTCTGTTATACAAAAAAAAATTGCTCAACATAAAGTAATTTACAATACCTCAACAGATTCGAGACTTTTTTTCCAGTATACAATAGTCAAAGCAATTTATATTGCCTGAGTTAAGCAATTATTGAAAATTCTTTTGAAACTGTGAGTTTATTTCGATCTTGAAAACGCAACAACTTTGCACTCAAGTGTGTATTATAGACGTGTAAATTTGCAATTTACAATTTATGGATATATCAAATTATATTTTACGAAATTTTAAAACGCTACAACTTTCACATATGTCGTAGATTTTGTCTATAATCGGATATATCAAATTATATTTTACGAAATTTGGAATGTACATCATATTATTCATGAATGTATTTATCATATAATCAAACACATATATTTATTTTCTTTTAAATGACACGTATTGTTTTATATATATTCTTCCACATTGATAGTCTAATAAATTAATCATCTTAACAATATAATTTTATGTCTTATATCATTGTGCAGGTACATGACTAGTACTTTTAAATAAACCAAACTCAAGATTTAACGTATTTAAGTATTGTTTTAAGAGAACTATGTCTAATATGACCCTCAAACTCTTTATATATTTAAGTATTGTAATTTACTTTTTGTCAAGTAATTTAAATATTGCAATTTCTATTTCTGTATTATTATTTAAGTTTCAGAAATATTTCTTACTATGATTATAATTTGTATCGAGCATTTTATTCCTACAATTGTAAAACAAATTTCTTTTTGTGATGCCGATGATAAAAAATAGGATTATAAGAGATTGTTTTTTTTTATTCAAACTAGTTTTCTCAAAAAGAAAAAAAAAGTTTACACTATTTTTTTTATTCAAGCGAGTTTTGAAGCGGATTAAACTTCAATGAAGTCCAATGTGTATCACAAAACTCGTGAGAATCACAATGCATCACGTGAAAAACAGTTCTATACCGTCATTAACCCCTCCCTCATATATATGTAAACCACTAATGAGTTAAGTTTGAATTTATTACTGTTTGTAAGTTTTTTTGTTTTTGTTTTTGTTTTTTTTTTTTTTTTTTTTTTTTTTTTTTTTTTTTTTTTTTTTTTTTTTTTTGGGATCACATGAAATACAAAAGTAATAAAATGTAATATATTTACTATTCAGGGATATTTTTTTCAAGATTTCAAGGCATTGACAATTTGCATTTCTAATTGTCGACATATTTAAATACTTAATATATGCATGTAATATTTTTTAAAACTACATACGTTATGCTATAAAATAATCATATAATATTAATATTAATTATTTCATACACGTGACAATTCTTAAATTTTTTTTTTTTTTGTCATTTTTATATCTCTATAAAATGCCCTTGAATATTCAATTTCAAAACCACACTTTTGGTCTAAAAAACCTTCAGAAAATATGTCGTCTTCCAATTCTTCTGTTCTCGAAGTCATTCGAGACCATCTTCTTCATGACTCTAACGTACCCGTTTTCGAAATGGCTCCGGTCCCGTGCCCGAGCAACTTCTCCGATTTCCGACCGAAAGTGGAACGAAAAGATGTGAAGAGAAAGAAACGGGTGCAGGCGCCACGCACAGAAGAAGACGCGGTGGAGTGGACGCGTTATAGAGGCGTGAGGAGACGGTCGTGGGGGAAGTTTACGGCGGAGATAAGGAACCCGGAGAAGAAAAAGACGAGATTATGGCTGGGTACGTTCGATACGCCGGAGGAAGCTGCATTGGCTTACGATAAAGCCGCGTTTAAGTTCCATAAAAAACGAGCCAAAGTTAACTTCCCGCTCTTGCTAAGCGAAAACGATCAACCTACTATTGTAAAACCCGACGAAAAACTCATCGGCATTGGACAATCTACAGAAGAAATAAGTTTTCCCGATCAAGCCACACGAAAACATCTCGAAACGGGTTTAACAACAGCCAACGAGAACACGTCGTCAGATATTGATACCGATACCGACTCTTTATGGGATCAATTACCCGAACTCGCGTTGCATTCGCCAAATACAACCGTTGAAGACTTGGGTCTTGACATTGATTCATTATGGAATGTTTTAATGGATCCAATTCCGCTAAATTCAGACGAATGCACCACGGTTTCAAGCGAAGAAAGATCGTATAGCACGGAGGAGATGAATCCGTTGTCCATGGCCACTCGACCGTATGATGTGCTTAGCGATGATTACTCGTTAAGCGATTGTATGGTTGATTGGTCGGCACACGGCAACGAGTTTAACTCGATTGATCGATTGATGTGTTCGACGACGGACGATGTGATCGGTGACGAAAACGACTCGTTTTGGGACTTCTTATTGCAAACTACGATTCAAATTCCAGCCAAAACCATCACTCCTAAACCACTGTGGGATTAATTAACTTCCAAATTGATGACAGATGAACTTTAAAAGATTTAAATTTCTATGCTCAAATTGCTTGTAAAATATAATATTTTATATAAATACGGTAAGATTCAATCTGGGTTTGTATTATTTATGAGATTTTATATATAATTATATGAGATTTTATATATAATTATTTTTTATATATTCGACATTGTTTTCCATCTTTTCCTTTCACTCGATTGTTTTTGTGACATCTCCTTCGGCTGTCAAAACAATCATAATACAACAATGTTAATTATGTTTTCGGATTCTACGGGCCGCAGACTTATGTTGTGGTTCTTTGCCTCGGGGTGTATAGCCTAGTTGAAGCACTGGTAGATTTGATCCTACCTAACAAAAGGTCGAGAGACAAAAGTTCGAGGTGTAGGAGTAACAAAGTTGTCCCCAAAGTCATTGGACTCTCCAATGTTGTCTTATCGATGAGTTGGCTTGATTCACCTCTCATGATAGGGGCCTGGGTCAGTCTGGTATGGGTTGGGATTGCCGGTACATCATCCTAGTATTTTTTTTATTGAGTTTATTATGAAAAAAACCAACATGTTTTTACAGTTTTTGGGTTTTCATCCCTTTATGTTATTTTTTTCCAGAAAATTCATCAAGTTATTTTTTTTTCAGTTTTGTAAAATTTGACTATTAGAGCTCGGTTATAGTTGGTAAACTGGGTTTTTAAAAACTTAAAACCGGATTCCAATAGTCACAGTTTACCAAAACAAAAAGAAAAAAAATTAACTTGAAGATTTTTCTAGAAAAAAAAATGACATGAAGAGACGAAAACACAAAGAAAAAAATGTAAAAACATGCTATTTTTCGTAATAAACCCTTTTTATTATTTGTGAAACTGAATATTTCGTTCAGTATAACGTGTAATATTCTTTCTATGCAACACTTTTAAGAATAATTATTGAAGAAATGGACAAACCTTAAACAAATCAATTTGTATAACGTGTAATATTCTTTCTAATTAATCCCGGCATTGAACCTAATTACCCCAAAATTTGATTACCGATCATAGGTTGTATTGATATTTATGTAATTTATCAATATGGTTCGAGATAGTATCACTCATTATGCAGCGAAACAGAATGTATCATCTTTAAATAAAAAATTTTGAAATTTTTTTTCATAAATATATTTTAATTAACATTATGAAGATGACATGTAAATTCGCGTACATTCATATCTGCTAACTATTTAAAAATGTTGTGAACGTACACTTGCATAAACTTACATGTATGTGAACGTGCATTCATGTGATGCATCATTTCATGCATTTAAAATGTGTGAACGTGCGTGAAATTTATATATCATCTTTGTAATGGTAATTAAAACATGTTTATGTAACAAATTTTAAAACTTATTTTAAAAGTGTGCTGCATAATAAGTGATACCTACTTGAACCTAAATCATGATTTATATTTATTTATTTTAACAAATCGACAATCAATGTAATTTCTAAAGGATTCCGTCAAGATGTCTACAAAAGCTGTAATAATCAAATTAGATTGGGAAAGTCTGTAAAATTTAATGATGCATGAGCTAATGTTATGTACCTTACTGAAGTCTCTGTCAACTCAATTCCATACGAGAAAGGAAAAACATTCACGTCAAGTACTTCATGAGAAGAATATATTACCAGTTTGTCCTTCTTGGTCTACACGTTCCGGACCACACAATCTCCAAGTAAAAGACCAAAATGGACAATTGATAATATATCTTTCTCTTGAAGCACCTGACGTGAATTTTATCAATTCTCATTTGCACTCGAAATTACAGAGACTTCAACATCAGCAAGAAGGGCAGAAGCAACCTTAGATTTTGCATATTTTTTGTAACTTTTTTATTGAGAAAAACATAGTATAAGAGGAAAGCAAAACATGATTAATTATCTAAATATAATCTCTAAGTGAAGGACCCGAAGGGACAAATGGTAGATATCACTCATACATAATATAAATGATTTGGTCATTATTTTTTATAAAGTCCATACATGTGTCTATATTGTAATATCAAATACTTTTTTATCATTTTCCTTTTAAAAGTATCATTAGTTGTGAAATATTATAGAAAATAGACTTGTGCTTGTAATTATATATTGATGTGATTGGTAGTAACTAAATTAATTTATAGTCCACTAATACAAAACATTGAATTGTTTTATTTTTTAAAAAAACAATTGAATATCCTATATACAATAATAATTATTATTATTATTATTATTATTTTATATATATATATATATATATATATATATATATATATATATATATATATATATATATATATATATATATATATATATATATATATATAAAAGAGAACAAATTTTATTAACTTTCAAGTTTTGATTTTTTAAAGCAATTATTATAAAAGTATAATACAAAATTTCATTCCATTACATTCCTTTAGTGAATGGAAAGAAAAACGAATCTCTCTCAAGAAAAAAATTAATAAAAATAAGTGAATTGTTTTTCTTACATAATATTTCATTTTAATACAACATGCTATATTACACTTTTTTTATTATGTCGTAATGATCATTTCCATTATGTCTCCCATTACTATGTGGTAAACGCTTACTTATTTTCCTACTTGACTTGATCCTGGTTAAACATGAGATGAATAAATGTTTACATTTAATTTATAAATTTATCAAATGTATACGTTTTAGCATCCAATGCATAATATTATATATTAAATATACAAATTCTAGATTAGTTATCACGGAATTGAAAGGTTCTTACCGAAACCCAGTCAATTATACACACACACACATACATGCATGCATACATACATACATACATACGAGTATATAGATACATACATACATATATAGAATATAGTTCGAGAGAGTATCACTCAATATACAACGCACCAGAGGTATCACCCTTAAAAAAACTTTTTAAAATTTTTTTTATTCATAAACATGTTTAAATTAACATTATGAAGATAATATGTAAATTTCACATACATTCACATCTCCTAACTCCTTAAAAATGATGTAAACGTACACTTATATAAATTTACATATATGTGAACGTACATTTATGTGATGCATGATTTCACACATTTAGAATTTGTGAATGTGCGTGAATTTTATATATCATCTATGCAATGTTAATTAACATATGTTTATAAAAAAATTCAAAAAAATTATTTTTAAGAGCGGTGCCTTCTGGTACGCTGCATAATAGGTGGTACTCACTCGATCCATATTGTGTGTCAGTGTGTCTATATGTGTGTGTGTATGTATGTATAAATTTATGTATGTATGTGTGTGTCTATATATATATATATATATATATATATATATATATATATATATATATATATATATATATATATATTAGTTCTAAAGCCACATTTTTTAAAACTGTTATTCGTATATTTTATTAGTACTGTCATTTTTACAAGTACATTACTAGAAAAACCCATCAACAATAGCAGAATATATTATTGTGTTTTTAAATAGGAAGATTGTGTAAGAGCCCTTAACAGCAGTCAATTCAAGATTCAAATTTTTGAATTATTGATTTATTGGGCTTGTGTGGATTGGTAAAAGACAACTCAATTGGAGTATTTTCTTTCTTTTTTTTTTTTTATTTTATTTTATGAAAGGTAATAATCTGTCATTTTTATCCTATGCATTGAATTGAAATATGGCTGAACAGGCGATCTACTATATTGGTTTGGTTTGTATTAGATTTTTTTTTTTTAACGACAAAAGATAGAACTAACCGGGAGTTTCGACATTGCCATCACCCCGCCTAGCACGCCCAAATTTACTGAATCTTAATTGCAATTTATGTTTTGGTATTTACGGTTGGGATGTTTACTATAGGTTCAATATAATAAATGGCTTTTCTGGTTTTTATTTTAATTTACCAATGACATATTTTTTGCTGCTAAAAATATGGAAAAGCAAAGAAAAGCCAAATGATAATTGCTGATGTGTTAAATTGCAACGGGTTGAAGTTGAATTCGCTCTTCAACTTACCAACGATGTTCGTCGTACATTGGTATTTGAGAAAACTAATTTAAAAAGAATTTATTGAATTTAGTATTTTAATTTACCATCAGAAATTTTAGCTTTGACCTAGATCTGTTGCTAATCCGATAGTAAACATCATTTAGCAACGAGTATTACTTTATTAGCAGATTGTACATAGGGAGAGGTTTAGTCAAGCCATTACGTTTAGCTGGTTTGATTTAGAAATTTTATAAATTTAGACTATCAACTTATTAGATAATTTACTCATCAAACCTGTAGAATGGGTCATGTACTCCATAGGTTGAGCAAACTTAGTCTAATAAAAGCTTAATAAACCATGATGGATTTATGTTATGTATGTTATTAAGTTGATGTCATGATCAATTTTCTAATCTAGTGTTATACACTTGGTTGTTGAAATATCAAAATCATATTCTTAATCCTCTCATATGTGATACTTCTGGTGGTGCTCGTTTGATCCTTTTTAGAAACCAATACAAAACCATATTTGTGATTTCTTAACACAAATAAAAAAAAAGGCGGAACAAAAAGAATAAAGTTTAAGGTGTTGTTTGCTTTTTATATTGTTACATGTCTGAAGTCTGAAAATTACGTCTAAAATTAAAAGATGACTTTAAGATCCAACATTAAAAGACTCTTGATTTGATTTCA
This sequence comes from Centrapalus pauciflorus, assembly GCA_020465985.1. Classification (NCBI taxonomy): domain Eukaryota; kingdom Viridiplantae; phylum Streptophyta; class Magnoliopsida; order Asterales; family Asteraceae; genus Centrapalus; species Centrapalus pauciflorus. Next base: position 353,610 of record JAANYP010007274.1, read on the forward strand.
AACTACTTTTTCATTTTCAAAATTGAAAGAGAAATTCAAATATATCAACCTTTTAACTCTGACGTAGACAAACAACCTTAAGTTACGTTTAGATCACCTATTTAAGGTCTTAATGCAAACAAACGAACCTAAATTGTAAAAATAGACATCATCACAAAGTCAAAATGGCTTTTGGGCTTTAAAAAACACATTCATTTGTAAGGGCTTCCACTTCTTTTTCAAAAAAAAACTCACCACACACATAATGTTAGCATGAAAAGCAAAGTATATTTGTACCCTCCAAGACCTTGGTTGACTCCATAAAATCACAAATAATTGTCAATTTGTACCCTCTTAAAAACTTTTATACCATCAACAAAAACTTGACTCATTTTCCTGCAACACATGAAACAGAAATCAAGACTTGTACCTTCATAAAAACACCCTGCCTTGCCTAAGCAAAGCAACAAGCATTGTGGAGAAGAATAATGTCACAAAATTTGGTGGAAAGAGCAGTCATAGTAGCTCGCTGCTGTCACCTCTCTATAAAAGCCCAAGAACAAAAAACCGAGTTTCTGTAAACCCTAAGCTTCAAAATTACCATGTACAGACAGACAGACGTACGTCTCTCTTTTGATCAAAGTATTTACAACTACAATCATAAAAATAAAACAAGCCCTTTTGACCCGTCGTCCAGTCCAGTCCAGTCCAGTCCAGTCTAGTCTAGTCTAGTCTTCGATGGTCTCGATCTCTCCCATCATAATCCTGTTGCTCACCACATTGAAACCTAAAACTGCTGGGCTAACCTTCTTCCCTTTCTTTCCTTTCTTCTTCCCTCCACCAACTTTGCCTGACCCACCATCTGCCACTGATGCTGCCGCTGCCGCTTTACTACTACCACCCATCTCCGGATAATCCCAAAATCCATCCTTCATGTCTCCTACCTTTTCATCGTTCCCGCTTTGGAAGGCAATCTCAAGGACATCCAAAGGCAGAAAATCTTTGTAGTTAAGGAACTTCTCGATAAATTCATGGTCCGGGTCATAAGTGCCAAGGTTTTCCTTCAGCAGTATCTCTGCTTCTGATCTCGATTGCTTCAGGCAGAACTCCAGAAAACTTGTATCTGACGAGTGGTAGAACATGGAAACATCAAACAAACATCGTGTGAAATGATATGTGCCTATTCAACGATATAACTATTATTGCGTTCTCTGATACAATGCTAAGCATTCTGATAGGATTTTACTAATAGATTATTCTAGAAAGGGGTATATTAGTAGTTAGTTATATTGAGAATCTATAAATAAGAGGTAGAGGATGTGAGTGAAGTGGGCAGAGTTATTGTTAGGATTTAGTAGCTCATTGCATCATTGTTGCTTTGAGGGGTCTCCAACCATTTGGTTGAGAGGAAGGGCTGGTCCCTGGAATTGTTATGTGTTCTTCGTGTTCTATATTTTCAGTATCAGAATTATTAGATCTTTTATTCTGTTTTCATCTAGTATAAGTTTCTGTTCTTCATCACATTCATTGATCAAAAAGTGTCCAACTACAATGGTAACTTCCAATATTACACATTTAAACTGACTTTTGCACCTAATGACTCAAAATTACTCATCTTTCTATAAAAGAAACATTACATGTAACTTTTTTTTACTATTATGCAACATGTAAATAAACTTTGAAATAAAATAAACAGTTCATAGTCAGAGCTAAAAATTCAATTTCCATAATTACCTTTTGATCCAAGAAGCCTGACACATTCGCTCTTGCACCACTCTCTGAAGTCCATAGCCTCTGCAAAATCACAGTATAGAGATTTATATCTATATCAATACAACAGGCATTATCTCAAATAAAGTCATGTTACCTGAATGTTTAACCAACACATCTCTTTTCCCCTTCAATGCAGGAGAGGAAGAAAGGGAAGTTTCGACAGATCTGCCACCCAGAGACTTCTGTCGGCTCATAGATCCACCCGAAATTCCTTTTCCAGGAGAGTTCTTAGCCCAACTGCCTTGATTCGCAAGTTGAGGAAAATCTGACCTGCATACATGAGGAAAATTGTTTACAACCCAGATTCACCATAGAAACAAATAAGTCATACAAACTATAGTATATGCATGTGCGTTATGATTCACAAAACAGCTTTTAAAGAATGAAAGTCAAATAATCTGTAATAGACAGCATCAGAACATCTAGATGGTTTTATTCAAATAAACAAAACTGTCTATTTGTTTTCAGCTTTAACTTCAATTAATGAAACCCTCAAACAAACAAAAAGCCATGCCAGGTTTAGAGACTAGAAGCTATATCACAAATATACAAGTTGCAAACGAGCTAGTAGGTTCACGTTAAGCTGGTCAGCAGAAAATGTGCTTGAAAACAAGTGGACTCAAGTAAAATTGCATATCCACTTAAAAAGACAGAATAAATATGAAACTCGTCACAAAATCTGGAATTTTGATTATAACTTTAAAAAAATTAATAAAACCTTTTGTCAAACAGCTCTGTAAACACTATTTTGACGTCTTTAACCACAAGAGAGAAACTGAAAGCCATGTTACAAATATACTTGCCAACTATTGGACATTATAATAAAAACAGATTAGATTGTACTGTGTGTCTGTGTGTCATGAATGAAGAAAACCAAAATAATCATTATTCCCACCCTCGGACCATATACACACAAGGTTTTAGAAAAGCATAGCATTGCAGTCTACAATAAAAAACAATTGTCCATAATCATATGGAAATATTTAAAAGTAGAGCATAGGACATACCGTTTTGCTTCTGGCTTCGAATGATCTGGTGGACCCCAAAACAGATCATCGTCAACTTTGGTTTTTGATTGAGAGGAACCATGTGACATAATCTGGATCGGAGATGCAGCCTTGGCAGGAGATGATGCAGAAGATGACCATGAAGGACCATTTCCACGATTGGACTGAGCAGTAACAGACTTTTGTGTTGGCACTGGTATTTGATGCGGGGCAGAAGAAACCTTTTTCTCTTGTTCCTTGAGAATGTCCCTCAAAGAGGTGTGTCTTGAAATCTTTCCTGAATCAGTAGACCATGCTGGAGCCGGAGAAGCAGTCGCATTGTCCCCTTTCCAGACCACATAATCTCCAAGTGAAGGACCAGAAGGGACGGCTGGTAATATATCCTTCTCATGAAGTACCTGCCGTGAATTTTTTCCTTTCTCATTTGGACTTGAACTGACAGAGACTTCAGCAGCAGGAAGAGGCACAGAAACTTTGGCTCCCGCAGTCTTAGCTTTTGCAGACTTTTTGCGACCCTTCTTCGTTTCTTTAGCCTCGATAAAGTTACCTTCTTCGACTGGATCAGATTGAGAACTTACAACTGGTGTGGGCAGACGAGAAGTATTGTCAGAAGTTACAGAATTCTTTTCACTAGATTTCGCTGTCACTTCTCCAGCTAAAAGATCATGCAACTGGCTCTTGGTCTTTTGCTTTGGCAAACCCTCAGCAACGCGTAGGTCGGAACTGGTCAAATCTTTCTTATTGTCCACAAGCTTGTGGTCTGAATTGCCAACAACACCAGCCCAGGGGGTGGATATATTCATTGACCCTAAGGATGTTGAAATATCAGGAACAATAAGCTCTGCCTGAGCTTGTGCCTGGGCCTGTGCCCTCCGCTGCTCTTCCTGCTGAATTTCTAACAAAGACTTGGGCTTAAAGCCAGGAGCAGGCTTCCAAGCTCGTTGACCAGTATGAACTTGTGTGTTATCTTGTGAGATTGATCCCAAGTGTCCAGCTTCATTCTGCTTCGTCGAAATTTCGCCAAAGTCACCAGACATGCTTGCATATTCATCTATGACTATGGATTTACTCTCTTCCACTTCTGCTGGAGACGTTCTCACTTCAGCCTCATTGACCTTGTTGGTGGTTTCTGTTTCCGACTGCTTTGGCTGCTGCGCTTTAGATCCTGCCTTGGTCATGTCAGAGGATTGACCTTTGGAAGCCTTCTGTTTCTTTGACTTCTTCTCAGTAGTTTTTTTGCCCTCACGAATTTCAACAGCTTTTACTTCCTTCTCGTTAGATGGTTTGCTCTGAACCTTTGGCACCTCAATCTCACCAGTTGCAGGTACCTCCAAACTATCAAGATGGTTGGGCTCGAAAACTTCATCATCAACAGCTCTCACAGATGAAACTGAAGGTTTATCATAGCTGTTTGCAGGATCAGAAGCTATTGTTACATTTTCATGTGTTCTCAAGTTGGTCGTCAATGCCTGCTCCTGCAGACCAAGTTCCTTCTGGAGACCAATCTCATCAACTTGTTCTGGAATGATAGCATGCCCACCCATTTGTTGTGTTGTATTATCCATCAATTGATGGGGTAAATGTATCAAACCTTCAGAAGCAGAGCGATGCTCGTCACCTGGAGTAACAATTGGCAGCTTGTGAACAATATTTGAGGTGCCTGTATCCTCCGTATTAGAAAGATTCTGTGATCCCATCTGCACCATCTCTTGTGGAGGAAATCCAAGATCTACGGAATTCCCGACAGATAACATAGGAGTTGGCATTGGTCCACAGGACTGCTCGCCAAAACGTTGAAGAGAATGTTGTTCTGCAAGCACATGGGAGAGCAGTTGTTGCCGCATCATTTGCTGCTGCAGCTGCAGCTGCTCCTGTTTCTGTTGTTGCTGCTTAAGCAACAAGTACTCGTCCAATACGGACAGTTGTTGTGTAGGGACAGGAACCGGAGATTTTATCTGTGACATATGTTGCTGCTGCAATAAACTTAAAATTTGATCTTGAGGGAGGCCGGAAGAAATAAGCTTTTCAGCCGTCAGTGGACCAGCAGGATTATCAAAACCTTGTGCGCGTAAATTTGCAAGAGGGGACAAATTTTGTGCTTGCAGCCTCTGCTGGACCCCAAAAGCTGTTTGAAGTGGGAAATGTTTACCATGAAGCGGATCCAATCCACCTTGACCAGGGAAATTTGACCAGCCACTAACACCACTATTCGCAGCAGAAGTAGACCTATCAGATAAACCCTGAAGAAGAGACATGAATTCGGGATTTGGGGGTAGAGGCTGCTGACGAAGATTCTCGGCAACAGCTGATAATATGTTTGACTGTGGAATTGTAGGATCCTGGAGAACATCAGATTTAGGGCCAACGGCGGCATCCCTCCCAGACCAAAGTGAGTAAGGATTAGACAAACTTTTTTGCCTTTCAAGCTGCATCAGCTTGGCCAAATTGTATAGGTTATCTGCACTCTCCATTCCTGCAGCTGGAATTGAGCTAGAGTTCCCAAAATACCCCTGCATACCTGTAAATCAAAACAACGAATTTCAATCATTAGCCACAAGCATTATTACATACTCTAAAAAACAAATCAATATCAAGACAACCTTCTGATAGACCAAACTTCTCCAGGGAGCCACCACTCATGTTACTGGACATGAGAGACTCAATGAACCTATTCTCAGCCTCTGTAGTTGAGCCATGTTGAAATCTTGGGTCATTCTTCATCGTAGCACTCTCACCTATGCCTACTTGAACCTTACTACTGCTGACAAAATTCGGTATACCAGATTCGTCATTGATTTCACTTTGTTTTGCAGCAGTAAACCCAGGTGGTGGTCTGGCCTTTGCACGCAGGTGAGGCATGACATCACCAAGTAAAACAAACGGTGAATCCTGTGGTGCATTTGCAAGACGTACTAGCAGATCTATCCCGAAGTATCCAGCCTCAAACCATCCAATGATATCACCGCCAGTAAATGGGCCTTGAATTGCACCCTGAGGATCTTTGTAAAAAAGAACTAGGTCTTCAGGTGATGGCTGAGAAAGTATCCTCGTTTCTTGTTCCCGGTCCATAACTCCCGATGGTTGCCTTTTAATAACTTGATCCTTCTGGGTCTGCGACCAGACTGCCTCAGAGGCCCTTGACCTGATGTCGGTGGGCATGTCCCTCGGATCATGAGAATTTGGTTGTGAACGTTGTCCAATAGATAATGATCGCCAAGTTGCCCCAGGATGACCTGAGGTTCCTTGCACTCTTGATTCTCTAGCTGTACTACTATCTCCTATTGCTGCAAACACAAATCAGTTTGTGGTCAGTCAGAAATAGGAAACCGTACATACAGCCATACTTTCGTGTTCTCTCTCTCTATGGGGGAAGATTTGAAAAATAGAAACACGCCCATCTCTTTAACTATTAAAAAATTTAAGTAATCAAAGGCTTGAAAGAAACTGTTGGAGCTATATCACCTAACAGCTAGAATCTAATTGTTTGTGATAAAAGAAATACCTTCATATTTTGATTTGTAATCAATAAATGACTGACGATCATCTACCACATCAGTTTTGTAATTGGTCTCATTCAAGTGCACCTGCTTCTCATGAGACAAGCCTTCAAAATAATCTGAATTATAAGTACCTTTGAAACTGTCAGTGGTCTCGTCTTTATAATTGTCAGAACCAAGTGGTAGATCTTCTCTACTTCCTGCTTGAAAAGTCACGTTCAACAACAATCATGTCATAAACTCACTATTACATTCACAAAATTCCGAAAGAAAATTCACAGTACCAAGTTTGGTCCTTCTTGACTGCACATCAACAACGTTAGGCCCGTCTTTAGTAATTTGAGGAGCACCACTACTTAAGATGTCCCCTTTGTCAATCCCCTTCAATATAAACTGCCAAGAGAGAACATATTAATATAACTCTCGTCCTATAAAAAGTTTAATAGAGAGTGATTATCATTACCAATTCTTCAGGGGTAGGCGAAGTAAGTGCAAGAGGCTCAAGTGCTTCTTCCTGTGTAAGTGAAGGCACTAGCATGGCACCATCTAACATTTTGCCACTTGCTTTCATATCAGTTATCCTGTACACATCAAGCAGCTTTGTCCTGCTATATCGCATAAGCGATGTATCGTCATGAAGTCTATCAACGTCAGAAGAGGACCCTACAGACTGGAAATTAGTGGAACTATTATTCATCGGGATCCCTCCTGGGACACCCCTTCCGCGACCAAGAGAAAATGTTGAATTAAAATTTTCCCCACGTCCCCGACCATGCACAAACATGGGACTCTGCTTGTTTGAACCTGGGCTTTGGTGATGAAGCGGCTCTACTTTTCCTCGATTGATAGCAGAGTTGGATCTCCACGGGCGAGGATGGTCACCCTCCCGCTCATCCTTTGCATGAATCGGATGTGAAAAACCTTTGTCATGAGGGAGGTCATGATCTTTTCCAGACTCTGTCCACTTATCACGCAAGCCATCAGTTTCCTTGTCATCCGGGCCCCAACGGGTGTTCCATTTACTCTCACGTCGTGGATCATGGTTTGCATCCTTATTCCCCGAGTCAACCCATCTTTCAGATGGTCCACGGCGTGATTCTCCATGGTGTTTTCCAGACAAGTTATCTGCCCACCGATCCACCTTGCGACTGTCCCCAGCAAGCTCTTTATCACCCTCCCTCCACCTATCCTTGCGAACAAAAGAATTTGTTTCTCTTTCCTCGTCACGCCAGCGCTCACGGCTATCAAGCACAGAAGGCCTAAATACATCCTTTTTCTTCTGAGCATCATGAACATGGTCATCATTTCCAGGTGACTTCATGAACTCCAAACGACTTCCAAATATGGGAGGACTGGTAGGGACCTCCTGTGTCAGAACATATCATGAAAGAATTAAGCGTTCATAAGATCCCAGTAAGAAGCAACAGGCCAACCAGTAAAAAGAAAATTCTGCCAACTATTCCCAAAGTACAACAACCAAAAAAGTCAGAAGAAAGCATGTATATTGTTCTAAGAGGTACACTGTCACACACTACACTTACAGTTCCTGCCTTATTCTCCCCAGGTTTGGACAGAAGCCACTGTGGTGAAAGTGGAATGGAACTGTCAGGCCCTTGCATGTCTGCACAAATAAACAGCCAAAGAACAGTTAGCAACACCAAACAGAAGTTAACATCCTATAATAAATTAGATTAACCATCAACTCAGAATGTTCATGTTGATAACCAATTAAAAACCTTATTGTCAAAAAAAAACATTTTCACCATAGATACATGCCCCCAACAGGTATTTATTGCTGGCTAAGCAGGAAATATTTTACTCAATAATCAAAAATAAACCAAGAAATTTACAATATTAACATATGCAGGAGCTGTGTTAACTGACAAAATCCCCAAAAGAAAGCCCATCAAAATGGTTGTTATTCGATGGGTCCATTAAACATACTCACAATGCTAAATCATAATGAACCCTAAGATAAATGAGAAAAAGGCATCTTTGTCCACAAGAATATAATATTGATACAACTGAATCACTACAAGACAAAGATAGAGAGCACTAAAACACACATGACATGTGATCTTCAAGAAACCCCACATCTAAACTGCTCAGCAATATAACGTGATTATATTTGATCCTCACTTTGTCAAAGTACATGCATGCATGAAGCTACCAAAACGGGGCTCTCTAGGGTGTCCTATTTTATACAAGAGTTGTATAGGCATCATCAGACACTGCCACTGTAACTAAGGGCACCATCAGACACTGCCACTGTAACTAAGGGTTAAACACACACACACACACACACACACACACACAAAAAAAAAAACTTTATTTGTAACAGCTGGTCCATGAACTCTAAATGTGAATCAAATTCCCACAACAGCCAAGTCAATTCAAACACAGACAATTCTCAGTGAAGATACACGATGCAAATTACAACAGCAAAATCAAGTTATTTTAAATGCTACTTTTTGTAACACGCCTCTGTTTCATTACCAGGGGGGGTAAACCAATCACGATCTCAAGAGATAAAATAAAGAATACAACTCCTGCTAATGAATCACAAACGAGCATACAATGCCAGATGCCATATATGCCCTTTTTCCCCCAACATAAAAAGCCCGTCAGTAGCGCAAAACGATAAATTAAGTGCAGGAAAAAAAAAAAAGAAAAGCAAACATGTAGAGAATAATAAATATATCCTAACTCGTAACCTCACTACTGGAATCAAAGTGAAACTAAGAAGGATATTATCCATAAAGGCACCAAGTGGCGTCACTCTTCGCAAAGACTCGGGATAAATTAATCGACTTCATAACATATTAATCCATTTCATGCTCATTCAAACCCTAAAACTGCCACAGTAAGCCCAAACAGTCAACAAAACAAAGTTTCTCTAGATTTTCGTTCTCGAATGAGTAAATAACAAGCAAACCAGGAGGAAAACGCGAGACGTCGAATAAATTTCCTTGTCGCGCACATCTCAAAACATTTCAGGGGTTCAAGAACCAGTGATAGAAAACAGAAAAAATGCGTGGAAGATTAATACATTTACCGCAGAAAGAAAACCCACAAATCTGTACAAAAAAGCTAGGGTTTTACGGGAAAAAAACATGAAATTAAGAAGGAATTGGAGTTAAAATAGCGGAAATGATTCACCTCTGGAGATCTGGGTGTTATGGAGAGAAGAATCAAAGTCGGTCTTGCCGGCCATTGATGATCGGAGAGAGATTGAGAGGTCGGAGACGCCAAAGAGAGGAAGGGTTTTTTGACTGCGTAAAGGAAGGTGTAAGCGAGATAGACACGAATGCGGGGGAAATATAGGAATGGGGGATTAAGGGCAAACGGTGTGTGAAGGATAAATTGGCATAAAAATATATATAAAATCATCATATATACATAATAATTATAAAATATGTATTTAAAATACAAATACAAATATTATTTTGCAAAACCAATTCTAAATATTATTTAATTTTGCTAGATCAACGATAATGTATAATAATTAACATGTTAGTTTTTTCACGGTAAACATTGTTATCAAATATTAAATATTTATTTGAATTTTATAGATCTATTTGTTTTGACATTTTCATATCTTAATTCGTTTTAAGTTTTAAATTATCTTTTAAACTAGATCTTAAATAATTTCAAACTATTTATTAGATTTCAGACTTTAAAGGTTAAGGTAGACTTCCATCTGAAATATGAAATTAAGACCTGTATTTTTTATTTCTAATTAAATCAATATTTTATTTAATTAAAATATGAAATTCAGTTTAATTGATTAAAATAATTATTTAACTTAATTAATTAAAATATTAAATTATTTCAGTTTACATTTTTTTTATAGATTCATTTAATTTACATAAATAAATATCTAATGTTGCCTTTAAAACATTCAATTCAATATAAATTTATTTAATTTACGTTTAAGAAAAATTATTCAACTTAAATAATTATAATATTAAACTATTTTAATATGTTAGTTATATCAGTTAATTAAATATAATATATAACTAATTAAAACTAATAATTTTAGTTAATAGTCTTAAAATTTCAGAAGTTAGATTTTTATGGTCATCTCTTAATATTTTAGATGGGAATTTATTGTCACGTTTTAAAATCCATACGTGATTTCAGAGTTTAAAATTTTAGCTTCTTAAAAAACAAAATAACATCATACTAAATACAATTTACACAATAACACTATATATGTTTTCAAATTTCATAATATAATAATAAGGATATCATATAACATATAAAAACTAGCAACTTATGTGAAACTGTTCTGTTACGTATTATGTGATACTGATTCGGGCTAGTTGACTTTTATGGCTAAAATTAATTCAAGTGCCCAAAGTTCGTTTTTATTATGTATTAAACCGTAAATGGTTAAATAAATGATCGAATTCACTCAAATTTGAGTTCGAATACAATAAATTGTTGTATTGAGTATAAGTGTTCATTTTATGGGTTAAACACGAAGAGTTGTTAAATTTACAGGTATTTGATATATGTTAGAATATTAATATGCATAGATGACATCATTAAGCATTGTAACTGATGTTACAAGATGCCAAAAATTCACACCAATGAACGTTATCGAACAAGTGCAATTAAACGGGATGAGTGGTGATATCATATATCATTGTGATGATGAGTTAATCATATGATGATTAATTGTCACAACTTAAGTTGAGGGAGACTAGTATTTAATAGGCTACTTACCAACATAATAATAAGTTTTTATTTTTTTATCGTTTATAGTAACATTATTTGATTTTTCTCATTAATGATATCAACTTTTAAATTTTTTTATTTTTACTGGAAAACATATTCAACAGGTTACCATAAATATTTTGTTATAAAAATTAATAGCATATTTTTAGTTTTTTATCAATAATAAAACAAATTAAAAACCAAACCAAAATACATAAAATCATTATGATATTTACCAACAAAAATATAAAAATCAAAATATTTGTATATTAATAATCAAAAACTTGCAAATCAAATTTAAAAAGAAGAACCAGTGTCTGCTTTGATAAGTAAATCATATTTGTGTTTTCACAATTTTAATTTTCAAGCATTCATTCACACATGACCATCCATGCTACTCCGGTATTCCCTCTCTTTCTATTCCACCCACCCACACTCTCTCTAAGTTAATTGTTGTTCTCGTTAACCCGTTACTCATCGTTTCTCCAATGTCAACCATCGAGAACGAGCCCACTCTTCTCTACCATCGTCACTCTCTGCCTCATTTCCCTCCACAAATGAAGAACCACTGGGAAGAACCACCACCATTGCCGTCGAACTCATATTTGTTTTTAAATTTACATCGTGAAAGAACTCATATATGTTGTAATTTAATCCACATTCTTAGATAGAACAACTCTCCGTCTTTCTTTCTTTTTTTTTAACAGCTAATGTTAGTGGTCAGTGGTTAACACCTCTTAGAGTTCTTAGAGTTTTAATTTTCCATTTTAGTTTTGATTTGTGGTTTAGATTTATGGTTGTTTGGGTAAAAGTTTAGATATGTGCCTATGTGGTATGGTCAATTTTACTTTCATTATCGTTGGATCATAATTTTTAGTTTAAATTTCATTTTCAATGAGTTTAGCTTCTATTTTGGTTCAAATGTGTGTATTTGCTATCGGATTTTTATGTTTTAATTTCAGGATATCAATATATCTCATTTTAAATCTGAATACAAGGTTATTTTCAAGTCTTTTGATTTTTAATTTGCAGGTCTTTTGAATGTTATATTTTTCTTGATAAATATCACAAATCAATTTTATATTTTGGGTTGTTTTGTACTTTGTTGTTGTTATTGATAAAAAGATAAAAATGTGTTGTTATTTTTTATAATAAAAATTGGCGGTAACCTGCTCACATGTTTCCAAGTAAGAGCTTATTAAAAATGAACAAAAAATATAAAAATTGATGTTATCGATGATAAAAATCAAATAACGTTGTCATTAACGATAAAAAAGGAAAAAATGTTTCTATTTTTGGTAATTAACCCATATTTAATAATGATATTACAAAAGTGTTAACTGTAATTGCATGATAATTGATATGATCAATATAATTATAAGGGTTTTGATTAGGGTAAGTTTTTTAAGAAATATAAAATATAAATTTTGACAATGAATGTATCAAAAAATTTTAGACCAAAAAATGTAAGATAAATTCTATTTTTGCTAAAAAAATACATGAAATTCAATCTTTAGACTAAGAAATAATAATCAATTGTTGTTTTTTTACCGAAAAAATGATCATAAGTTTAATTTACCTTCTTAATTGGTCATCACTATCATTTTTTTGTCAAAATTGATTTTATGTTATATTTCTTGACCTAAAAAATTCACATTATCTTAATTGTCAAACTTTTTATTTTATGCTACCTTTTTTTTTGTCAATTTTCCCAATTAATTATATTTAAATATTTAGTTTTTTATTATACCAATTATTATTAGATAATAGTTAGCTATCATTCATAAGATATTATTCTAATTAAATTGAGGATAATGTCAACCAATTAAAGGGATGAGTAAAGATTCCAAAATCAAATGAGTTAATGAATACAACCCTAATTCCCTCTTTCCTTCTCCCTTTGAAAATTTGGTCATGGCCCCATAGGGCGACCGACTTTGGCCTCCAAACACAAACACACAGTTCTCTCGGTTAGTCCTTCAATTTCAGAATTGAATAACTGTGTGGATCGATAACTAGCATCGAAGTTCATACGACGTTGTTACCGGCAGTCTCCAAATACACCATTTATGAGTTCTTTTTTATTCCTAAAATGTCGTATATTTATTTTTATTGTTTTACTCATATCTTAACCAAATCTAGCGGATCTTGTGAAGGTTTGTCTTTTTGGTGCTTCCATTGCGATATATCAATTTGATAAACCTAAAAAGTGGTATGAGAGTCTGGTTATGCTAATGTAAGATTGTTTCTTTAATTCGTGATCATTTTCTTGACGATTATATCCCTTAAAGTTGGTAACTTTGTCAAAGGACATTGGAATCGAAAATCAAAAATGGTTGATTGTGTTTTTAAAGAATGGATTTTGGCCTATGTGAGGTTTTCGAACCCTAAGGGTTTCAAACCAAGGGAACCGGAGTTCTCGATTTCGTATTGTTTTTGAATTTCCGGTTTTGTCGAAGATAAAAACAAAAGGTTTTGTTCTTCAGGGATGATGACGTTGGCCATGATAAGGTTTCAAACCTTATGGTTTTTAAGCCTTAAGTGTACTCTAACCCACTTGGTTCTTGGACAAAGTGTTAGCTATGAACTGAGTTTCAAATCTCGACTCGATTTAGTATTTCAGTTTCGTCAAAAGCTTTATCGAAATCTATATAAATCAATTTTTATTTGTCATATTTTTGTTGATTTATTAAACGGGTTGAAACGATTTTTGAGTTTTGAACTCAACCAAAGGTTCTGGTTTACAGGTCATGGCTCAACCAAAATAATCGGCTTTGCCTTTTAGTCTCAACTTAATAAGCTTCGGCTTCCAGTTTGGTTATCGACTAAGTGACCTTCGACTTTAAAATTCGGCCACAAGGGCTCGACCTCAACCCACGATTCTTGGATATTGATCTTGGCCCGGGGCCATGTGGGTCTTGGCGCATTGTCCTTGACGGCTCGGCCTAAAGCCTTGACCCTCAACCATTTGTCCTGGCCCCGTCTAGGTGTTAAATTTTTTTAACTCGTCAAATTGATTAACTCGATCTCATTGGTTTTAATCGTTAAAAGGTTTAATGATAAAACATGAGTTCAAGGTTGAGTTGCGCAAAAAACCCATAAGTTGGACCATTTTCCAATTAAAACCCCGAACCATTTTTTATTGCACAAAAACCCCTCAACCGGTTAAATCTCTCGAAAATAGTATATTGCCTGTTGTAGTTGGTTGAATGTTACATGCACCATCGATAAGTTACAACTTACAAGTGACCACTGAAATTTTGCCGAAAGAAAATTCCAACAAAAAAACACAGATTACTTTGAACAACGAAATCAACAAGAAATGTAAATCTGAATAATAGAGCACAGACAAGTGAGTTCGCAGGAGAGAAGGTTAATCGGAGACAAAGAGTTGGTTAGCAAATTGCAACTGATTCATCAGGCTGCAAGTCTTTTTTTTTTATAAAAAAAACCTTAATTTGATATGTTTTAGTCAGTTGGGGTTTTTTGGGCGATGAAAAATAGTTGAGGGTTTTAATAACAAAAATGATTCAACTTAAAAGTTTTTTACACAAATTTCCCTTTAATTATTAAAAGAAGTTTTAACAATTAAATATTTTTCTAAAGCATATTTTATGATTAAAAAGACTTTATGATTCTTAATTTTGTGATGAATGTTTTAAAAGAGTTTTAAAATTTTTACAAATCTACAAGTGTTCGAAATTTTTTTTTTAAATGATTGATTCTTTGTAATGTTACGTTTAATTTTGTACTTGACATTAAGAATCTCTAATTTAGAAGTCGTGATCAAATTGTTTGATCAAAATTGATGATGAGTTGAGATTTTAATGTCCAGAGGATTAACGAATCACAATTGTTTTGATGTTGACAATTGTTGCAAATTTTGATATTTAGAAAATGTTTTTTTTTAATATCGAAAGGATTATTTTATAGGGTTTGTTTTGGTAATATAAATAGTTTGAAATATTAATATAAAAGGATTTGAAAATTGTGTTCGGGTCATTTTGGATTTTAAATCATATTTTTAAGAATTATTTTTTTAGTGTTTTAAATTTGATTTGTCTTAAAACATAAGAATTAATGAAATCAATTTAAGATTAATTAAGTGATCAAACGTGGAACATATTAGATCTATTAAGTTAGGCATATTCATTTAATGTGTAACAAAACATACAATAATCGAATGAAAGTCTCTTGAAAGCACATGATGGAAGAATCGATAAAGAAATTCTTAATTTTAGAAATTTGTTGCAAACTTTACAAAATGTGATAGAGCTTTCAAATTTGAGATCGTGAAAAAAAAAGGTCAAAAATGAAGTTAAAACGAGCCCAAACGAAACAAAACAGTGAAGGAGCGCGAGCAGCAGCGTTTGACTCGCCGAGAGGCCAAAGCGACTTGTCGAGTCGATCCAAAATTTCATAGAAAAGATGTCAATACTCATTTGACTTGTCAAATCAATCCCCCAACTCACCGAGTCAATACGTGCAGATCCATTTAAATCCAAAATCACAACTTTTTCCTACAAATTTTCCATCCAAAACAAGCTTTCACATGGCACAACTTTTGCAAATCATTTGGTGACATCTTTGCACCAATATTATGCCACTTTCAAGCCAAAAACAACATCAATTAACCCCAATTCAATCTAGGGCCCAAAACACCGAATCTCTCTCTCTCTCTCTCTCTCTCTCTCTCTCACACACACATACCTTTGCTTGTAAATCAACTTAGAGATGACTTTAATCCCGGACTAGACACGAGAATTTGGCTCCAATTCAAGCTATAATCTACGAAATCAATATATTTATCAACATCGGGTTCTAACTCAACTTTGATATTCAACACTACCTTAAAACTTAACCAAAACAAAACACATACCTTGGTTTGGCTTCACAATCACTCATAATTCATCATGCAACTCAAGGTTGTGATCTAATTCATGAGTTTCTCGCAATATTTTGACAAATGATGGATATTTCTTTGGCTCCCTCTCTCTATATCTCACTTTCTCTTGTATACATACTTCAACTGTTCAACACATACAACAATGATAATGTTGACATATTAAGGTATTAAATCTGATTTTAACTTTAAAAAAAAAAGACTCCAAAGCCCTTGAACTTAACAACTTTTTTATATTTGTCATTTTTAGTGTCTAGACTTTCAAATTCATAAAGTTACGAGAATGTGTAGCGAACTTTATAATGATGTCGGATTCTGATGATCCTTTTTGCAAAACACTCGAAATTCTATAAAAACATAATTTTCATGGTGAAATTCATATCCCTTGACTTGTTAAATTCATATGATACGACTTTTGACTTTGAGAATGTCTAACTTTTCAACAAATCCAATACTTATAAATTACAAGACCAAGTTACAAGATTAATAGAGTTAATGAGCAATTATAGTTAATCTCATACGAAGGGATGCTACATCTAGCAACCATGTCATCTGAATTGAAAACCAACATAATGGATGTTGGCGCATAAGACATGTATTGCCAACTATGAGACATGTTCCAGACTTAAGTGTCACATCCTTGCTTTAATCACGCTTGCTTATCCCAGGAATGAATAACAACAGTCATAAGCATAATAATAAATCCAAAGCTTGCATAAGAACTAAATAAAGTACTACAATACAGTCATGCACTACATGTGCTATAAGGTTACAGTACTAAGTTGCTAAAAACATCACAATATAAATAAAGCAACTACCCAAAACCCAAGGCAGTTTAATACAATACCACAAGCTGAAAAGTGAGCTAAGTCCTCTGGGTTGATTAGATAATAGACCTAAGCAGATGGTCCAGCTTGTTCTTTACCTTTGCCTGTAAAAATTGTGAGTAGCAACTGTAAGCTAATTGCTTAGTGAGTTAACAGATATTCATGATGCATGTAAAATATCTGGCGAAAGTGCCTATAAAGGCTGTTATGCTTGCTTGCTTGCTTAATACCCAGAAAGAATGCTTGCACAATTGAGACATTTCACGCTGAAAGGAGATGCCACCACTAGGGCTTACCGCTGATAGATGATCAATCTGTGATGCGGGGCTAGCTACCCGCATAATGCTTGGGATAGTGGTGAGCATCAGAATTGTTTGCTTATAAAGTAAATGCTCATGAATGCACAAAGAAATGCTCATACAAGGCTTGCTGTATAATATGCAGAACAATAAACAGATAGCAATATATTATGCACATTAATAGATCAGATGTAAGATCCGGCTAAGCTGAGCACCACCTGTACCACAGTGTTCGCCTTCACTCACAAAAGTCTATTGAATTCCAAAGAATGCATATAGAAGCAAATTATGTCTCAATTACATATAATACATGAAACAAGAATAACTGTTACTCACAATACTGTCTTATGCTTTGTAATAGTCTGAGATGTTTGCTCGGGCTTATCTATGCTTTATATTGCTTTGAAACGCTGCACTCGCTTATCTATGCTTTATATATTCTGGCACTGGCTTTGACTCATAAATAGGGGTGTGCAGAAACCGAACCGAAAACCAAAAAAACCATAAAAACCGAACCCAAAAAAACCGTAAAATCGAAAACCGAAAAAACCGTTTCAAATGGTTTGGGTTAGGATTGCGTCTCAAAACCGAACCAAAAAATCGAAACCGAACCGAAAATTAATAATTAATTTAATTTTTTAAATTGAAGTAGGTATGGTTTTCTAGTAAATTATTAAGCATTATGTTTCTAAATAAGTTGCTAGTTTGTAATTACTACTATATAGTCTAAATGAGGAATAGTAAATACTAGTTAAAATAACCATTTTAAGATAAAAAAAAACCAAAAAGAATGGTTTTAAACCCAAAAACCGAACCGAACCCATGAAAACCGAAAACCCATAAACCATGGGTTAAACCCGAAAAACCGAGAAACCAATCCGGGAAACCGAAAACCCGAACCCGAAAGAAACCGAAACCGAAATAAACGGTTTGGGTTCGGTTTGGGCATGAAACCGACCCAAACCGACCCATGCTCACCCCTACTCATAAACGAGCTAAACCGCTTAATTTAATATCTGTAGTGCTTGTGAAATATCTGTAATTTAACATTACAGAATATACGCTAAGTTAATAATGCTAGCTTAAAATTCCAACACCTACAAACCATAACTTCTAGTTAATTATCTTGCTATTTATTTTGTAATTTTATGCGTTGTCTATGAATTTTATCAATTTAATTCGAATTTAGGGGGAGGGTTCGAATTTAAGCATTAAATTCGAACACATGGAGCTAAATTCGAATATATCTTTCGAACATGGGTTAAATTCGAATCCATTGTCTCGAACTTAGGGTCAAATTCGAACTTTAGGTTCGAATTTAGCTATACTCGAGTTTGTTCTTGGCATCTCGAACTTGTTCGTGTTTTGCAGCTTTTATGTAACATCCTGATGTTAAAAATTTCTGTATTTGAGGTTTATTAGTTAAACATTAATGTAATTGAAGTTGAAAAATGAGCAATGATTAAGTATTTGAGATATTTAAAAGTTTGCTGTTATTTTAAGAAAATTAAGAACACTGAATTATTATTATGAAATATTATGAATTATAAAAGTTAGTAATGATAAAATTAAGAATAAATCAGTATTTTATGGAACCGGTTAAGTTGAGGGGTGAAATGTGTAAAATGATGAAAATAAGAATAAAAAGGCCAAAAGCCTTTCATTTTACCATTTGCTCTCTCTCTCTAGACTCTCTCTCTAGAAATTCTCTCTACCTTCTCTCTAGATTTTCTCTCAAATCGATCGGCCGATTATCGAGTTTTATACGTCATCGGAAAGATCTCGAGGAGTACTATAACAATCTACGGTTGCATTCGTGGTTTCGTACGAATTGACGTAAAAATCGACCCTATTAGGCTTTTACATTTTCGGTTTTGAAGATATGCATTCGAGTTTATCATTTTTATGTGACTTAGAGCTAGTTTGGCTTGAGTTTTAACTAGAATATGATAGAGTATGTGTAATAGAATCGAAACTAGGCTTAATGCATGACATATTCGTGATTTTTAGGCTTCGAAATGAATGATTTAAGCTGTAGATATGAACAAATTCGAGAATGCCAAGAACAAAGTCGAAATGCAAGAACAAACTCGATTTTGGTACTGAATTTGAGTATGTATTCGAATTTAACACCATGGGGTTCGAATTTAACCCTTAAATTCGAAATAGGGTTCGAATCTAACCCCAAATTCGAAATGGAATTCGAATTTAACCCTAAATTCGAGATAGGTTCGAATTTAACCTCACAACATTCGAATTTGATGACTAAAATTGAAACCCACTCTTTAAGCTCGAATATATTGAATGAAACACACAGACAACACATAAAATAACAAAAGTTATTCAAAGAATTAGGTTCGAACCTGAGATGGGTTCAAACTTAACTGAGGTTTGAATATTAGCTATGGTTCGAGATGGGATTCAAATTTATCTTGGATCCGAAACGGGGATCAAATATTGCAAAACTTATAAATTTGGTTATATGAAAATTAAACAAGTTATTGACACGAGGTATTATTGCAACTGACTTAACAGGTCCCTTGTGGTGTTGTTTAACTCACAGTGGGGTACTTTGTGGAGCCGGTTGAAAGCCCGAGGAGAAATAATAATATTGAAGTTTAATTACGCACCCACTGTGAGTACAATAGATTTCGCATGTTTATATCTGTTTTATGATAGCTTTTGCCTGCTGAGACCTGTTGCTTCATTTATTGTTTGGAATTCTACTAACTTGCGTAGATTTAGATGCACATTCATACTTGTTGGATGTCCGTTCGATTGTTTTGCATCTAGTGATGGACCGGTGGGTCGCATCGATTACTCTGATGTTACTGCGCTATATGACCTGGAGTTGATCCCTCCGAGGTTCTGGTAGGCTGTATGTCATCCCCGATCGTACGTTTGTCTCAGATGGTATGTTTTATGCCGACCTTTGGGCTCGAAGGGGCTGCGGCTCTGGTTCCGTACTTGGTGTACGAAGAGAGTATACGATGTTTGTCATTGGTGTTACTCTTGGGGCTTCATAAAGATTTATAAAATACGTAATTTGTGTATTCACTAAGCATTCGCTTACCTCTCAGTTGCTTTATTTTTACAGGAAAGGAAAAATCTGCAGCTGGACCTTCTAGTTAGGTCGTGTATGAAGTTCTTGGAAGATTCCTACTACTAAATCGGTAATTATGCTTTGGGACAGTAATGTAATATATTCTGGATGTTGTAATAATTTAATTGAGTTTGTAGACTTAGATTTTGTACCACGCAGCACCGTAGGGTGTTTGTCACTGTTGCACTACTTCATTTATGTATTTTAATGCTTCCGCACTTAAACTAAGTTATCAGATCATTATGTAATTGTGTTTGATGATTAATCCTGGGTGTTTTGTAAATGGTGGTTGATGTGGCAATGGTGTCACATTTTAAACATGCATTTCCAAGTCTAAAATCATGAATATGCTAAGTAATAAGCCTAGGTTCGATTCTATTACACATACTCTAACAGAATCGAGTTAAAACCCAAACAATAATAGCTTTAATCGGATAAAAAATGGGGATTTTGAACTCTTTTCTCAAAAACCGAAAGTAAGGAAACAAAAATGTCGATTCTTACCTCAAATCCGTATGAAATCGTACATGCAATAGCAGATCCGTGTAGCACTCTTCGATATCTTTCCGATGACGTATAGAACTCGAGATTTGGCCGGTCGGTTTGGGAGAAAAGTTAGAGAGAAGTTCAGGTTTTAGAGAGAGGGGCTCTCAAGCTTGTAGCTGAATTTTGCAAAGTGAGAAAAATGAACACCCCGCTCCTATTTATACTTAAATTCAAAATTACATCTTTTAACGCAAATTGCTCAAAATACTTAAAATAAAAAGCAAGGTGTTATAGTATGAGCCCACCACGCTTGCACTTCGTCCTCGAAGTACCTAAGGCTCAAACAGATGCGGATATCGAACTCTCATGTCTTTCTCAGATTCCCAGGTCTGAGAAGTACCATGAGAAGTTCTCCATTGCACCAACACCATTGCCACTTCTCGATTTCTTAGCTTCTTCATCTTCGTTTCCAAATTAACCTCAGGCTAATCGCATTACAGCTTCTCGTTGATATTGTAACTCAGATGATCGGCCCATTTTTCTCTTTCATCTTCTTTGCACTTCCTTAGTTGTGAAACGTGAAATACATGGTGTATGTTGGACAGTTCGCTCGGAAAGTCCAACAGATAAGATTGAGTTCCAACACGTTCGATGATCTTAAAAGGACCAACGAATCGTGGTGCTAACTTGCCGCGCTTACCGAATCTAAACACACCTTTCATTGGCAAGACTTTCAGTACGACATAATCGTCCTTCTGGAATTCTAAAGGCTTATGGCGTCGGTCGTGATACGATTTCTGTCGAGATTGAGCGGTTTCTAAGCATTGGCGAATGATTCTGATCTTGTCGTTGGTTTGTTGGAGTAATTCGGGACCAGCGATGGGTGCTTCACCGGCTTCATGCCAACAAGTAGGCGTTCGAAACTTGCGTCCGTACAAGGCTTCAAAAGGTGCGACTTTGATGGATGAGTGGTAGCTGTTGTTGTAAGAAAACTCTACTAACGGCAAGTGATCGTCCCAATTACCGCTAAACTCAAGTACACAAGCCCGCAGCATGTCTTCGAGTGTAAGGATCGTGCGCTCGCTTTGGCCATCAGGCTGCGGATGATACGCCGTGCTCATTCTGATCTTGGTACCTAATCCATCTTGCATTGCACTCCAGAACCTCGAAGTGAACCGGCTGTCGCGATCTGAAACGATTGACAGTGGCACACCGTGTCGAGTAATGATCTCATCTATATACAACCTAGCCAGCTTCTCCAATGAATAACTCTCGCGAATTGGAATGAAATGAGCGACTTTGGTTAGACGATCTACAATGACCCAAATTGCGTCGTGCTGTCTTCGCGTAGTCGGAAGCTTCGTCACAAAGTCCATCGTTATGTGATCGAACTTCCACTCGGGAATCGGTAGAGGTTGTAGACTGCCATAAGGCTGTTGATGCTCCGCTTTGACTAATCGGCATGTAACACAATTATCGACATATTGGCCTACGTCTCTTTTCATACCAGACCACCAATACTCGGCTTTTAGATCGTTGTACATCTTGATGCTGCCAGGATGTACCGAGAAGTTAGAACAGTGAGCTTCTGAAAGAATTTTCTGTCGAACATCTCCAAATTTGGGAACCCAGATACGATTCTTGAAGAGCTTTAAGCCACGAGGGCTATCGATTAAGAATTGATATTGCCATTTCATATCCTCAGAGTTGAGGTTTTCTTCTTTTAGGGCTTCGGCTTGAGCAACGAGAATTTCATCGATCAAAGTTGATGAAAACGAAGTATGAGTCAGGGTATAGAGACATTTAGCGGAATAAGATTTACTATTCAATGCATCGGCCACCACATTCGCTTTACCGGGGTGATACAAAATTTCACAGTCATAGTCTTTGATGAGTTCCATGGAGCGTCGCTGGCGCATGTTGAGCTCCTTCTGGCTGAAAATGTATTTAAGACTCTTGTGATCCGTATATAACTGACATTTGGTGCCGTAGAGATAATTACGCCATGTTTTCAACGCGAAAGTCACAGCAGCAAGTTCAAGGTCATGAGTCGGCTGACTCTTTTCATGATCCTTGAGTTGGCGAGAAGCATATGCTATAACCCTGCCCCTTTGCATCAAAACACACCCGAGTCCTTGATATGAGGCATCACTGAAGACCACAAAGTCTTCATTGCCTTCGGGTAAAGCCAGAATAGGTGCTTCGGTGAGTTTCTGTTTTAAAGTTCGGAACGCGGTCTCTTGAGCTTCTTCCCAAATAAAGGGAACATTCTTGCGAGTAAGAGAGGTAAGAGGCACGGCTAATTTTGAGAAGTTCTAAATGAATCGACGGTAGTAACCCGCTAATCCCAAGAATCTTCGGATCTCA
The DNA here is from genome assembly GCA_020465985.1 of Centrapalus pauciflorus. Classification (NCBI taxonomy): domain Eukaryota; kingdom Viridiplantae; phylum Streptophyta; class Magnoliopsida; order Asterales; family Asteraceae; genus Centrapalus; species Centrapalus pauciflorus. The sequence continues at coordinate 376,573 of JAANYP010007274.1, forward strand.
GTAGCTGATTTGGGAGCTTCCCAATTTTGAATGGCTTCCATCTTAGAAGGATCCACAGAGATTCCTTCACCAGATATCACATGACTAAGGAATTGTATCTGATAAGATACAAGATTTGCAAATTAACGCTGAGCATGAAATTTAAGAAAAGATAAGCTTAAAAATGAATAAATCGAGATTGTATGCACCTGTCGCAACCAAAATTCGCATTTAGAGAACTTGGCATAAAGCCGCTCCTTGCGCAGCAACTCTAGCAGTTCTCTAAGATGCACAGCATGCTCAGTTCGGTTTTCGAGTAGATGAGAATATCGTCTATAAAGACGATAACAGACTTGTCTAGCATTGGCCTACAAACACGGTTCATGAGATCCATGAATGCCGCAGGAGCGTTTGTGAGGCCAAAGGGCATAACAAGAAACTCGAAATGCCCATATCTGGTACGGAAAGCTGTTTTGGGAATCTTCTTCACGAACTTTGAGCTGATGATACCCAGATCTAAGATCGATCTTTGAGAAATAGCTGGCTCCCTGAAGTTGGTCGAAAAGATCGTCTATTCTGGACAACGGATATTTGTTCTTTATTGTTACCTTGTTCAGCTCCCTATAATCAATGCACATCCGGAGAGTCCCATCTTTCTTCTTAACGAATAGAACAGGAGCTCCCAGGGAGATGAACTTGGTCGTATAAGCCCTTTGTCAAGCAACTCTTGCAATTGCTTCATCATTTCTTGCATCTCAGCAGGTGCAAGTCGATAAGGGGCTCGAGCAATTGGTGCCGCGCCTGGCACCAAGTCAATTCTGAACTCCACCTGACGGTCTGGTGGGAGTCCAGAGATGTCCTCGGGAAAGACATCAGGAAATTCAGAGGCTATCGGTACCTCGGCTAAAGTTTTCTTTTCGGACTTAGCATCTATTGCATATGCTAAGTATGACATGCAACCTTTAGCTATATGCTTTCTAGCTTTGACCACAGAAATTAAGCATATCTCACCTTTCTTTCTGTCACCATAGATACAAATACTGCGGCCATCAGAAGTAGTGAGCTTTATTATCTTCTTCTTGCAGACAATGTTGGCGTCATGATGATCAAGCCAATCCATACCCACGATGACGTCAAATTCGTGAAAGTCCATCGGAATAAGGTCCAGTTGAAATGTGCAGTTGTCGAGCAGAATGATGCAGTCACGGTAAATTTTATCGGTAGACACACTTACATTACTAGCCGTTTCAATATCAAAGATAACAGGTAGAGTAGTCGGTGCAATTCCAAGTTTAGATGCAAATGAATTTGATATGAAAGAACGGTTGGCTCCTTAATCAAAAATAACTCTAGCAGGTACGGAGTTAACGAGAAACATACCAGATACCACATCTGGTATTTCCTTTGCTTGCTCGACTGTTATTTGGAATGCGCGATTCTGACTCCGAGCTGGCTCGTTACGGCGACTAGAACCTCCTCGCGATGTGCTATGTCGGGCCGGTTGATTTTGTCTTTGCTGCTGTTGTTGCTGAGGTCGGTGTTGTTGCTGTTGCAGCCGTGGATGATGCTCTGCACTCGGATAAACTATACTGAACGGATGCGTGCATGCCCGCTCAGTATGTCCAGGACGTAAACAATTGTTGCAAACCGTGACTTTGTTAGGACATTCTTCACTGCTATGTCCTATATCATTGCACATGTAGCACCTCACATCATTGGGGTTACAACGCCCAATGTGTGACTTGTGGCAGCGGCGACACTGCCTCGGCTCAGAATGTACCGCATAAGATCGAGATTGTTGTGCCGGAGGTGAGCTAAACTGTCGGTAATGAGACTGCTGTGGTTGAGAATACCTGGATGAAGATCTAGAATAACTGCCAGTGCGTGATTTCTTGGGCGGTGATGGACATGTCGGGTTAACAGATGAAGCAGGAACTCCTCCAGCCCGAATAAAGTTCTGCTCGAGAATTCGAGCAACTTCAACACAATTAGCATAGTTGGTATATCTCTGGTGCTTCAAGAACTTCTGATACTCGGGATGCAGACCCATCAGAAAACGGTCAATCTTTCGCTCCTCTGTAGCAACTTGGTAGTCAGATAGCAAGCTAAGTCGAGTAAATTCAATCTCATACTCAGTCACCGATTTGGTTCCCTGAGTAAGAGACATCAGTCTCTCTTCCAGACGTTTCTTTTCATCAGCCGGATAGTACTGACGAAAGAAGATCACTTTGAAGTCATCCCAAGATAGGGACTTAATCCAATTAGCTCCGTGCATGTTCTCCTGAGATCTCCACCACATAACAACGCCACCCTCGAACAGTGTAGTAGCAAAGCTGACCTTGGATTCTTCAGCACAGTCGCTGATGAGAAATATTCGCTCAATGCCAGTGATCCACTCGAGCGCTTCGATAGAGTTTGCAGCTCCTTTGAAAGGTTGAGCTCCACAAGCTTTGAAGTAACGAAAGTTGCAGCCCTTAGGAGGAACTACGATAGCTTCCTCCTCGTCCGTGTCGTCGTTGTGGCGTCCAGTATCATCATGCTGCTTCTTCCTACGCTCTTCTCTGCGTCTAGTTTCGGCTTCATCACGAGCACGAAACTGATCTTGCAAGAACTTAGCTTGACGCTCGTTGTTCTCATTAAGCATTGTTTGCATTATTTGCATGATCTGTTCAGGAGTGAGTCCACCTCCAGCTCCTTCACCAGATCCAGACATGTTCTGAAATAGTATAAATAGTGCTTGCATAAGAATAGGTATAAATCCTATTCTACCCCATTTCCCAAATTCCTAAAGCAAAGTCAAAGCCTATCTCAGGTCAAGTTAAAGCCTAGACATTCGAAGCTAATATCTTTGCTTAAAAGTTTGAGTCCAAGTGTTATTGCTAACACTTGAATCCCTCAAACTAATGCTCTGATACCATCCTGTCACATCCTTGCTTTAATCACGCTTGCTTATCCCAGGAATGAATAACAACAGTCATAAGCATAATAATAAATCCAAAGCTTGCATAAGAACTAAATAAAGTACTACAATACAGTCATGCACTGCATGTGCTATAAGGTTACAGTACTAAGTTGCTAAAAACATCACAATATAAATAAAGCAACTACCCAAAACCCAAGGCAGCTCAATACAATACCACAAGCTGAAAAGTGAGCTAAGTCCTCTGGGTTGATCAGATAATAGACCTAAGCAGATGGTCCAGCTTGTTCCTTACCTTTGCCTGTAAAAATTGTGAGTAGCAACTGTAAGCTAATTGCTTAGTGAGTTAACAGATATTCATGATGCATGTAAAATATGTGGCGAAAGTGCCTATAAAGGCATGCTTGCTTGCTTGCTTAATACCCAGAAAGAATGCTTGCACAATTGAGACATTTCACGCTGAAAGGAGATGCCACCACTAGGGGTTACCGCTGACAGATGATCAATCTGTGATGCGGGGCTAGCTACCCGCATAATGCTTGGGATAGTGGTGAGCATCAGAATTGCTTGCTTATAAAGTAAATGCTCATGAATGCACAAAGAAACGCTCATACAAGGCTTGCTGTATAATATGCAGAACAACAAACAGATAGCAATATATTATGCACATTAATAGATCAGATGTAAGATCCGGCTAAGCTGAGCACCACCTGTACCACAGTGTTCGCCTTCACTCACAAAAGTCTATTGAATTCCAAAGAATGCATATAGAAGCAAATTATGTCTCAATTACATATAATACATGAAACAAGAATAACTGGAACTCACAATACTGTCTTATGCTTTGTAATAGTCTGAGATGCTTGCTCGGGCTTATCTATGCTTTATATTGCTTTGAAACGCTGCACTCGCTTATCTATGCTTTATATATTCTGGCACTGGCTTTGACTCATAAACGAGCTAAACCGCTTAATTTAATATCTGTAGTGCTTGTGAAATATCTGTAATTTAACATTACAGAATATACGCTAAGTTAATAATGCTAGCTTAAAATTCCAACACCTACAAACCATAACTTCTAGTTAATTATCTTGCTATTTATTTTGTAATTTTATGCGTTGTCCATGAATTTTATCATTTTAATTCAAATTTAGGGGGAGGGTTCGAATTTAAGCATTAAATTCGAACATATGGAGCTAAATTCGAATATATCTTTCGAACATGGGTTAAATTCGAATCCATTGTCTCGAACTTAGGGTCAAATTCGAACTTTAGGTTCGAATTTAGCTATACTCGAGTTTGTTCTTGGCATCTCGAATTTGTTCGTGTTTTGCAGCTTTTAAACATGCATTTCCAAGTATAAAATCATGAATATGCTAAGTAATAAGCCTAGGTTCGATTCTATTACACATACTTTAACAGAATCGAGTTAAAACCCAAACAATAATAGCTTTAATCGGATCAAAAATGGGGATTTTGAACTCTTTTCTCAAAAACCAAAAGTAAGGAAACAAAAATGTCGATTCTTACCTCAAATCCGTATGAAATCGTACATGCAATAGCAGATCCGTGTTGCACTCTTCGAGATCTTTCCGATGACGTATAGAACTCGAGATTTGGCCGGTCGGTTTGGGAGAAAAGTTAGAGAGAAGTTCGGGTTTTAGAGAGAGGGGCTCTCAAGCTTGTAGCTGAATTTTGCAAAGTGAGAAAAATGAACACCCCGCTCCTATTTATACTTAAATTCAAAATTACATCTTTTAACGCAAATTGCTCAAAATACTTAAAATAAAAAGCAAGGTGTTATAGTAAGCTAGATTTGCAAAAGGCTATTGTGAGAGTTTAGTAAATATTCATAGAGACAAAATTGGACCAAATTTATAGCAATTTGTTACAAACAAATAATGGATTAATATAACATCTCAATTTTGGGTAAGATGTGTGAAATTATTCTATTTGTTGAATTATAATTATAATCGAGTTGGATTAATTAAAGGACTAAACGTGAAACCGTTCATGTGAAGAAACCACATGAAAATTGAGTTACAGATTAAATTTTATTAAGAGATTATGTTAATAATAACCGTTAGTTAAATGAGTCCTAAGAGTATATTTTTTAAAACTTATTTAATCGAGGTAAATAACATGTCATGAACCGAATTAAAAACGAAAACGTATATATACATAACTTGTGTGCTTACTTGCTTCCATTAGCTTGCATCAAAGAAACCTATATCAAGTGTGTAAGAATCAAGAAATTAAGGCTAGGAATTCTCTAACATCATCATCACCAAGGTAATAGCTCAAATTCATGTATTGTAATGTGTTAAAGGATCCTAAAGCGATTAAATTGTGTTAGGATATGTTTTAAAGTTGGTTTTTGTGGAGTAGAAGTCATAAAACATGTGCAAAACGAAATTGGGTGTTATACACAGGTTGTGCAGAAACAAAGTACTTGACTGCATCAGTTCGTCTGTCATCACGGTCGTAATCCCCATGAACGCGGGTCACGATGAGTATGGCGGTTACGGTTTGGATCGCAGGCCAGGTTGGTGAGCATGTGGGTGATATGGAATGTGACCTAGGTGAGGAGCATGAGCTGGGATAGCAATGTGACCCGTGTTCGTGGAGTACGGTCGCGATCTAAGTACAAGAGGCAGAATGGAGTTAGGGTTATTAGGGTTACGAGTATGGGGTTTATGTGTTGTGGCATGTACTTGTTAGTGTATGTTATGTCTATTGAGTTGTGTTAGTGATACAGGGTTAATATTTTGTGTTATTCACGGTCAAGAGCTACATAGAATAGGGGTCGGGAGGGAAAGTAGAAACCTAGGGTGTTAAGCTTGTCCGGGTGAGATGCACGTCTTTTCTGAGATGCACGTATAATAATTATTATTAATACCTACATTATCTGTTATTATTTATTGAAATGAAACAACAAATTATATTAAAAGAGTTTAAATTAATCATGCTCGTTTTAATGTGTTTTAATAGGTAATTGTGTATTAATATGAAATCTGATATACACTGTGTTGTCATGGCAATCGCACGACTGAGTTTGTTGGCTAGCTCCCGACCATTTTTGACTTTTCGATGGCTACTTTGTGTTGTTTAGGAAGCTACGTATGTGGATTATTTGACCGTGTTCATATCATGGTTATTCATATTACGATGGTTGTGTTAGATTTTATATTACTACTTAGTAGCTATTACTAAGATTTATTACCGAGGCTTTATTTAATTTGAGATTTGCATATTTTTATAAAGAATAAATAATTTTTAGGTTCCTTGACAATCGATACCGAAGAAAATGCATAGTCATGCTAGGACAGAACTTAGGGATGAGCTTGGGACTAGTACCGTACCGCCCGTCCCGTATCACGACTCCCGAATTAGACGAAAATACGAGACCGAGTACCGTACCAAGTTGTGATTTTCGGGATCGGTACTAGTATCGTATTCGGTACCGGGAAACCGGTACTAGTCTCGTTTGGTATCATTGTTCGATATACAACATATAATGCATGACATACAATGTTAAAAAAATTTGGTAACGATTCTTATATCAATTATTAACAATTTTTATAGTTTTATAAATGTTAAAATTAAAAATTAAAAATAAAACACAAAAAACCTAAGAAAAAGATTAGCAACAGTTTTATCTAACTGATGACAGTTTCATAAGTGTTAAATGATTGTTTGCCAATAATGAGGAATGAGAAAATTGAGATTTAAAATAGGTTTTGCATATAATTAGGAGTTAGGAAATGATATGGACTAAATAAAAAATTTTAAAAACATGACTATTTATACCCTAATTCGGTATCGGGAATTCCCGAATTAAACTAGTCCCGACTCTCGATTTAAGTCATATATGGATCCCGAGTATCGTACCATCTTCGGCTAATCGGTACCGGTACCGCGACGGGTTCGGGACGGTACCGGGACGGGACGGGAAAAATGAGATTTTTGCTCATCCCTAACAGAACTAATGTGTTTTTGTTACAGTTCAGCATAAAATAATAAAGTCAAGAAACATAATAATTATTACTATGGTTGATTTACTCCATGCCTATTACTTATATTGGAATACTATATTATAAGGAATAAATACCTTTAAGTTTCTTGATGAAAAGTGTTTCAACAAGAGTGCTCAACTGGGAGTAATAGATCTTATGACATCGGTTTCCTAAGTGTCTAGTCAGAGACATGCTTATGTGTATGATGTGAACTAATAGTCTAATATTGTATTGCATAAGTTGGAGTATGTTAAAATATTAGTGTGCACAGATGACATCACTGAGCATTGTTCGAGTTGTGCAAAAAAACTGAACCCGAATAACCTACCCGAATCGAAACTTAAACAAGTTAAATGAGTAAGTTCATTTGATTTTTGGTTATGTTATTCACTTAAACCAAAACCAAACAGGGTTTTTGATCTGGATATTAGTTTAGGTGTTATACATTTGAGGACCCGAATAACCTGAATAACCAGCATAAGTTTCCAACTTTTATTCTCCACTATCTAGTCTCTACTTTTTTTAAATTAGGTTACTTCTATAGTTTATTAAATTAAAATGAATAAAGTAAGGCAAATCTAATCTACTTTTTGATATCATGAAGTTGTTTGATTGTAAAGATTTTGTGTTTGAAATTGGGGTTTTTATTGAAAAAAGAGAATTGGGGTTTTGTTGAAATGAAGTTGTTTGATTGTAAAGATTTTGTGTTTGAAATTGGGGTTTTTATTGAAAAAAGAGAATTGGGGTTTTGTTGAAATGAAATATTTAATCGAATTAAACCAAATCGAATAAAATGAAACCCGATTAGCTCGAAACCGAATAACCAGCCTCTTATTGGTTCAGTGTCAGCTGGTTTAGACATGCCCCCAACACCGATTAACCTGAATTATCCAAAAACAGATTAACTTTCCCGGATAACACCCTAAGCGTTGTGGTTGATGTCATAATACACCAGAGGGTCACACTAATGAGCGGAAGAGGGTGCAATTAAACAAGATAAGTGGTCATATTGGATATCATTACGAAGATCAATTAAAGTCGTGAGAGACTAATATGTAGTATCATATATTACAAATGGGTTATGTCATTGGATGCTAATTGTTATGATTAATATAATTAAAAATATTTAATTATATTTAATTATTTGTTCTTTATGTATTGATTATTACTAGATAACAATAAACAATTAAGTATTATCCCTAAGATATTAATCTGGTTAAACTTGAGGATAATATCACCCAAGTAAAGGAATGAGGATAATATTTTGAAATCAAATGAAATGACAAAGAAAACCCTACTTTCATTCTCCTCTACCATTGCTAACGCCTCCCCTTAGGTTAGGGTGATCGACTTAAGCCTCTAACACACACATAACTCTCTCATTTACTCCTTCGATTTCAAAATCGAATAATTACACGAATCAAGAACTAGCATTGAAGTTTTCATACGACATTATAATCGGTGGACACTAAAGGCACCCTTTTGAGTTCTTCTTCATCCCTAAGACGAGGTACATTTATTTTATTGTTTTAATCATATGTTATATAAACCTAACAAATCATGTCAAGGGTGATGGTTTTAGTGCTTTCGTTGCGATATAATCGATTTGAAAAACCTAATAAACCCAACAAATATCAAAATACGATTTATAAGTTGGTCTCATCTTAAAACGTATATATCTTCCTAATGTGGCTTCTTTTCTCACAACACAGGAACATGTGTGTTATGTGTATGACAGAAAATCGAGAGAGTGAGATAACAAGACAAAAGCAATCGTCCTCCTCCTTCGTGAAGTTTTTCCTCATCAAATTGCTCGCTAATTCTTGAGGTAACCCAACCTTTAACTACAAAATTGTTTGGTAATGTTTTGATCGTAATTGCATAGCAATTCAAAGCTTAAATCATCGAGTTATAACTTGTGAAGATGCAGTTACATTGCAAACTCCATGGCTGCTCAAAATAAAGCACGTTACAGTGTTATGACGAATATAACTTAAATTTGGTATACTAGACATTTTTTTTTGAAAGGCTAGTTAGTTGTTAGTATTACACCCAAAGTTAGATTAGAATCTCCAATGTCAGGGATTGAACCCATGACCTCTCCTAGAGGCAAGCCTCCCCACCTTTGGTGGTGGCCACCAGGGCAAGCCCTGATGGTTTGGTATACTAGACATTAACGGGGTTCGGTCCCTGATAGATGGATATTTATGGGTTTTAAGTTGATCATTTTTCATATTGCGCGTATCTTGAAGCAATAACAACATAATGTGGTTATATGTGTTAGGGGCTGTTTGTTTGATTTTTATATTAAGTACTGTCTAGATTACGTGACTGTCTGGATTTAGTTGATTGTCTGGATAAAAATAATAATGATTTTTTTGTTTGCTGGATTAACGGTCTGAATGATATGAATATAATAATTTTAACCTTCTACTAAAATAAGACTACTTATTTTTATTGTTGAATAAAGTTTGAATGAAAATATTTATGTTACTTCGTATTTTCAAATTAACATAAATACAAAAGTTTCAGTAATATTTAAACCACAAGTTCACAACAAAAATTATTAGAGGTAACATGAACAAATAAACCATTTGCGATGTTTGTTGGTTAACAGGGAATAAGAAAAAGAAAGAAGGCAATAAATGAAGGGGAGGGTAATCTGGGAGTTGGGTTTGGACTGAATGAGGAGGACATAGCTCCACTGACTGAACAATATGACTGACCTTGTTTTTTTAATTAAGATATAGTCTCAAACAAATATGTGAAAAAGACTGACCTAATTAAGTCATGTGGCTAGGTCAACCCATTAAGTCACAATCAAACACACACTTAATCTTCTTTATGTGTATTAATTGCACTTAAAGTGTTACATATCATGCAATATATTTGTAATAAATACAACATATACATATTTTAAAAGAGGATCAAAAGGTATCATTGTTTATAAAATATGGTTCGAGACTCGAGAGGTCGAAGAAGTAGTCCAATGACTTAATCGCAAATAACGGAAAAAAAATATTTTTTTCATATGTTAACCCATAGTTTTGTTTAAGACAAGTATTATCTAAAGACTTAAACACTCAGAAAAAGTCCAGTAATCCATTGAAGTTCGTGAGATTTTTTCGTTGTTAACCCAATTTTATAAAAATAAATTTGATAATTTTTAATTAAAAAACTATCATTAAAAAGTATCACATATATCAAAACTGTCACTAAAATAAAAGAGTAAATTATACAAATGGTCTCTGTGGTTTATATTAAACTATGGTTTTAGTCTGTGAAAGAATTTTATCACACCACAAGTCCCTAAAATCAAAAGGTTGTAACATTTTAATATCTGAAACTAACGGTGATTAACTTGAGCCGATAGACTCAGAGACATTTTTATCGTCCTATCTTTCATAGACCATTTGTGTAAAATTTTTATAGTTTTTTTTGTTGTTTTTTCTTTTTGCTTATTCTTTATATTATAATTTATTTCATATATTTTTTTGTGTTTTTTTATTATTTAATTATCTAATGTAACATTTTATTTTAAATTAATTTTATTTTTATTTTTTACTTCATTATGTTTTTGTCATTAATTTTAAATTTATTTGTATCTTTATTGTTATTATCAATCTTAACTTTTATAATACTATAGTTATTTATTAAAGATTATTATATGATAGATCTGGTTTTTTTTAGCTCGTTATTGAAAATATGAATCTTTCTTCGTTATTTTTTTCATTTAGAATAACTAACATTTAAAATTAGTTGTAGTTTTTTTCGTTTGGAAAATTTAAAATATGAATATATTTACTTATTTTCTCCATTAAAAAAAATTTAAAATAAGGTCGTGTTAAGGTTTTATCATTCGGAAAAAGTGTAATCAAAATGGTTCGTAGTTTTTCACTGAAAATACTTAATCAAAAAAATTAAATTCCAGATGGTTAGAAAAACTAAAAAATCTAATGGTTCGTCGATTATTTAATAAAAAGTAAATTATGATTGGTTCGTTATTTTTTGATCGAAAAAATTAAAATTGAAATGATTCGTTTTTTTATCATCGTTAAATAAATCGGACTGGTTCTTTTGTTTGAAAAAATCAATATCATATATGTTCATCATTTTATAGTAAAAAAAGTTAAAATCGGAATGATTCATCGTTTTTTGATCTAATAAATTAAAGTTGGAATGGTTTGTCATTTTTTATCGCCATTTAACTAATTCGGAATGGTTCTTTTGTTTAAAGAAAATCAAAAATTTTAGAACGGTTCGTTGTTTTTATCAAATAAATTGAAATCAGAATGATTCTTCATTTTCAAATCGAAAATTTTAAAAATGGAACGGGTAGTTTTTTTTGTTCAAAAAAATCAAAATCAATTGATACAATCATTTTTTGTTCAAAAAAATAAAAAAATCAGAAATGTTCAACTTTTTTGATAAAAAAAATATAAATTTGGAATGATTTGTCGTTTAACTAATAAATGATTAAAAAACTTTAAATAATGAACTATTCAGATTTTAATTTTTTTAGAACAAAAAATGACTACTCATTCTGATTTTAATTTTTTTTAAAAAAAAAACTATAAATCATATCTATTTTTGATTTTTTAACGAAAAACAATGAAACATTCATATTTTTAATATTTCCACAGAAGCAAAGACAAACCATTCTGATTATAATTTTTCTAAATGAAAAAACTTCAACACCCCTATATTTTGAATTTTTAAACGGAGTAAAGAAATAAATTATTACGATTTTTAAATTTACGAACGGAAAAAAGTACAACTAAATTTGATTTTTAATTTTCCCTAAATGAAAAAAAGGATGGAGAAATAGTCAGATTTTCAATACCCAATTGAAAGAAAGAATAACGACTATCATATAATAATCTTAAATACAATAACTACATTAATATATAAAAAATTATCACTATAAAAATAGCATAAAATAGTAATAAAAAATTGGTAATTAAAACAAAAAAAAAACAAAAAAAACAAGATATTACATTTGGATAATTAAATGATAAAAAATCCAAAAGATATATATGCAAAAAATTACAATACAAAGAAAAACAATAAAAGTTTAGAAAATTAAATAAATGGTCCTTGGAATACAAAAGGACAAAATTGTCTTCTAGACTAACGGTTCAAGTTAAATGCCGTTAGTTTCAGTAACAAAATGTTACAACTTTTCAATTTTAAAGACTTGTAGTTTAATAAAATTATTTCAGGGATTAAAACCATAATTTCATATAAACCACAAGAACCATTTATGTAATTTAATCATAGTAAAATTTATATTTTCTGAAGTACATTACCTTAATTATATAAACAAATTTAATTCGTTACTTAAAATAAAAATCTAAAGTAAACACACTGCTTTCTCATTTTCTTGTATCTCCTGTCTAAAATACCACCACGTACATGAGTACATGTCCACTTTGCATTTGACCTTGTACATTTTAAATAGAAAAATATAATCTGTTAGAATAATTTATTACACGATAACGAGTTTGATTCTTGATTAATATTCAATATTTAATATAATAAAAAAAACAATTATATTCCCATACCCCTTTATCATCTCGAATATCATAAGAAAACGATTATTATTTGTGACATCTTCTATGATTAAAAAAAAGTTATCATAGTATTTTTTTCATCGTGGAGACTGTCCTTTGAGTTGTATAAGTGTGTGTAATTATTTCTTAATATATTTGAAATGAAACACAAAATGGTTGTTTGGGATAAAATACACAAAAACACACACATACACATTGTAGAGCATCGAAAGTATCATTTTTTTTAAAGAAAAATAAATCTTATTTTATAAAATGTTTAAATTAACAATACAAAACTACTTGTAAAAACTCATACACAAACACATATTTAATTTGAACTATATAAATTGTGCATGAGACCAGAACCTAACGTAAGTTCACACCATGCAAGTTCACGTATACTTTTTCATGTTCATATATATTTTAGGACTTGGAAGCTGTGAATGTATGCTTTTTTATAAAATAAAATTATAGTGCTAGACTGCCAGTATCAACATAAATGTAAAAAAAGAAAGTTATGCACAACACGTTTACACTTAAATGCCCATGTGTTCATAGGTTAGATGTGCTTTATAAGACTAACACATGAGCTTTATTACACACACATATTAGTTGCTACAAGAAATCAAATGTTTATGAAAAATGTGAAAACCAATTATGATCGGTACATTGTGTTGGACAAGTTGAATCCAAGCTAGCATGAAGCACATTAGAGCTATGTTCACTTTTTGTGGGTTTTGGTGTAATATTGATTAAGGTTAAAAAGTGGTCATATTGTTTGATTTATATTGGTTATGTCATGAAAGTTTGAAATATTTTTTTGGAATATATGTTAATTTTTATTCTAGGCATGATTTTGGTTAGATTTTGATGTTATAATGGCCTTTTGTTGGCAACTACTTTGGGGTTGTTTTTGGTGTTATATGGTTGGAGTTAGAAATTTATGTCATCAATAGAATTTGGATTTTCTTGATATAATTATTATCTCGGGTCACCTTGGCATAAGCTATGGCAATGGGGTGGGCAGGACGGGATCTCATTTCCCATCCCAATCCTCTCCCATTTTTGTCCTAATCGAGGATCTCCATCAGAAAATCGGGGTTTTCAACATTTTAAAAGATTATTAAGTTTAAACTATAAATAGTAATTTAATAGAAAAAATTATATGTAATTTAACTTAAAACAAATCAGTTCAAACATATATGAGTTATTTACATATATAATTTATGATAAATCTAAAACAAAAAAATATATGCAAAAGATTAATAAAACCGATAAGAACAAATTCAAATCGGGGTCGAGTTACGGGTTCTCCATTGGGAATGAGTTTCTTTTTGCCAAGGCTACTTGGCATCACGACGACACATGGTTTTACAAGGGTGATGCCAGAAAACTTATGATTTATTTGATTAGCGTCTATGTCAGATAAAGAAAATTATAGTAACGCGATTAATAGGAAGGGAGTTGATCGATGTCTGGGCATGCAAGAGACACTAAAAGTTATGCCAAATTTATATCAACATTGAATCACGAAAGTCAGGTTCAATATTCATCACCACATAGCAGTGTTGTGGCGACGCCCTTACTTGTTTTAGGGTTTTAGCTATAGCTTGTCACATCATAAAGAATTGTAACGATAAACTTATAATGTTGACTTTAAACCAAAGGAAGCCTTGTGGCGATATAGTTTTGAAAACCGTTGTACGGGGAAAAACCAAAACAGAACATTTTCATTTGTAATTTGAGAAAACTATCCATGATAACTTATTACTTATTTGTGTTTGAATTACAATGAAATTGCCACCCTTAGGTGTAATATTGATTAAGGTTAAAAAGTGGTCATATTGTTTGATTTATATTGGTTATGTCATGAAAGTTTGAAATATTTTTTTTTGGAATATATGTTAATTTTTATTCTAGGCATGATTTTGGTTAGATTTTGATGTTATAATGGCCTTTTGTTGTTGGCAACTACTTTGGGATTGTTTTTGGTGTTATATGGTTAGAGTTAGAAATTTTATGTCATCGATAGAATTTGGATTTTCTAGATATAATTATTATCTCGGGTCACCTTGGCATAAGGTATGGCAATGGGGCGGGCAGGACGGGATGGGGGATCTCATTTCCCATCCCAATCCTCTCTCCCATCTCTGTCCCAATCAGGGATCTTCATCGGAAAATTGGGTTTTTCAACCTTTTAAAAGATTATTAAGTTTACACTATAAATAATAATTTAATAAAAAAAATATATGTAAATAAACTTAAAACAAATCAATTCAAACATAGATGAGTTATTTACATGTATAATTTATCATAAATCTAAACAAAAAAAATATATTCAAAAGATTTATAAAACCGATAAGAACAAATTTAGATCAGGGTCGAGTTACGGGTTACCCATTGTAAATAGTTTTTTTTTTGCCAAGACTACTTGGCATCATGACGACACACGGTGTGCTACAAGGGTAATGCCAGTAATCTTATGAGTTATTTGATTAGCGTCTATGTCAAATAAAGAAAATTATAGTAACGCGATTAATAGGAAGGGAGTTAATCGATGTCTGGGCATGCAAGAGACACAAAAAGTTATGCCAAATTTATATCAACATTGAATCACGAAAGTAAGGTTCAATATACATCACCACATACTAGTGTTGTGGCGATGCCCTTACTTGTTTTAGGGTTTTAGCCATAGCTTGTCACGTCAAAAAGAATCGTAACGATAGATTTGTAATGTTGACTTTAAACCGAAGGAAGCCTTGTGGCGATATAGTTTCTAAAACCATTGTACAGGAAAAAACCAAAACAGAACCTTTTCACTTGTAATTCGAGAAAACTATCCATGATAACTTATTACTCATTTGTGTTTGAATTACAATGAAAAGTTACCAACAATATGGATCATAACCTTTGCAATTTCCATATTGTTCGGTCATGAGAAATATCGATAAATTCAAGATCACAATATTTTCATAACAAGAAAAAGAATGTATGTGCATAGGAATTAAAAATCTTAAACAACATGAACAAGATAATCAAAATTTGTCCTACAAATTGGACAAGTTCTTCTATGAACCAACCAAAGGTCAATGCAATGGCTATGAAACACATGCTCACAACTTGGAAATCTTTTGCATACCTCGAATTCTTCGAAATCATCCAAACATATAGCACAACTCAACAATCCATTTTCACGATCTTCGTTAATTCTATGATTAAAACATTTCAACTTTTGTAACTCTTCCATGGACAACCCAGAGGGAGAATGGTCGACTTCACCAGAGTCGAGTCTAAAAACTTCAGATTTGGCAATGAATCCGATCACGGCATAGCAAATCATCAAGTAAAGGGTGACAATGGAGATTAGGCAAAGGAGGGAGAGGGGAGGAGGAGGAAGCACCATAGTTGAAGGAAGGAAGGAAGAAAGAAATGAAAGGACAAATGTGAGGTATGTTATTAATTATGAAGATGGTGGAGTTGTTAAGTAAATAATAATAATTTATAATAATATATGTTTGATTAAAATATAATTTAAGTATTAATTTGGTTGGGTTGGAACTTGGAAGGCATCTAGTTGACTTTGTTTAATGGTAGCTTCAACCACAAATAATAGATGAACCTGCATAGGACTATCTCATATCATTGAAAACCAATCATTATTTTGATTTCTTAAGTTTATATACATGTTGAATAAATATAATACGAAAGAACGTGCATGTTTTTCGTACACAATCTTCATGCCATTTTCAAATCCTTGTTTAGAAATTAATTATGGATAAACCTTGTCCGCCAAATAAATTCCAAGCTCACACAATACTCTTACGGTGCGTTTGGTTCGCGGATTTCCTGTGATTCACTGGGATTTGCATTTAAAATCCAGTGTTTGGTTCGCAGATTTTAGTAAGGATTTAAAATCTCAGGGATTTCTTAAATCCCTTCCTCATACCCCCCCTAGGATATTAAATCCCAATTACCTTGGGGGGAGTTTGGTTTGCAGATTTTTTTTCTCTGTGATTTGCATTTTGTCAAAGGATTTGCATTATGCAGCATTTGCATAATCTGCGTTATCTTTTAGGAAAAATTTGCTAATCTGAAAAATACAAGGTAACTGGGATTTAAAATCCTAGGAGGGAGGCTGGGTTTTCAAATAATAAAGAAAGAAGATATTTAAGAAATCCTTGGATTTTAAATCCTTACTGAAATCTGCGAACCAAACACGGGATTCTAAATGCAAATCCCAGTGAATCCCAGCAAATTTGCGAACCAAACGCCCCCTTACATTCTTCACATTAGCAATTTTTTATATAAGATAATGCAAATTTTTTGACAATATCCTGACAAATGCAAATGCTGCATAATGCAATGCTCTTAAAGGATATTTGTTTCGCGGATTTCCTAGGATTCACTGGGATTTGCATTTAAAATCTCATGTTTGGTTCACAGATTTCAATAAGGATTTAAAATCTCAGGATTTCATAAATCCCTTCATTCTTTGTAATTTAAAAACTCAGCCTCCCCCTAGGATTTTAAATCCCAATTACCTTGCAATCTTCAGACCTGACAAATGCAAATCCTTTGAAAAATGCAAATCCCAGAGAAAAAAATCTGCGAACCAAACGCCCCCGTAAGATGCGTTTGGTACGTAGAATGAAATTGAATTGATTTTCAAGTTTATTCTTTCATAGGATGTCACCATCAATTCTCAAGTGAATGATGAAGAATTGGTTTTAGTATAAATATCATTTATTTAGTTTTCTCCTCAACATCGAGAAAATCAAAACAAAAAAAAGAGATCTGAGATTGTATTTTTTTTTTCTCATTCTATATGTCAAATATTAATTATTATGTTATAGTCATTTGTCAACAAAGCTTGAAAACTAAGACAATTACATTCTTTATTTTTTTCCGTACCAAACACAACCTTAGTCCTAATAAACTTTAGAGTAAATTACATAAATGGTCCCTGTGGTTTGCATAAAACTTTGGATACGGTCCTTGTGGTTTCAATTTTGCATAAACGGTCCTTATTATCACTGTTTACTTGCGAAAATGGTCCCTCTGTCGTTAACTTTAACAAACAAGTGGTTAAATCTTTTATAATGACCATTTTACCCTTTTCTTTGATAACATTTTGGTCCCTCAAGTTTGTAGTTCATTTTAATTTTGGTCCCTCAAGTAAATTTTTTTATTTAACTCTTTTATTATTATATTATTATTATTATAACTATTATTATTATTTATTATTATTATTATTATTTTAACTTTTTACGTATTAATTTTTTGTTTATTGAGTTTCCTATATGTTAACATATTTTATAATTTAAATTACAAACTTAATTACTTCTTTTTATTATAAACAACCCTATCAAATTAGAATCCATTTTTTTTAGCTTTTTCAAATGAAAAATACGAATATTTTATATTGTAGTTTCCAAACCGTAAAATTTTGAACCTTAAACTTTTATTTTTTTTTTCCAAACGAAAAGAAGTTACTAACCATACATGTTTTAAGTTTTTTCATTTTAAAATGTAAAAAGCTACGAAGACCAATCCGTTTTTTATTTCTTTTCTGACCAAAAAATTCAACCCATTTCGATTTTTGTTTTGGAAAACGAAAATAAATACAAACAATTCTGTTATTAGTTTTTGCAAACGAAAAAACCACGAATAATTTTGATTTTCTGTTTTTCCAAACAAAAATCAATTTATTTTTCTAGTTTTTGAACCAAACCATTACCTTTTATATTTTTTCTCCGAACGAAAAACTACGAACCATTATGCTTTAAAGTTATTTAAAAAAATTAAATAGTGTGTAGCCTTTTTGTTTGGAAAAACTAAAAAAATGGAATGGTTTTTAGTTTTTTACTATTGAAAAAAGTTTAAAACGTAATGACCAGAATAACATAAAAATCGAACAAAAAAATAGACCCATTTTGATTTTTTAGCTTTTTCCAAACGTACAAAATACGATTTTTCAAAAATGAAATAGTCTATTTTTTTTGTTCGGTTGTTATGTTATTCTAATCATTACGTTTTTAACGTTTTCCAATCGTAAAAAAACTACAAACCATTTCATTTTTTTGTTTTTCCGAACAAAAAGGTTACACACTATTTCATTTTTTAAAAAAACTTTAAATCGTAATGGTTCGTAGTTTTTTGTTCGGACAAAAAAAAATAAAAGGTAATGGTTTGGTTCGAAAAACTAGAGAAAAAAATAGTTGTTTTTTGTTTGGAAAAACTAAAAATCATAATTATTCGTAGTTTTTCGTTTGTAAAAACTAATAACAGAATTGTTTGTATTCACTTCCGTTTTCCAAAACATGAATGGTTTAGTAACTTTTTTTCGTTTGTAAAAAGAAATAAAAGCTTAAGATTCAAATTTTTTTAGTTTGGAAAACTACAATATAAAATATTTGTATTTTTTCATTCGAAAATGCTAAAAAAACGAAATGGATTCCAATTTGATACTATTGCTTATAATAAAAAAATTAGTTTGTAAATTGAAAAATATATTAAAATATAAATCAATAATAATAATAATAATAATAATAATAATAATAATTTTTATAATAATAATAATAATAATAATAAAAGAGTTAAATAAAAAATTTACTTAAGGGACCAAAACTAAAATAAACCACAAACTTGAAGGACCAAAATATTATCAAAGAAAAGGGTAAAATGGTCATTATGTAAATTACAAATTTCGTCCCCGTGGTTTATAGCAAATCACGGATCCCGTCCCTCTATAGAAGAAATTACAAAATCGATGTCTGTGGTTAAAATTTTGTTACGGATTTAGTCCTTTGACCAGTCATTTTTCTAAAAATGACCACTTTGCCCTTTAAGATATTACAAAAAAGTGTAATAAACATTAATAAAATAGATAATTGTATATATAATAAATCAAATAGTTTTAATTAATTTTTACTAAAGAAAACAAAAATCAAAAAACATACCAGACAATTTCAAGCCACACATTTTTTTTTTTTCTTTTTTTGACTTTTTACACTCATCAGCTAACCATCGTCATCTCCAGTTCTCCACCTTTTTAATTTTCTTTTATCAAAAACTCACTAATCGGCATCATCGATCATGGATAGTCGATTGCTCCTTTCATCGCCTGTCACCGTCGGTGATTACAACACCTCGTGGATTCTTGTCCTCTATATTTGTTGTCTCATCTCCCTCTTGTTCGTCTATATCAAACAGATCTAGAGATGAGGCCGTTGATTTGATAAAATGAACAGATCGACATCGATTTCATACGAACAGGTCTCGAGACGAGAGAGTCGAAAGGTTCTTCAAGTTTAAAACGAAGGACGAAGACGTCGCCAATGCTCTATTTGAAGTTCAACCACCAATGCAAAATCTGGAATCAACCTTCGTCTTCCTCTCTCAACGTAGTTCGATTTATGTATGTATCGATTTGATTTGGATTTTCTTTCTGATATGTACCAGCTATTTGTTTTTGTTTGGAATCCTTGGGAATAATTGTGATTGTGGTGCGTAGAGAGATGTGTGTCGATGGTGGTGGTTTTCAGTTGGGGTGGCCGTGGTGGTTGTAATCCATGGTGATGGTTTATACAAAAAATTTAGCAAATTTGGAATCCATGGGAATGGGTCTGAAGGTTTTCTAGCTTTGTTATTTTTTTTTTTTTATATTTTCTTTTATAATAATATTATTATGTAATTATTATCATTAATGTATTTAGTTATTAATAAAAATAGAGTTTATTATTATTTTTTAAAGGGTAAAATAGTCATTTTTCGATTAAAGGACCAAATCCGTAACAAAATGTTAACCACAGACATCGAATTTGTAATTTCTTCTATAGAGGGACGGGATCCGTAATTTGCTATAAACCACAGGGACGAAATTTGTAATTTACCCTAAAATATTTAACCATTTGATTGTTAAAGTTAACTGCAGAGGGACCATTTTCGCAAGTAAACAGTGATAATAAGGACCGTTTATGCAAAATTGAAACCACAGGGACCGTATCCAAAGTTTTATGCAAACCACAGGGACCATTTATGTAATTTACTCTAAACTTTATGACCTAGTTTGGTTTATGGAATGAAATTTATGAGCAATAATGTATTTGAAAATAGAACTAACAAAAACAAACTATAATGTATTTAAAATCAATCAAAATTTATGATTGTGTCATTACTGGGAATTTGTAACAAAATTTTAAATTCCAACATTTCACAACTCATTTCTTAACCGACCCTAAATATCATTCTATATTCCATCCCACAAAACACACTAATAATTTTAATTTATTCCCATTGGTTATCATATTGTGAGTCAAATAGAGCAAAAGGTGGTTTGTTATTCTTAATAAAATCATTAAGAAGTTATTCAAAGGTAAAATGACCTCTTAAATCCCTAAATGATTCCATCAAGATGTAAACAAACAATGTTTAAATATTGACGTGACTTCTATTCAAAAAAGGACAATTAAAAAGATAGGCAATCAACAGGTCATTGATCCATGGGACCACAGAGAGAAAATTTTCAACCACCCTGATGTTGAGTCTTTGAGTGACAGGCGGTCATCACCAGAGAAGTTGTTGAGGCTTGAATAAGCATTTCATCAAACATTTGGTGGTAAAAAGGAATCTAATCTAAAGCTTGAGATCAACATTTGAGCTCTTTCTTGGATTTCAAGCAATGTTCACTATCCAATCATGTTAAATCAGGGGAAAAAGTGATTGTATCAAGAGATTTACAAAAAGAAAAAGTTGAGAGACAAACTAGCATTTTACGAGTGAATGTATGATTTTGTTTCATAACTAGCGTTTTATTCAAAGAAAGACGATAGACGATTATTCCAACATTTTGGATTTACTTCAAAATGGCAAGAATTATGCTCGTAACACACGAGTCATTTGGATATGGAAGGGAAAAAAAACCAATGCAAAAGAACTCACTGGAGGACAGTAGACAAGCAATGTTGGTGTCATTCGTTATATAGAGCTTCCTATCGCTATGTTATCTGCTGGTTTTTGTGAGATAGCTTTGTCACCGTCAAACAGTACTTATATCTTCGGCAGAAGAGTAGATGGTTCTGATGGCACGTCTGCACTTGCCTGCCAAAATGAATCTCAACAATTATACGCTTTTCAACCAAAATCTAGGTTAAACATCTCGTTTACCATATGTTAAAGTAATGATCACACAAGAAACGCGAGAACTTTTTGTACCTCAAGGTATTTTGTTAGCATCTTGGTGGTACTGAAATTGAAGCCCTCGACTGATTCTCCTTTCTTACGGGATGCGTGAAGTTGCTTTCTGACTTGAGACGCTAGCGACTACAATTTAGCATAGCAGGGAAGTTTGCTTAGCAACCAATAATATTGTGTCTATGGCGTAATATAGTCACAGAAAATATAAATAAATTATGTTGATCCCACCCAATCAGTTAATGGACCTCTTTGCAAATTTGTCTGATTAATATCCTTATCTATTTGAAGGAATTGAAAAGAAGAAATATATTTCGGTTTATGCATACCTTCCCTAACTCAACTCCCCACTGATCAAACGAATTGATGCCCCAAACGAAACCTTCTACGGCAATTCTGTGCTCATAGATAGCCAGCAGCTGAACAGATAGAAGAGAGACATTTCATATGATGATGTCAGCACCAGATATGTAGATCGATATATACACACTTTGGGGCAGAGTTTGTCTAGCTTTTATCAACGTTCATGGAATTCAGGGTTTTTTTTTTTGCTTCCAGAAGATTCACTTGTAAAAGCAAAAACCAGAGTAGTGCAGCTCAAAGTAACCTTCACATTACCAAATGCTATATTCTAATTTCCAATTACGTCCAAAGTTTAAAAAAAACAAGAGAAACTAAATTTAGAGGTTTATGATGATCAAACCTGTCCGATTCTATAAGCATCCAGCAATGGAAGTAGGAGGCTAAGGGATGGCCTATTCCCAGAAAACGTCTGTCAATGAAATTGAAATTAGCAATTAAGCATTCAATAGCAGAAGAATTTAGAAAGACAAAAGAAATCACCTTGTGAGGAACAAGATGAGACGCAACATTCTCACTTTGCAGCTGTTCGGGGGTCTGGAAAGAAGAGCAGATTAAGTCAATTGCATAACGATAACAATCAAATCCAAACTTGCACAACAGATCTAAGTGGATGTCTGGTAACCGTGGAATGCATGGAATGATATTTATAATCTATTTTAACTGATTATAGTTATACATGGCACTGAAAATGAATAAATTACTATAAACTCCATTCCGTTTCCATCTTTATTATTCTCTCCATGTTGGTAAGGAAAGGGAAGAAATGAAATTTACAATAAACTCCATTCTCTACTCCCACTCACTGAGAATCAAGGCTCTTGTCATATAACAAAAAAGCTTGTAAACTTCATGTGATTCCAATTCCATTACATTCTACCATACCAAACACCCCCTAAAGTCCAAATCCATAAGGTGTAAAGAATCTGATTACCTTCCCATAAGCGAGAGCATCAGGTTGGGCAAAAAAGTTGGACATAAGCTCATCGTGGTTATTCACCACTTCATCTGCAAAATTTTACTTGATAAGCAAAGCAAGGACAAAGAAGAAAAAAGAAGACAGAATCGAAGTAGAAAGGAAAAGGAAACAGTACCTCTAAGGTAAACGGGTTGCTGACTCTTCACAATACCAATAAAATCACAAGGAATAACACGCCCCTGAAAACTCCAGAATCAAGGATAAAGAAATAGAGCTTTCAAGAGGATAGGAAATTATACACACAAGGTTACTTGACACAGTCAGATTACAACCATGAACAAACCATTTGTGGTCTCTAGTTCTTCGTTGTTAGCTTTGGTGTTTAATTCAGGGACCCAGGGTTTCACAATTGATAAGACATTATCATAATAGGTAAACAACGGTAGATATTCTTAAGAAAAGATTATCATTATGGAGGTACATTTCCACCAACGAGTTTACATTTCTAAAACATGATCTTGTGACCGTGTATAATAATGAAAACCCTGTAGGTATAACATATCACAATGATCAATATTTATAGAGTACAATGATATACAATGAAAATCCAAATTGAACATTACCACGTCTATACATTGGGCTAGGTCATCTATACTAAACCCTAATATATCTGATAACTTTTAGGCAACTAATCATATCTCCCCTATCAGGTTAAAATTGTTCCATGTAAAAAACTTTAGTATGCTTTTTATTTTTATATTATAGCCACTCAAGGGGGTAGCAAATTCTTCAATCACCAGCAGATTGCAACAATTTTAATTTCAGAAAATCAATTGCAACACTTCCTCCATAAGTGAAGTTTAGATGTAAAATCGCTTATCTGCACCTGCAGATAGAGCTTTCATGCATTTTCATCCAAAACATGCTTTAATTAGAAAGTAAGGAGTTGAAATCAAACACTTGTCTCCCAAATTGTCATGTTATGATGTACATCTACTAAGCAGGAAGGGTATTTGGGACATTTGGCTAATAGTCAGATGCTATTACAAATATGCATGCCGGGTCCAACATTACATTTTTCTTTTGAATGAGCACGCAACCTACATTATTTGGGATAAGGACATCACCCAACACTTTGTTTGTTGTACGCATCCTATTATTACATTTAACTGTCATATTGCAATCACAGTACACACTTACCTGATGAATTAGTTGGTAAAAACTATGTTGGCCATTTGTTCCTGGTTCACCAAAATCGATTTCACCGGCTTCAAAAGGAAGGCGCACACCATCTATGGATACTCCTTTCCCATTACTCTCCATGCTAACCTATAAATTAAGTTATCAAGATGCAGACATGTAATAGTTTTAGAGAAATATAAGGCACTGCTATGTAAATAATAATATACCTGTTGAATGTGTGGAGCAAGCTTCTCAAGAGCTTGAGTGTAAGGTAGGATTGCCTGAGGAACATAAGAATGCCCAAGTTAAAGGAGAAATTTAACCGATAATAGATTTCCCAGAGGACCTCTAAAAGTGACTTAAGTTTTTGTTAACTCACTCTTGCAGGATATTCAAGAAAAGAGACATTCCATACGCTCAACAAGCCTAAAAGAACCTGAAATGGTGAAATAATATGTTAAGTAGGAATTTAGCAAGTAATATACATCCATAAAATCACATCCTGTATACATACAGGGATATTATTTTCAAAAGGAGCAGAGAGGAAATGTTGATCAATGCTTCTAGCACCTTTCAGGAACCTATAAATTAAGAAAAAAGGCATGTCAGTAGATACAAAGTGAACTGAAATGATCTCCGAAGAAACAGTAATGCACTTGACTGATAAAAGGTGATCATATGTTACTGTACTTCTCAATGACCGGAAAACCATATTGGAGAGATAAAGGTAGCACCCCAACAGCACTGCAAACTGAAATGAATAGAAACAACCAATCACGTATTTCACAAAAAATATTTCCAGAAAGTGGGTTCTTTGTGTATCTAAGTAATAACAGAATGTCTTACCACTGTATCGGCCTCCTACCCAGTCCCAGAATGCAAAAGCATTATTAGGATCGATACCAAACTTCTCCACAAGCTGCATCAAATAACAAAGGGTCAAAACAATACAAGCGAGATTATTCACCAGCTAAGATAGTCGTTTGCTAAACATATCATATAATCATTTGCACCTCCAGCATTAGTTACAAGCATTTATGAACTTGTAATACGAAATTAAATGTTCATTCAATTCCAAAGAAAAAAATATATATGACTGATCTTCAGACTTCAGTGTCAAAAGAAAGTCGGTACAAGGAGTGGAAGCATACAGCAAATCTCCTCATGCATGTTCTGAATTCATCCACAATGAAGCCAATAAACAATCATTAACATAGACCTACTGGAATTGCAAAATCACAAGTCGTATAGTCATCAATTTGATGTCACCTATCACGTGATCATGCATTCAATACTTATATTTACTCTCATCCACATATATTTAGGAACCCTTTTCCTTTTTTCCACCCCAAAATTATTTATGGTGCCTTTCCTATATCGACAAAGAGCATGTCGATTTTCTTCTTTTAATACATTCCTAACAAGCTGCATTACTTCATTTTCCCACGATCTGGCTCATGCTTTTGTCTAGGATCCAGGTAAACCTTCTGGAAATGCATATGCAAGAACAATCATGTAACACAGATGTGGATGCAAACTCCACCACTCTTAGGATGGATGCATGTTAAATTACGATGAAACTAATAATTTTCTTAGCCAGCTTTAATTCACTGCTTTTCAAGTGACAATTTTAAACAGTACCTTGTTTTCACATGGGTCACTCAAAAGTTTTTTTTTTGTGAGAGGTGTAACCACTCAAGTTTCAATGTTGTGAACAAACTCAAATAATTTAAACTAAATATCGGTTACCTCGGCTTATAAAGGGCCAGATAACAAACTGGATTTGCCCAATTGATCAACACAAACCAGAAGCATGTACTTCAAGTAGATTTTCAATGATTTTATTAACAACTTTATGTGGTGGACGACAAATAAACACTATACCATGACCGACATGGACGTGCTTTTGGAATAATGTATAACACTCATCTAGCGGCAATAGATCTGAGGAACAAACCTTAAGATTTGTGCTAACAGCAACCATATGCTTTGAAACAGCTTGAGGTCTGAAATAGCAAATGAAATGCAATTGAGGTATGCACAAGAACAAATAGAGTAAGTGTATAACGGAGACAAAAACAAGACACTTTAATCAATCATACTCACCTCAGATAAAATAGAATGCCTAGAACTATACAAATCCTTTGAGGTCTCTAGTATTAACAGAATATATGATTCGATTCATTCGCATGTTACTACTAGATCCAAAATATGAGATCTGATTCATACCTGGTCACTTGAACTTGACATACACCACAGTATAAGGGGGCGTTTGGTACGGTGGAATGGAATGGACGTAAGTTTATAAGCTTGTTTAGCCAATGATGATTACAAATAAATAAAGGTAGACATAAAAAATGAAGGAAACATTGTTAAAACTCCGTTCCCTTTCCATGTTTTTTATTCTCTCCATGTAGAGAAGGAAAGGAAAGAAATGAATTTTACACTAGATTCAATTCTCTACTCCATTTCATTTACAATCAATGCTCTCATCACATAACAAAAATACATGTAAATCTTGTATTATTTCATTCCATTCTATTCCACCATACCAAACGTACCCTAATAGGACTACTAATGATTGAGTGGTTGGTGCACTTGATTCATACATTTGCACCTGGTCACTTGAACTTGAGATACACACCAATAAAATAGGACTCTCAATGATTTGAGTGGTTAGTGCAATTACCCCAAAGCAGATGAGATCCATTCCCTCAAAGTTCGAGCATTCAACATGGTCTCAGCTGTAGTAAAAGTCTTTGAAACTACAACAACTGCATCAAGTCCAAATAATAAAGTACATTTATTTTACAAAATGTGTTGTATTATTATTTGAAATAAATACGAAATACAACACAAAAAAAAGGTCGTATAACCTAAGGTGGTCTCAGGATCCAAGCCTGCAATATTTCTGGCAACATCGACGGGATCAACATTCGCCAGACTGCAGAAAGTACACCAATCAGAGGAAGAAATAAGACGTCATAAAAATATTGCCTATACACAACTACACAAGCATTATGAGTGCATGTCCTGGATTAAAATAATATGGCACACACCCAATTGACCACGTTTAAATATCTACCTAAAAAAACAAGTTCATGAGACAGATCCTATGTTTTCTTCACTTGTTATTGTGATTTTTAATTTATGCAGCCAACAACAAGAAGGCCAAAACCTGTAGAGCATGTCGATGAAAAGTGAAGGACAAAATAGATACTAAAGGCAGCACTACAGCAAGGTACTTGAGGCTTAATGGACACACTTAACTCATGGCACAAGTCTAATATATTGTATGGCATAAGCCACATGGCAGGGAACGATCCTTTCAGGAAAAGATATGCAAAATCAGAAACAAATAACATATAATTGGTATAAGTGGGTGCATGACTGCATGTGAATAAGCAGAGTGAAAATAGTTATGTTTACAATGGCTTTTCACACGTAACCACTACAAGTGTAGGTTGTTGTTTTTTTTAATATTCCACTCATAAAAACACCAAGTAAAGAGAAATAGATATTTTCTTTTCTCCGAATATGTAATGTCCTCAACGTGCGCTCCTGCTCGTGTGTGTGTGTGTACAACTAATTAAATAAGTTTAGGCTAAAGCATGTCTACATATAAAAGATGTATGATTTCATGTTACATAATCAACACAAAGCTCTAAATCTGAAAAGACGTAAAATATATATGGAAAATATTATCAACATTACAAGAATAACGTACAGTTCCTTTGCTTTTTATGAATAGTGGAGGTTTGTAACTTCATTTTTTTTTTATAGCTCCAATAATTCAGTTGGAACCAGCATTCCCATTGACCTTTCCTTATGGATAGCTACCTCAGCAGGTGTAATGTGTTAAGTTATTGAATCTTATTGGTCAGTAAATGGGAATGCTGCCACTGTGGTGCGGAAGTCCAAGAGCATCTGAGCCCATAAGGAGTTTCAGGAAAGATTTTCTATAAGTTCAATCATAACCAATTTAAAAGATTTACGAGTGCAAAAAGTCTGGCTTTGTATTTGCGTTTCCATTTTCCTTGTTTTACTAGCAAACATAGACAATTAGACACCATTTGCATCCCACAGGCTTTCAATAAGTCAAAAGGATCATGAGCTTGAATGCCTCACTTCTTTCAAGCTATGTCAAAACAAACCTACTACTTTTTCTATTATTTGTAGCCTATCGTCTCTTTTATCCATTAATCCCTCCGTCCCAAGTTAATGTCCACCTTTCCATTTTAAATTGTCCCAACATAATTGTCCACTCACAATAATTAGATAATTATAATTTATTAAGTTCCAATAATAATCCTATGTTTAGATATTAATTATCTTTTCCAAGAAATTTATTAATTAAATAATGGTAAATTGTCATTCAAGTATATAAATTGTGCAACAATTACACATTTCCTAAAATTGTGTGCTTTTATACGGTGGACCTTTATTTTGGGATGGAGGGAGTATGTTCTAAATTTTATGGTCCCTTTTCCCCAACAAAATTCATTTGAATTTGAAGGCTGCATTGTAGACAAATGCTTCATCAAAATTCACATTACTTGTGAACTATATTTTGTTGCACGATTATATTATTTCAAGGACGTCATCACTTTCAGACATATAAGCTTCAGTGACTGTCATTTTAGGACTAATGCCAACCAAAAACTTGGTCCTGAATATTCATAGTCAACGATGACTTGAAGGAGATTCATGAGCCATAATTATCTCTTGTTTATAAGTAGTTTGTCACTTTGTTGTACTCTAAAAATCAAAATCAGGATACTTATTATGAAACATAGGGATTAATAATACACAAGAATATTCATTTCACCTTGCTGTATGGAACACTGTTATTCTGTTAACACAGGGGGGAAGCACTAAACACAAATTCAACATCATGGAAAGTGGAAACATTGGTAGGCTCTGTCTCTAGTAAAAACTAAAAAGAGCCTTTATTACATGATGTTATTGGTTTCCCCCTTAAGCAAATCTATACTATATATAATAAGAAAACCACTTGGAGTTTCTGGACCATTGGATGGAAAGAAATCAATGGTTCAGATTAATGACAACTCATAATTATTTATGAAATGTCTCTTATACAATAGACTTTGTAATCTAATGTATATTGATGTGTGAAACACTGATTACAATGCAAGTATATATAGAGAAACTAATTACAATGATTACTATCTACTTTAGAGTAATTACATTCTAGTCCTTCTACTCTATAAGCTATGTCTAATATCCCCCCGCAAGCTAAGGCCGGGGAACGACCTGTAGCTTGGATCTAAGAAGGAGAAAGCGTGTAGACGAGAGTGGCTTTGTGAAGACATCAGCAATTTGATCATCTGTAGATATGAACCGTATGGAGAGCTGTCGCCGGGCAACCTTTTCTCTGACAAAGTGGAAGTCGATTTCAACATGCTTTGTTCGGGCATGGAAAACAGGATTAGCAGAAAGGTATATAGCACCAACATTATCACACCATAGAGTAGGTACTGTCTGAAGGGGAACATGAAGCTCACGTAGTAAGGCCTGAAGCCAAGTAAGTTCAGCAACAGTGTCAGCAAGAGCCTTGTATTCAGATTCCGTAGAGGAGCGAGAAACAGTCTTTTGTTTACGTGCAGACCATGAAACAAGGTTTGACCCGAGATAGATAGCATATCCCCCCGTGGATCGACGATCATCGGGACAACCAGCCCAGTCAGCATC
Organism: Centrapalus pauciflorus; assembly: GCA_020465985.1. Lineage (NCBI taxonomy): Eukaryota > Viridiplantae > Streptophyta > Magnoliopsida > Asterales > Asteraceae > Centrapalus > Centrapalus pauciflorus. The sequence continues at coordinate 406,405 of JAANYP010007274.1, forward strand.
GGAGAATCCAGTCAGTGTGGTGAAAGTAGAGTCAGAATATGCATGAAGAAGCATACCAGACTTGCATTCAAGTCGTAAACCATACTCAACGGTACCTAACAAATAACGAAGTATGCGCTTGACTGCGGACCACTGATTGTCTGTTGGAGAGTGCATGAACTGACAAACCTTGTTAACAGCATAAGCAATGTCTGGACGAGAAAGGGTGACATACTGAAGGGCCCCCACAATTTGACGATACTTAATTGGATCCGTGAAGGGCGCACTGTCACCGAGAGCAAGATGCGCATTAGTAGTCATGGGAGACGGAACCGGTATTGCATTTGATAGACCTGCACGCTGTAGGAGCTCCAGAATATACTTTTTCTGTGAGAGAATCAAGTCTGGGCTGTCGCGAATAACCTCAACACCAAGAAAGTATGAAAGAGGACCCATATCCTGAAGAGGAAAACTCTGACTAAGACGGCGAACAACAGTATCAATGGCCTGAGAATTGTTGCCTGTGAGGATAATGTCATCCACATAGACCAACATGTATAAAAGCGTGCCTTGGTGAGAATAGATAAACAGTGATGGGTCAGTCCGTGAGTCTCGAAAACCAAGAGCCTGAAGAGCTGAAGAGAGGCGATGAAACCATGCTCGAGGAGCCTGTTTCAACCCATATAAAGCTTTGTGAAGAAGACACACATGATTAGGTTTAGTAGGATCCACAAAACCGGAGGGTTGAGTCATGTATACTGTTTCGGTGAGATCACCGTGAAGAAAGGCATTCTGCACATCAAGCTGTCGGAGGGGCCAATTCTGTGTGACGGCCAGAGATAAAACAACCCGGATAGTAGTGGATTTCACCACTGGACTGAATGTCTCAATATAATCCACACCTTCTTCCTGACTGTAACCTTTAGCAACAAGTCGAGCCTTATAGCGCTGTATCGCGCCAGTTGGGTCACGTTTCAATTTATAGACCCATTTGCAATCAACTACATTAGCACCAGGAACAGGAGGAACCAAAGACCAAGTACCATTTCTAAGTAGAGCCGAATACTCGTCGGACATAGCACGACGCCACTGAGGATCCTTGTTGGCAATGGAGAAGTAAGGTGGTTCGGTGTTTGTATAGGTGGTGTGGAAGGAAGAGATATTGTGAGGTTTGGTTTGTTTAGGATTGGGACGGAGATTAGGTGGCCGAGGACGGGAGGGGGCAGTGGTAGTGGGTTGTGGAGTAGGAGAAGGGTGATGAGTATCAGTAGAAGGGTGGGATGGTTGGGTAGTAGTAGAGCGACGATGATATGTGCGAAGAGGAGTGGGTGTAGGTGTATCAGTAGTGGGAGGAGTGGAGATAGGTGTAGTAGTAGAGGGAGGGGTGGGAATAGGTGTATCGGGAGATGTAGTGGTAGGTGTATCGGTAGGTGTATCAGTAGTGGGAGAAGTGAAGGGAGCGGGGTCAGGTTGAGGATAGGATGAGATGTATGGGTCTGAGGTAGAGGGTGAAGGAGGGGTGGAAGGTTGGTGAAAGGGAAAAAGATGTTCATTGAAACGAACATGTCGAGCTATGTAAAGGCGCTCAGACTGTGGGTCCAGGCAACGGTAGCCATGGTGGATTGGACTGTAGCCAAGGAAAACACACGGAGTAGAGCGGAAGTCCATTTTGTGTTTGTTGTATGGACGGAGATGGGGAAAACACTGACACCCAAAGACTCGAAGAAATGAAAAATCTGGGGGACGTTTGAATAAAAATTCAAAAGGCGAGATATTGGAGTTTGTTCTAGACGGCATGCGATTGATGAGATAGACAGCTGTATCAAAGGCAAAATGCCAGAAACGTTGAGGAACATTAGAGGCGGCTAGTAAGGTAAGACCGGTTTCGACAACATGTCGATGACGTCGTTCAACAAAACCATTTTGCTCACTGGTATGAGGACACGAGAGACGATGAAGGATGCCGAGAGAGGAGAAGAATTGAGAGAGATTCCGAAACTCCCCTCCCCAATCGGTTTGAACAGTTTTTAGTTTTGTTTGGAATTGACGTTCAGCCATGACAATGAAACTTTTAAAAGTAGCATACACATCAGACTTGTGTTTTAACGGAAAAATCCACATGAAACGTGAGTAATGATCAACACATAATAGAAAGTAAGTGTGACCATCAAATGAGGTAACAGGAGCGGCGCCCCAAACATCACAAAAAACTAACTCCAAAACACTCGAACTTTTATAAATAGAAGGTAACAAATGTAGCTTAGAGGATTTCCCAACAGAACAGGAATTACAAAAAGAACTACTAGAAGACTCATTATTTAAAGGTAAACTATACTTAGAAACCATAGAAAGAAACAGTTGTTGATGAGGATGGCCGAGTCGGTGATGCCAGATAGTGGAGGAAGCACGGGTAGTGGAGAATCCGACCTTGGGGATAGGTTGATTCGTAGGGAGATGAAAGGAGTAGAGGCCACCGTTACTTGGACCAGTGAGGAGGATGGTGTGTGTAGACTTGTCCTTCACAACAAAGAAAGTGGAGTGAAATTCAAAAAACACATCATTATCAAGACAAAATTGTTGAACAGAAAGTAAGTTTTGTTTAATATCAGGCACATGGAGAATGTTTTTAAGGCTAAAAGTTTTGTTAAGAGAGTAATATTTGGTGGAACCTATATGAAGGATGGGTAAGCCCTCACCATTGCCAACATGAAGATTATCAGTGCCGGAGTATGCCTCAGAGTGATCGAAACAAGATAGATCTGGTGAAACATGGTGATTGGAACCTGTATCTGGAATCCAAGAGGTGGACATGTTGGAGCGCAGATCTGTAAAGTTAGCTGACGGAGGCTGCCGAGACCGAATAGTAGAGGGATCACGATTCGGGCACTGAGAGGGAATGTGGCCAATGCCACACCTGTTGCAAGTTCCAAACACAGTGTTTTGAGTAGAGGCCCACGGAAATTGATCCCGATTACCGCCTGTTTGACTGCGGTTAGTGTTGTAGTTCCCACGGCCACGGCTATTTCCACGTCCACGACCACGATAATTACCAGACCTGTGAGTATAGTTAGCCTGTGCAATAGGAGTAACAATAGGTTGTACCTGAAGACCGAGCTGAGAGAGAGCATGCTGAAGAGCTTGGAGCTGATCAGGAGATGGAGTAGTGCCAGAGGTAGATGAGGTGCGAATATTACCAGTACCAGCAGTAGTAGTAGACAGGAAGGCCTGAGAGGGTGGTATGACTGGAGCAGGTTTCTGAATCATGATCTGACAGCAGCGCAAAAAGTTCAGCAAAAGTAATTGGAGACTGGCGTCCAATAAGGGATGACTTCAAACCATTGTATTCGTCTCGAAGACCTGAAATAACCACGTAAACCAGATCTTTTTCTTTTGGCGGTTCACCAATGTTGGCGAGAGCGGTAGAATATTCCTGAGCCCTAGTCAAATAGGCTGTAGCAGTTTCATCAGGTTGCATCTGAAGCTTGAGCAGTTGGTTTTTAATGGTGTATTCCCGAGATGAAGTGTGTGGGGCATATGCACGTTCAAGAGACAACCACAAATCGCGAGAGGTGGTGCCTTGAACATGCTGAAAAGAGGCCTCAGAGATGGTGGAAATAATAAGCATACGTACATGAGCGTCATTGGAAATCCAGGCTGTGTAACTGGGGTTTAATTGCGGCAGTGGTACTGTGGTACCATCTTTGTCAGACGAAGAGGTAATAGTCGGAGGCGGGCAGAGAAGTGTGCCATCCACGTATCCAAACAGGTTGTTTGTAACAAGAAACGGGTGAAGCATAGTTTTCCAATAACCATAATTGGTTGGAGAGAGAGTAAAGGCAAACTTGTGTGAGTTATGGCTAGTTTTCTCGGCCGAGGTGAGGGCTGTAATATCAGCCATTGTAGAAGGCAGCAGCAGCAGCTATTGTCAGCGGCAGGAGCAGGGTGGCGGCAGCAGCAGCAATTTCAGCAGCAGAAAGAGAAGGGGCAACAGCTATGTCTACTGTTGTTGGCGGCAGCAGCAAGTTGGCAGCAGCAGCAGAAGAGGATCGACAGAATAGAGAGTGGGCAGCGGCGGTGGCAGAGGGCAGTGGGCAGCAGCGGTGGCAGGGAGGAATCACAGTAGCAGTGATCTGCGATGGTTGAGCAGCAGCAGGGGTAGGCGGCGCAGGCAGGGGCAGCCGCAGGAAGAGCAGGAGGCGCCTAGGGTTTTAGAGGGGAGGCGGCTAGGGTTTTGGAGGGTGAGACCTAGGGTTGTATTCCCAGGCTCTGATACCACAATAGACTTTGTAATCTAATGTATATTGATGTGTGAAACACTGATTACAATGCAAGTATATATAGAGAAACTAATTACAATGATTACTATCTACTTTAGAGTAATTACATTCTAGTCCTTCTACTCTATAAGCTATGTCTAATAACCCTTAATTAAAATCAATAATTATACATATCCCATTTTTTTAATTCATTTTCCAGATTTACAACCTTAACTTAATTACATTAAATTTTGATTTTAGTTTTTTCAATAATGAATTAATATTAAACTAATATTTACCTAAAATATATTAGTGTCATTATTATCCTTAATGATCATAGTTAAATTCAAATGTGAAAATTTGGATTTAAATATAGAAGTGTAGTAAATAAAGTTAAAAATTTTTGTTAATTATTTTGCTAACAAGATTTAAAATTTAATTGATAAAACTTTAATTGTGAATATGATAAATTTTGATTGTTCATTTTCAGATATTTCATTTTTATATTTTATCATTTTCAAAATATATATACACATTCACATAATTGAAGTTTTTTGTTTCTTACATTGATATTTCTTATTTGAAGTTAATAAAAATTAAAAATAACATTTTTTTGCAAATACATATTATCTGTTTTTAATAATACAATATAATAATATTTTTTATTTAATATCAAACAACTAAGTATTTCTTTTATCTTTGATTTAACTAGCTTTCAATTTTTTTATTTTAGTTATATATAAATTTTATAATAATTTATTAAAATATAAAAAAATATGTAATTTCTAAATCAACCCATGTAATACATGGTTGATTAACCTATATATTATGATAAAACAAAACAATTCATGTCATATGTCACTTCTACAATATAAGAAATTTTTATTTTTCCACCTCTTTTTCCATATTTAACACCTTAACTTAATTGCATTAAATTTTGACTTTATTTTTTTTCATTAATCAATTAGTAATAAATTAGATTTTGTAACATTTAAAATTAATGTTTACCTAAAATAAATATCTATCATTATTATCCATAATAATCATAATTAGATTCAAATGTAAAAATTTGAATTAGTTGTGGAAATTATTATTATTATGTATAATAAAGAAAAACATCAAATGTCACGTGCCACCTCTACGTTCACCAAAAAGATAATTACAACTTATAAAAAATAAAAGATAAATACAATTTAATATTTTTAAAAAAGATAACTATACTCTATTTTTTAATCTGTAAATAATAAAAAATAAACACAATTATTATTTTTGTATGTTTTTATTTTTATATACATTTTACATAAATAAATTTAATTAAAAATATCCACGTAATACGTGGGTTATAAACTAGTTATGAGTAAAAGAGGGCAAAGATAATGCTGACATTCATATATTGAACAAATTATGTAGACTCTAAATGTGCAACCAGTAAAAAGTAAAAATGGATCCATGTTCATATGTAACTATGTAGAAGATAACATCCTTTGAAGATCTAATCGAGATACAAAACCACCAAACTAAATAAGTAATAGATAATTATATCAACATCAAGCACAAAATATGGATACTTACAAGCGAAGTTGGCGTCCTCCTGCTGATTTACTAGCCTCTGGATCTGCAATTGCCCAAACAAATTACGATGATAACTTATTTATATTTTATGGAACCCACTATAAATAGAATATTATCTGGTTGAAAATGTGGAGTTGAGATATCTGACCTGTTTGAAGAGCGGTGTGTACAAACAGTGGACCAAGGAAGCTTCCACCAATACCAATAGCAATCACATTTGTCAACGCTTTTCCTGTGGCTCCAACCTAAGAAGAGTGGCCTGTTAGCTGTTACTCAACAGTTCAACATTATTCAAGTAAAAAGGTTGAATAAGATCAGCATTTAAGATGATTTGCTACCCATGAACCATTGCGAACTTTATCCGAGAATTCACGTATTTTGTCCAGAACTTGCCAAACATCAGGTACCACATTCTTCCCGTCACTGTTGATAGTTGTATCCTTTGATGCACGAAGAGCTACATGAAGCACAGATCTATTCTCCGTGCTGTTTATCTGAAGTACAACCAAATACAGGAGTAAGTTTACAATGCAGGTTTTGTAGCTCCATGATTTAATAAAGAGGCTGGAAGGAAGATGGACCTATAATTAACTACAACAGGAAATATTGGTAATTTGTACGTACATTACCTTATTCAACTATTAAGTGATTTACTTTAAGATAGAAATCTTTAGCTTTACTTACATGATCCCCATTGAACATACTAGTAATCTTTTGTTTGAGATGTGCTGCCTGCATTTGGAAATAAGAACATGCTCAGAAAAAAAAATACATTTCTTTTTTTTTTTGGTTCTTGATGAGCCAAATTCATAAATCCCTTAGTTTATACAACGATGATGTCGCTATATCATTGTCAACAAAGAGAAAAAGGGCTGGCCGCCAGCCTACCTCAGCAAGTTTAAAAAGCTTAGACATTGTATCGATAGTGGTGCGTTGGCGTGAATAATCCAGGAATATTGCATCAAACTCACTGCATAAAACCCGAATGAAAAGAACTCATCACACTCTTATCTCAACATTAAACTACAAGAGAACACACCCTTCCAACTAGATGAGAATGATCACCTTAATTTCTGCTTCAAGATACACGAAAAACCCTTACTGAATATTAAAGGAATTAAAACCCTTCCACCTAAGGCATGATCCTTTGGTGCAATTTTAGTAACAAATGTAGAATTGGTGCTTAAGAGAAATTAACCTATAAAAGTATAGAACCCTTTAACTTAAGACAACAAATGGTGAGTGAGTTTAGTCATATACTCAAGTCTGTATGAAGTCTCTACAACCCAAAGGTCGTGAACTTGAGTGTATTCAGAGAAGTGCTTAAGCTTCTTAGCCATTTTGAAAGATAAGGTATAAAATTAGAGTCAACTTTTGAGATGCATTGACATATGTGATTTTTGAGCTATAAACTAAGGTATTAAGCTATAAAAAACATTTAAAACAATTTTCATGAAACCTACCAAACAATGGAATGGAAAGAGTACCCTTTCTCTAAGTTCTGGGGAACTACTTAAATACATTCAAAGCAAAATACATCTTCATAGGTCATCTCTGTATATACAATACATTAATAATTGATGAAAACCAGTTTGGTCTTATCTATATAGAGAGAGAGCTAGAGTGATATATAACTTTATGAAACAAGAGAGAGAGAGAGAGAGAGAGAGAGAGAGAGAGAGAGAATAAACAGTTCGTATGAGTCTTAAATCATACAGCATCATCGACTTGCATCTGTCAGTGTCATTCATCAAATCACGCAAATGAGTCTTATCAATTTCCGCAACATGCGCCTGCAAGTAAGAACGGTTCACATCATCATCATCAAGTCATCAACTAACAATTACACTTCAAAACGAAGACATGCAATCATTCAAATAAAAAACAGGAAGCAAACGATGCTCATGTTAAAAAGGTAAAACTGTAATCACCTTCAGGTCCTTCCATTGTGCACTGTCGGAGATTAGAGTAGTCATCTGCAACAATTTTGAAGCCAAATTAATCAGTTCGACAAAAACAATTATCGAATCGATAAACCACATGTCCTGATTAATGAATTAAATAAAACAGACTACAAACAGAAGTTTGATTAGAATTACGATTACGATTGCAAGACTACTTTGATGTAAGCTTAATTTCTATCTCATTTCTCGATAATCAAAGGAATTATTAGGGATTCAAATAAGAAATCATCAATCTGTATTGGATTACCTGGAGATGATTGAAGATTTGAAGAACAACAAAGTTGAAAATTAGGGCGAATTAATGTGATGAGTGAGTGTATATGAGTGCGATGAGAGAGAGAGATAGAACAGAGGGGGCGGTGGTAAGAAAAAATAGAATATGCCGTGGATCAGGCCGTTGTATTTTCTATGGACGGCGTCAACATACCACCACCACCATTCTTCGATTACCTTCTCTATTTTATTCTTTTTACTGGAAATAGCATCCTACTTTGTTTACATTAATAATAAAATTAATAAATTGCTTTAACATTAAAAAAAGTCAATTATTAAAAATAGTAACAACTTTTTTGATTTTTTATCATTTATAACAACATTATTTATTTTTTGTCACTAATAGTATCAACTTTTGTATTTTTTTCATATGAATAATATCAACTTTTGTATTTTATATCCTTAATAGCAATAATTATTGTATTCTTTTTATCATTTATAGCAAACAACTTTTTTAAATTTTGCTATAAATGATAAAAATGTAGAGTTGATGTTATTAATGATAAAAAATAAATAACGTTGCTATAAATGCTAAAAATGCATAAAGTTGTTTTTATTTTAGCAATTAGCCCTTAAAAATGGTTTGTTTTTAACAAATTATCTGTTTATTTAAAATCGAGTTTTGAAAATAATTCATGAATGATATAAAGAATAATTAATAAATATCAAATAAAAAATAAATTTTAATGATAAAAATGTCTTAAAATCTTTTAGATCGATAAATGATCATAAATTAAATTTTAAAAAGAAAAGACGTTATGTTTAGACTTTAGCCAGTAACAGAATCATGAAACTCAATTTTACATTTTTAATTAGTTATCGATTTTTTCTGTTAAAATTAAAGCTTATATTTATTTCTCAACCTAAAAGATTATACTTTACTTTTATTATTAAAAATTTATATATTATATTATATTTATTGACAATTTGGTCTTTTGATAAATGTATTATTTTTAATAATAACTATTAAAAATATGAATTAGGTTTTTAATAACTATTATTTTTAATATATTATTATTTTTAAATACAACCTAAAAGATTCCAAGTTACTTTTATCGTCAAAGTAGTTTTATAAATAGCATCCCCATCAAGTACTAAGTTGGTGGAAATATATTTAAAATTAATATTGATTGGTAATTAGTGCATTTTGCAGAAAATGAATTTTTGAAAAAAAATATTTCAAAATTACGTTTTATAAATTTTTGTTTTGAATACAAAATGGCAAAACTTACAGCAGAAAAAGGATGTTACTTATATAACACTTTTTATTTTTTGAATTTTTGTACCTTCAAAAACTAATAATCATCCTTAAAATGCAAATCAAACATCTCATGTATATAAAATAATAAAATTTAAGGCCTCAATTTATGACTCATTAAGTGAGAAATCAAATAAGACTAAATTACATAAATAGTCCTTGTGGTTTATATGAAATTATGGTTTTGGTCCCTGAAAGAATTTTATTACACCACTAGTCCCTAAAATCGAAAAGTTGTAACATTTTGGTCCCTGAAACTAACGGCGGTTAACTTGAGCCGTTAGTTTCAGGGGCATTTTCGTCCTTTTGAATTTCAGGGACCATTTATGTACATATCATACTTTCAGGGACCAAAATGTTACTTTCTTTTTAATTTAATTTAATTTTCATAGTTTTCATATATATATATATATATATATATATAGTATTTCTTTCTTTTTATAAATTAATTATCCAAATATAACATTTTATTTTTATTCCTTTTGTTTTAATTATTAATTTTTATTTGTATATTTATTGTTATTATTAAGGTTAGCTTTTTTTTTTATGTATTACTATAATTATTTATTTAAGATTATATATGATATACATGGTTCATTTTTTTACAATTATTTATTGAGAATCCAAATATTTCTTTGTTCTTTTTTTCATTTAAGAAAAATAAAAACTAGTTGTAGTTTTTTTTTCGTTCGGAAAATCTAAAATCGTAATGATTTATTTCTTTTCTCCATTCAAAAAAGTTCAAACTAAGGACGTGTTGAAGTTTTTTTTCATTTGGAAAAAGAATAAAATCAAAATGGTTCGTAGTTTCTTCATTGCAAATAGTTAATAAAATTTTTATTTCTAAATGGTTTGAAAAAATCAAGAATTGGAATGGTTAATCGCTTTTTAGTAATAAAAAAAATTTAAATTCCAAATGATTTGTTATTTTTTACTAAAAATATCAAAGTTTTATTGATTTTTATCTATGCGTAATTAAAAATAAGAATGATTTTTGTTTGAAAAAATAAAGAATTGGAATGGTTTATCGATTTTTAGTAAAAGAAATAAATAAATTAAGAATGGTTATTTTTTTATTTTAATTTTTTGATAAAAACAACGATGAATCATTATGATATTTGATTTTTTTAAACAAAAAACCATTCAGATTTTTAATTAAACGTAGATAAAAAAATCAATAAAACTTCATTTTTTTCAATTAAAAAGAACAAACCATTCGAAATTAAATTTTTTTTACTAAAAGGCGATTAACCATTCCAATTCTTGATTTTTCAAACTATTTAAAATTAAATTTTTTATCAAGTATTTGTAATGAAGAAACTACGAACCATTTTGATTATATTTTTTTTCCAAACGAAAAAAAGCTTCAACACGTCCTTATTTTGAATTTTTTTGAATGGATAAAAGAAATAAATCATTTCGATTTTAGATTTTCCGAACGAAAAAACTACAACTGGTTTTTATTTTCTTAAATGAAAAAAAGAATAGAGAAAGATTTGGATTCTCAATAAATAATTGAAAAAAATGAACCATGTATATCATATATAATCTTAAATAAATAATTATAGTAATACATAAAAAAATGCTAACCTTAATAATAACAATAAAAATACAAATAAAAATTAATAATTAAATTAAAAGGAATAAAAAATAAAATGTTGTATTTGGATAATTAATTTATAAAAAGAAAGAAATACTAAATATATATATATATGAAAACTATTAAAATTAAATTAAATTATAAAAAAGTAACATTTTGGTCCCTGAAAGTATGATATGTACATAAATGGTCCCTGAAATACAAACGGACGAAAATACCCCTGAAATTAACGGCTCAAGTTAACCGCCGTTAGTTTCAGGGACCAAAATGTTACAACTTTTCGATTTTAGGGACTAGTGGTGTAATAAAATTCTTTCAGGGACCAAAACCGTAATTTCATATAAACCACAAGGATCATTTATGTAATTTAGTCTATTATTTATTATGACCTATTAATTTTGTATATTTCTAAATATATATGAAGAGTAATTATTTTCTTATATATTTTTTTAACTTTTATTATATTATCTTATAATTAATAAGTTAGTAGATTATTAGATTTTGTTTGATTTGATTTGATTTGAATTTAAAAGTGGATTATATTAGATTTGGATAGATTTAATTAATAAGTTAGTAGAGTATTAGATTTTGTTTGATTTGAATTTAAAAGTGGATTATATTAGATTTGGATAGATTTGATTTAAATTTCTTTATTCTTTTTAAAATCTATAACTGCCACGTGTCGATTCATGATGACGACACGTGGCTTCACCAGAAATGAGTATAGTTACTCTTTTAATAGTATTGATAGATTTGCATATTTTTTATAAAGAATAAATAATTTTTAGGTTCCTTGACAATCGATACCGAAGAAAATGCATAGTCATGCTAGGATAGAACTTAGGGATGAGCTTGGGACTAGTAAAGACTCGGACGTTAAAGCGGGGGATCAAGGGGGTTGCGTCTCTTTGCATGGTCCTAGGGGCAGCGCCCCGAAAGAAATACGAAGATGTTAGAAACTATTTCTTGGTGTGTTAACTTCATTAAGAACCTTAACGACTTTGGTGTTTAAGAATGAGTTATCTTAACAGATTTATTGATGTTAATATAAGGCTGTTAAGATAAGGTAAAATTGTTAAGAAAAGAGTTAAGATAAGCAACAAGGTTATCTTAACAGTTAACAGCCTTGGTGCTATTAAGATAAGGTTATTGCTTGTGAATGTTGCTATCTTAACAACTTCAGTGATGTTAATGTAATGTCACTGTTAAGATAGTGACGGTTTTAACCGCTTTAGTTGGTTGAATGAGAAGTTAATATATATTCAAATGAATTCATCAGTCAAAACTAACACATATTTTCTGGTGATCATCTCATAGCAATATTTGGTTATCCAATTAGGACAAATAATTGTTATTAGAAGTTGACTAAACACTATCACGAGAAAATCCAAACGATTATCAAGTTCCTTTATATCTTATACACTCGGTTTTTCCAACAAAAGTTCTATCACAAACTTTTATTTAGAAGTCAAAAATGTCTAGAAGTGTGAGATAAAGATATACAACTAATCTGTGGTTTTGTTTGTTTAACTTTAAGTAATTGACTAATCCAAATAAGTAATTGACTAGACAATGGACATGTTTTTCGATTTTTATTGTGACACTCCTAATACACATAGTATATATAACCAATATAATAAAGATGTGCAACAATGCAAAATAGAAAAACGAACGCATACATTCTTCACAAGTATATCTTTGTTGGAGCATAAAATGATAGGGGTGTGTAGGAATACCAAAATACCGAATTGAAATTGAAACCAAAAAAGAAAAACCAAATTGTTTGGATTTTGACGTGTTTAGATTCTAGATTTTCAAAATCCAAAGTTTCAGTTCGGTTTGGTTTGGACCTCCAAAAAAATAAAAAACCAAACCGATTTTTATAATGCCTTAAAATTCATATCTTAACTTTTATATTTTGGGTATTGGATGCTTAAAACATGATGTTTAACACTTTAATTTTTCATTTAGGAGTTTGAATGTTTGAAAATTAGAACTTGATGCTCAAAGCTTTGAGTTTGTATCGTATATTTTGGATTTAGATATTTGGATGTTTGAAGTTTTATTTTTTCTATCTCGTTGATGCTTAATTAATAATTATTATTTTGAATATTTTTGACAATATCACGTTTTGCAAAAGAAAAAGAAAATCTACAAGTCAAAATTTAAATTTTGGACAGAAAAACCAAAATCTAGAAACCGAGAAATTTAAATCAATCAAGAATCAAAGAAAATCAAAACTCAAACGAAACTTAAACAAAAACCAAAACAACCAAACCATTTAAAATTGGACCATTTGGATTTTAAAACCAATATTTTCGATTTGGATATCGATATTTGCAAAAAAAAAAAAAAAAAAAAAAAAAAAAGATTCAAACCGCTTCATGCTCATATCATAAAATAATAATATTAATCTAAAGTCTAAACCAAATAATGTATGTACGAAGTGCTAGTTAGAAGTGCTAGTTAATATTGCATGCTTTGCTCCTAGGATATCAACATAGATATGTAGTTACATCTTAATACTTAAATGACAAAAAGAAAAACACATCCACAAAAAAGTCTATACAGCCTGGGTTACTGCATAAAACCCTTAAAATGTTTAGGGCCTCAAATTATATAATATTTGTATTCGTTTGTTACCCACCAAACCCAAATACTATATAAACCTACAACAGTGGCATATCTATTTATTATTGGAGCACCGTAACACTCGATTAGGAGCAGGAAAAATGCTAAGAGCGGCCGGAAATCAAGCAATTCGAGGCGTGAAAATCGATGAGCATCGAGAAACAACCAGCACATGAGTCATGTTACAATCAGTCAGATGATCACTTAGGGGGCTAGAAATGGTCGACATTAATTTGCAATGGGTGACTAGGTTTTCTAAATAGCAATTGATATACACATGGGAAACAAGAAACGAAGAAATTAGCGATTTGAGATTTTAATTCCTGGTTTCCAATCGCTATTCTCGCATCTGAATTTCTAATCAATACACCTACAAGAAGTATACACAATCCATATATAGAATGAGATTGGAATTCTAATCTCGAATTGGATTTTTTTGAAAATTTTAATTTTTGAGGACTATGAACATTGGCAACTAGCAGCTTAATTCTCCTATCTAGAAACGAAATATTGACGATTTTATTGGTTGGTGCTTTTGATAATTTCTTTGTGCTCTTTCCTCTTAGTCTTCATGCTTTCTCTTATTGAATTAACATATGAAATTGTTATTTGAAATATGTAATATGTTTAGTTTAAATTTTTTTGAAGTATTGTGATAAAATATGATTTTGGACATGAAAACATAAAAAGTGAAAAAGAATTGTAGAGTTCATTACGTGAAAAAGCAGGACACCAGATAAGTTTGTTCTAAAAGAGTCTCAAGTTTCTACTCATAATCAAAATGTTGATGATACAAATGTTAACAAATATCATAAACTTTATCGTATTAGCGAATATTATAGATACATTATAAATATTTATGTTTGAAGGTTTTTTATGCTTATTATACAAGGTTTTCAAATAAATGACAGGACTATGAAGAAAAGCTATCTTTATATTTCATATAATATATAGGTAAATTATAGTATACTTATATGGCTTGAGAATGAAATAAATTTCACAAGAAGAAGAATTAAAAATTTGACGATAATAGTCAAAGGCCGTTTGGTTTGTAAATTTTTTTTTCCTGGGATTTGCCTTATACAGCATTTGCATTTGTCAGGATTTTGTCAAAGAATCTACATTATCTTTTAGGAAAATTTGTTAATTTAAAGATTGCAAGGTAACTGAGATTAAAAATTTTAGGGGTGAGGTTGGGTTTCCGTATAACAGAGAATGAAGGTATTTAAAAAATTCTGGGATTTTAAATCCTTACTGAAATCTACGGATCAAACACAATATTTTAAATACAAGTCTCAGTTAATCCCAAGAAATCAGCAAACCAAACCCCCCTTAGATGTTGATCTATGACAACCTTTGAACGATATTCTTGCGCTAAACCATCATAGATATATTTATGAATATTAGCAATGGGTTCACATCCGTCTATAAAAGTACAAAACGATATAAAACATTGTCTTGTGAAAATATGCATCACTTAATCACCTAATTAGTAAATACTAATACTATATTTTCAAAGGAAAAATGGAGAAATTTTTTTATCATAAATTAAGAAGAATTGATTTTTATAAAATGGGCTTTTACAAATTTGATAAACAAGAATCATGTATAGCTTGAATACTTCTTTGGTATATTTAAATTTGGTATATTAGTCGTTTCATTATACTTCTTTGATAATCTTTATTATAATTATCATAAGAATTAAAATGGCCAATATTAGTTATATTAGTTATTAGTTAACATGGTTGGATCAAATGGACTAATCCCATGAGTCAAGATGGGCCGGGCCAGGCCGGGCTGGGCCGGGGGTAATCGATTACCTTTCAATAAGGATCTACGGATGGTGGCTTTGAGCCTTTGAGAAACACACAAAAACATGAAGCGTTTAACAATTAACGTAATAATTACCTACAAAAATACCATAATCATAACAATCAATCATACACACATAAACACTTACACACCTCAACACCAACAACCTTAAAATCATTAAACTTACAACATCGAAGCTACGGTTAGAAAAACGACAACCGCGAAAAAACTAGCGTCGAGTTTGTTCAAGCTACCCGCATTTTTCGATGCGTTAACCCGTGCAGTAGGAGAGTCATGAGGGGTTGTGGAATTGGGCATTGTGGTTGAAGAGTTGGTCGGAACAGTTGTTCCGCCACTAATCACAGGCGCGTTCGCAGGCGGGCTTAAGGCTGGACTTGGTGCGGTAGCAAGAGAACCCTAATTAAATTAACCATTAATTATTATGTTAAATTGAAGTTTAGACATAAGTCCTATACATTAATATAAAATTTGCATGTTAAGCTTACCTGACTGCCTTTGGAGAGCCCAACATCGTATATTGGCGTTAAATCGGTTTTGTAGATCCCGAATGCTTTTTCTGAAAGCTTGCCGTCCTTTAAATCCTCGTCGTACAACGCAAATAGATATGTATCAATGGATTTCCCTGGCATCAATGGAGTTCCGACCATTGAGCGAAGATGGGAAATTAAATTGCCGTTGTAAGCCTTGGCATTTTCTACGGTGGCACCAAACTCATCCGGGCCGCCTTTGTATGACCAACCCGTCTCTGCGACTACAATCTCGACATCGTTATAGCTCATGGCATTCAATGCCGATCTCACTGCGTCCACCTTCGTGTCATTAATCCACATTCATTGTTTGTTAGTACATAACGTAGGGTTTACAACAATCCAAAATCAAGCTAAATCAAACTAAACGAGGATCGAGGTGATAACAAATAAAATTTTTATAAAACAAATACATGGAACCAGATCAAAGTCTGGTTCCGGTATACAAATTTTTTTTGAAAAAGAACAAACTTGTATAAAAAAAACTAAATAGACCGATGACAAAACCAATTGATACCAGTTCGATATGAATTATCAGTTTCACGGTTTAATCCCAAAGTTTCTAATTCCTCCACAAAATTAAGGTACATAATTCATAGTATACAAAGTATGAAAGTAGGTATAAAAAGCTCTCATTTAGGGGAATTTAATAATTTAAAAGTAAAAGTAAGTTAGTTTGCCGTTAAAAAAAACACCAACGAACGTACATACATTAAATGCATCATGTACTAGTACCATGCATGTGTAATGCATGTTGTGGTAGTCTTACGTGGCACACGTTTTGGCGAAAATCTAGCCAAATTTTAAAATCATAAAGATGCTAACGTACGCTGAACGTTAAACTTTACCTGAGCATCAAACATATTCATGTACTTGATGTTCGTGCCGGAATCCAGTCGGCCGGCGTTCGGCTGAAACAGGCAAAAAGCTAGGGTTTCCGGCCTCGGATCAGTCTGGTAAGCGAAGAACGGGTAAGGATTAATCAAAAACGGCGAACCAGTTGCTTTATTAAACTCCAATAATCCCTTCAACAAATCCACAACACTTGGATCAAATCTTCCGGCCGACGGCGGTTCCGATTGCCCTAACACCGACATCGAATGCACCGTTGACACTTTTATCTTGCCTCCTAGCGAAGCCGCATCAAGGGCGTTTTGGACATTTTGCATCGCCGGCAATAGTTGCGCCTTCAAGTTCGGTTCGCCATATTGTAGCACCTCGTTGCCGACGTTGATAAGGATGATTTTACTCGCCGGATAATATGGTAATACATTAGAACTTATCCATCCCTTTGCGAAGTTCACATCGGCTGCCATCGCCGGAATATCACCGTTTGCCGAACCGATTGTGATTCCAATGCCGGTATTGGCTAAAGCCTTGATCATGGATGAGTCGACTCCGTACAACCTCACCTTTCCGATTGAAGTGGATTGAAGTAGCTTCACGGTGGCCGACGGTGGTGGGAGGTTATCAGCGATTACGCCGTAATTCACTCCGATATATGATTGTGACCCTGAATTTAAAAAATCAAACACACAATTCACACCAACTTCTTATACCAAAAGTCATGGTGGTTTACGTGAAAAGGGGTGTTAGAGAAGCTTACTGACGACGGCGACGGCGTGGAGGAGGAGGAGGACGGCGACGGCGGAGGAGGAGGAGGTAGCCATGATTGTGAGGTACGTGGCACCTGGTTCACGTGTGTGTCTTTTAGTAGGGAGGGAAAGACAAAAATAATAATAATAATAATAATAAAATAAATACAAAAGAAAGAGGTTACTTAAGGACTACGGTCGAGTAAAAGTGTAAAAATAAAAAAGGGCAACCAACTATTTTTAGTGGTTTAGGTTTAACATGAAAATAATTGAAAGTGTCTCTAAAGCCAAACGAGTAAAAAGGACGGTCAAAAGATTTTGTATGAATTTAAAAAAAAAAAAAAAACAAATGAGAATATGTCTTAAAAATGATAATTACGTGTGATAAAAGAAACATGTATACCAGATTTTTTTTCCTGATTTTAAAAAACGAATTTTGGAATACATGCATGGATGTTAATTTTCAGATTATCTGACTTTCGTATAATCCGAAAATGATAATTTGAAAATCGGATACTTGAAATTTACTAACTGAAGTTTTATCCGATTTTTGGATAATATTGGATTATCCAAAAATCGGGTATCGGATTAATCGAAAATTCAATTTTTTAATTAAACTTTAAATTATAGAATGAATCCAAATATATAAAATACAAATTAATATGTATATTAACATATACAAAAGTAACTATACAAGTCACAACTGAAAATACATCATGATTTCTAAACTTAAAACAATAAAAACACATGCCAAAAAAGATTTAAATGCATTTTAACGAATTATAAATAAGTTAAGGTTACATTATCGTAACACTCATATTAACTACAAAATATCACATCATCATGCAATCATAATTACCACAATAAGATACTAATATTATACAAAACCTCGAATTCAGTACATAGTATTTTAGTTACAATTTAGTCACGATTTACATTAATTAGTTTATCTCCAAAAGTCATGCAAAATACCGGTATAAGAAATTTTGAGTCGATACGGGAGCTGCCTACTTTTTCTCTCCCGCTCCTGAAATCCTTGGTTCCTTATATCCTATAATATGAAATATAAAAAATAGTTTGATTGGCAAAAGCTGGTGAATGCTTAGTGATGAATCCAACGAGTTTACTACAACTTTAAACAACATGTGTATATAAACAACATAATATAATAACAGTAGTAATCACAATCCAATATGAATAAATGCTCCATAAGAAATCAACGACACATCATCGTGATTACAATATCTCCACTAGTAGCAACACGGAGTCGCCACTATAATAATCAAGTTGGGACGACCCAACTGACTCCAAACCAATGATACCAAAGGATCTATTGATGTAATGCGCCAGATATCAACGGTTATGTGATTAGTGCAACGTGCTCCACCATACATGATTAAATAATGAGTTTATGCTACTAAGATATCAAGTATGAGTTATTAAGCATCCTTAAAAGGTTTAGCAATTCACCTGGTCGTCTAATATTATGCTATGATATGCTACTCGAGTCTATAATAGGTTACAAGTTGCAATGGTATGCTACACTGTTATTAGGAAGCTCCTGAGTATGATAGAATAACAACTATGTATTAATTACTAAAAGAATAAACAAAAATGAAACTTAAATCTGGATTCTATGTTAAAAACTGAATCAGTCGGATTACGCGGGCACATGGCCCATGCAGGTGTGTGGAGTCCTCTTTCACAACAGAACCAGAAAATCTTCTATTCTATGTCAGCTTCGTTTTTCACTTAAACTCATAAATTTAAATAGAAACGATACATAAACATGTAATAACACGTATCCATCAATTACTTATGATTTAATATAATCAAAACTTGAGATTTATAAGGATCACCTCACTTAGAGGTTGAAGAAGGTGACTATGGAAAAGAGGAAGAAGATGGGCAAACTAAATTCTTCAATTGTAGATTTTACTTCTCTTTTTTCTTTGTTGATCACGTATCTCACGCGCACGCACACACGCACACTTAAGGCTTTCTTTTGAATGAAGGCATTGAAAGCAGGTGATGACACACACACACACACACACACACACACACACACACACACACACACACACACACACACACACACGTAAAAGGGTCAGTTAATGATTTTAACCCAATATCCACTTAAGTAAATCAACTTTTAAATTCTTCAATTTTGATTTGTCCTACGTGATGTTATTATTTAATTTAGCAAATAGGAAAATTAAATGAACGTGGTTGTATTTTACAGTTGGATTTCAGATAATCTGAAAATCCAAAAGTATACAAATTCGTATCTGAAAGTTCGATAACCCGAAATTTTGGATCGGATTTTCAAATCGAGCACTTTGATTCATATATTTTTTAACACCCCTATTATATGCATAATATAAATAGGAAATTGTTAAACACGCCCGCCTCTATAATTGAAATAAAATTAAGTTTTTATTTAAATTTGGTTGGTTAATTAATGGTCATACAAGGTGTGTAATAAGTAAAAGCATGTACGTATACATCAATTAGCAATCCTAAAAGTAAATGAAGTTTCATTATTGGTTGTATAGAACCCTCTTATTAATTTTACTAATCACACACTCATTTACTCACATGATTTTTGTTAATGACATGATACCTAATAATTAAAAGTTAATCTACTCTCACATAAAAAAGGTGGGTGTGTAATAAGCAATTGAGGGTGTGTGGATATAGAATTACCCTAGCAAAATAATAATAACTTCGTATTATTTCACGTGTGAACAGTTTTTGGACCAAATTTGATTGTGAGTTTAAATATTGTTATTTTAGTTTAAGGTTTATATAAAAATGAATGATTTGATCATTGAAAATTTTTTCATATACAGTTATCACGTATTCAAACAATTAGTTATATAATTTATTGTAGCAAATTGATTTTTTTTAATTGGAAAAATAACCTAAAGAATCAAACTAATAAAATATGATAGTTTTGTTTTCAACATAAACTAAAATATGACATTATTTTTTTTAACATGATCTGAAGTTTATATTATTAGTAACAAATTTCACTGTTCAATAAGAAAAAAAATAACTTAACAATTAAAATAATAAGAAAATAACATTGACTAGTCAAACCAAAAAAAAACTACGAAACTATGGTATTTTTTTCTCCTTCTTCTCTTCTCTCTTGACATTTTTTCTCTCTAAAAATAAATATCTAAAGAGTTTATTTATTCCATAACATCATAAATGTTATATATTGAAAGTTATTACATATTTAAGTACATATCTTTTTAACCACATATCACTATAATGTATAGATTATGACCTAAGGTATTTCATTATTCTATATAGTTTTTCGAATTAAAATAACATAAATGCATAACTACATAAAAAGTACCTATGATCAGAGTGAGGAGCCCCATGAGCTACCGTCTAAAGCATTAAATTAAAAAATGTCGTTAATTTTTCAGTACAATAAGTAATATATTAGGTTTATATAATTATATGTGTATTTTAATTTTTCAGCCCAATAAATGACTAAAACCCTTTAAAAAATAATATGTTGTATTTTTAAAAAGATATTATTTTTTTTATCTTGGTTAAACCTATCTAAAAGAGTAGTATGTTGTATGTTCAAATTAAAAAAAAAAAAAATTCTTCTGTCTCGTTTTGAACATGAAAATATTTAGGACCGATTCTGCTTATAATTAGTTTGCAAGTTTATTATGCATTACATATCAGTATAAAATCTTAATAGAATATCAAATGTACGTAGAGAAAACATGCATGTAAATATACAAATTCAAAAATTTACATCACCAACACCTCTTAATAATATCTTTAATTGATTAGTAATTTTGTGACTTAGTTAATTAATAATATTTCATTAAAAAGATATGTACTTATATAGATTATAATATTGAACTACAAGTATAATCTATCTATATATTATATTAATGTAAAGAAAACCTCTTATGCCAAGTGTCACTCCCTCATTTCTTAAAATTTTTGATTTCCCGTATTTTTTTCATGATTAGATTTCTAATTTTACTAATTCATTATTAAGAAGATATGAAACTTAATTCAAATACTTTCATAATTAATTCATGCAATTAAAAAAGAAAATATTTTAATTATTCTAATACTAATCTAAATTTATTTTAAGATAAAAAAGTTGATAATTTGATGTTTAATTTTTAATTAAAAATATAATTTTTTTATCTTACAAATATTATATTTTCTTGGTATAAATAAATCAAATGAAGTCCATGATTTGTAATTAGAGGATTCATGTTTATTTATTTATAATGATATCCAACAACCATTGAAAAATAAAAATTTGTAAGTGTACGTTAATTATTTTATTCAAAGATTAGTGTTTGTTACTTTTTATAAAATGAATTTAGCTTACATATTTTGAGTTTTTCTTATTTAGAAAAATAATAATTGAATTTATTGTATTAATAATTATATAAAACTAGATTTTTTTTTAATTTTATGTAAATGAACACACAATTTTTTATTTTTTAAATTGAACTAATTTCACATGCGTATAAAAAAATAAAATTAAGTTTGGGTTAAAAGTTTAAGAATAATTTTTTTTATGACATCCTACATAGATAGCATACAAAATGTTGTAGTAAAAAAAATTAAATGTTTAAGTTGAAGTGAATTTTTGGTAAACTAAAAATATGTTTATATCACATGCATGTAATAATTGTGTATTTGTTTATAAGTTTATATTCTGAAAAAAATAATTATTTTATATATGTGTGTGTGTGTGTGTGATGTGTGTTAATAAAAGAAAATGTCTAGCGTTATGTGTTGCGTCCTCGGTTAATAAAAATTTCGTTTTTTTGGCCTCGCCTAATTTTTCATATGTAGTTCTTCTTAATTAGTTATCTAATTTATTTCTAAAATTTAAGTATAAATACAATTAAGTACTACCTAAGTTAACTCCTATAAATAGAAAATAATAATTATTTAAATAACTTTCAAATTTAACTCCTAACGTTAGCTAGCTATGCATTATTTTATGGGAAAATTATACAAAAAACCAAAGCAATATTGATATTTTTCGATTAAGTCTCTGTATCAAAAACGTTTCCATAAAAGTCATTCAACTTGAATTTTTTACGAATTTTGTTGTTTATGGGATTTTTAAGGACTTTTCAGATAATTTTCATAAAATTTCGTTTAGTTAAAGGACTTTTATGAAAATTCTTTATGTGCAGTGATTTTTACGAAAACGTTTTTAAGTTGATGGACTTTTTATATAAACGTTTTTGGTGCAATGACTTATTCGAAAAATACTGAAAGTACGTTGGTTTTTTACATGATTTTTCCTTATTTTATATATTTAAAAAGTAAAAATAATGCAATATTGGTAATGAAATAGTTTATAATTTTTTAATTATAAACATTTATAGATTTTATTTTATGTAAAAAATTAATTTTAAAAGTTTTATTTATACATAAAAATCTAAAAATTTAAAATTTAAAAAGATAAGAGATAAATACTATTTATACATATTTAAATATAGAAAAATTTTAGTTATCCTTGATAACAAAAAATAATACTATTTTCATATTCTTTTAGAAAAAGATAAACATGTTTGTATGTAATTGATGTATTATGTAAAATTTTAGTAAACATTTATTTATAAAATATTCACGTAATGTGTGGGTTAATAACTAGTTTTTAAGATATAACAACTGTGACTTAGTTAATTAATAATATTTCATTCAAAAGATATGTACTTATATAGATTATAATATTGGACTACAAGTATAATTTTTAAAATATATACCATTAAATACTAATAACATTAGTTTTTGTTTTAATATGTACGTCAATAATAAGATATTGGAATTATCTTCATCACATGAATGACTCAATTAAAAAAAGGGTTAAAAGCCGTAGAATAGTTGTGTACTTTTTACAATGTAACAATATGGTACGTGTACTATTTTAATTATTCATATTACGTGTGTACTTTCTGAATCGTTCAAATTTGATACGTGTACATTTTTTCATACCAATATGATACATTTGGTAACCGGTTACTGGCTATACCTGTTAAGAGTGAAATTTCTCTTTTTATTATCCATAATTGAAGCATCAAATACACTCTCTTGTCATTGTGATAACCTGGTAGGAGAAATCACACAGCACAGTCAACTTCAAACACCTACAGACTTGTGTTGAAATCTCCAATGACGATCTCCACCGTCCAGATCGAAGAACTATGTGTTGCGAAGCTTCTCCTCAGATTTCACGCAGATCCAACGGTGAACAAGTTCGTACCGACGATTCTCCCACAACTGCGCAAAGCTAGATGAAATAACCGGTCATAAAAAAGTAAAGACATCATATTAACAATATAAAAAGTACACGTACTATATCGATACACCTTGAAAAATATACTGCTATTGTACGGCTTTAGCTCTTAAAAAAACAAATAACACATTCTCACAAAATATTCTTTAGATGATGAATTAAACATAATCATACGGGATATGTTCGGAAAACAAAATATAGTTAGAGCTTTTATTTTATAAATATGTATAATAAAAATAATTGTCATTATACTTATAAGTTTTAACTAATATAAAAAATTGTAATAGTAAAACTTCAAACTTATCTAATAAGTGCGGATTTTTTAGTGAAAACTTTTTTTTTTCCAAATCAAAAGCTTAAACATCACCTACCTACGGATAGAAGCTTTACAAATCCAAAAACTCCACCTCAACTTATTCCTAAGCTTCCTTCTAGAGTTGATCCAAAAAAAAGGACCAAACTTGTACCAAGCCAATAAGAGATGAAGACGACAACAAACTATCAGGAAAGACCTTAGAATTTTTATGTTCCAGATCATCCAACACAAAGCGAGGACCGATGACAAGAAAGCTTCTAAACCGTCACCTTTGAGACCTAATTCATAGCCCAAACCAAGTGAATTATTGACCGGTTCGTTTACACCCCACCGTTTTATTTTTTTAATTTTTTCACTTGCATGTTAAATTTTTTTAAAAGAAAAAAGTACATGTCAAACAATAAAAACATTGATTTTGATGGATCTTGAAACTAGAAACAATAATTGAACAAAGTGGGACCATGATCATGGTAATCATTTAAGTCATAAAGCATACTTTGATGACATATTGAAGTAAAGCATATTTCCCTTCAATTTAATTGCAACTAAAAGCAAAAGAAAAAGAGAAAGCAAATTTTCCTCAATTGCCTTAACTTGGTTATTCATCTTTTCTTTGAATAATTCCATAGTCTTTCAATGTAAAGAGGTTAGTATAGTAAATGGGACCATGTTTGGCTTCCTTTTATTTTCAAATTTGAAGAATTGTGACCCAATACTTTGATACTATCATTAGAATATACTTAAAAAAAGAATGTTTTTGGATTTTAGATGAGTTTAAAATAACTAATTAGCTATGAGTTGGATATAGGTTTAAAATAAAATGAATGTAATAACTGAGAAAAAAAGGTTAATGTCATTTTGATCATCGAACTTTTAGATTTTTTAATGTTATTTTTTTTGTCTAGCCACTTGACTTAGATCAAGTGGCCACCAGCAAAGGTGGGAGGGGTTTCCGTTGGTTGAGGTCTCGGGTTCGAGCTTCACCAAGGGTGTTTCACCTTAGGTGGAGGTGTGGGATTTGGTCCTCACCCTTAAAGTGTCTAACAATGGTGCTAACAACTAACCACTAACATCTGCTGTTCAAAAAAAAATTTTATTTTTTGTCTCGATTTAGCCACTAAACTATTTTTTGTATACCTATTTAGTATCTAAACTTTCTTTTTACTGATTTAACCATTGAAAATTGTTACGATTTGATCACTAAACTATCATATTTTGTATCGATTTAGTCATTAGTTTTATTCTTTTTTCCCAAAATAGAACATTAAACAAAAGTTTTGCGGTTAAATCAGGACAAAAAAAGTTTAGTGGCTAAATGGGACAAATCTGAATGTTGGATGGTCAAAGTGATACTTAACCAAAAAAAAATTTTCATGAGTGCTGATGTATTTCAATTTTTATTAATCATGCCTATAATATTCTGTTTCAGACAATCAAACAAACAATGTGTTTGAGACCTATACTCATTCATTCTCTTAAAAACCCGTCAAACAAACGCGCTCTTAATATCCAAGGATATAAGATTAATATGTTATAATTGATTCGAACGTTTAAAGTATTCTTTTCACTGAATTGAAAACGGAACGATAGCTCATCGAGTCATTGGCCTCCTAAACTTATGGCTTATTGCATTTTAAGTTTAGGTATTTGTATGTTTAGGATACGTATTGAACTTAGATCAAGTGGTCACCACCAAAGGTGGGAGGGGTTCCCCTTGGTTGAGGTCTCGGGTTCGAGCATCACCAAGGGCGTTTCTCCTTAGGTGG
Organism: Centrapalus pauciflorus; assembly: GCA_020465985.1. Classification (NCBI taxonomy): domain Eukaryota; kingdom Viridiplantae; phylum Streptophyta; class Magnoliopsida; order Asterales; family Asteraceae; genus Centrapalus; species Centrapalus pauciflorus. Next base: position 432,285 of record JAANYP010007274.1, read on the forward strand.
AGGTGTGGGTTTGGTCTTCACCCTCAAGGTATCTAACAATGGTGCTAACAACTAACCACTAACATCTGCTGTTAAAAAAAATTAGTTATGCGGTCACATTCTCTTTGTCAAATGAATAATTTATTCGTCAAAATTCAAACATCTTTTAAGGAGTGGAAAGTTGTATTTACTTTTCTTAATTTTGAGGCATATCACAACCGTTGATAGCAAATAAAGAAACTTATGTTTGAAATCATAAATAAATAATGGATTAATTTTATATATTTATTTGTTAGATTAAGTAAAATATTGGGATTCCTTTGCACTTGTTGGAAAAATGCATAAAGGATGTTCAAACGGCATCCAATTTAAAAATAATAAAGAAATTTGAATTTAAGAATATACCTGAGAAACTTTAAAACCGGAGAAGAAACATAAACCTCTAGGAATAATCGTTTTTTAGTACAATCAAATCGTAGAGAATGAAAGAGGATAAAGAATTGGATTTTGTAAAAGCTTTCGTTCATTTCTTTATTAACACGAGGAGAATAAAAACACATGAAAACAAAATAAAGGTTTTATAGTACTATCTTTACTTTTTACGTCAATCTATAATTATGTGTAAGTATCATTGCTTAAAAAAACTTAGAAATTTGATGATTTCATTCCTCACGATTTCGTCATACCAAACACCCCTTGAATACTTTGTTTATTAAGAGGTTAAGATCTGAAATTAAGTCTAAAGTATGAAAATCATGTTGAAATATGAGTTGGTCTTAATATCCAAAAATTAAGATGTTTGAATTTGATTTCATACTACTTACTTCCTCTTAAATTTACAAGGAAATTTCAGATGCCCCAGGGTCGGCCCTGAGGGGGCATGAAGGGGCGATTGTCCAGAGTCCCAAAGTTCCTAGGGTGTTAATAAAAAATTAAAGAACTATTGATTTCTATTATATTTATGGTTGTAGATAGATCATAAATTATTATTTAATATGCGTGTGTGTGTGTGTGTGCTTACGGATAAAAATATCTTTATTTAAAATTTTGCTGGCCAATAATTGATTGAAACGGTCCTGAACTCACCAAGTTTTTAACTTTGAATCCAAACAGAGAGTATAAAGTAAGTTTAAATTTGAAATATAGATAAATAAACAGAGCCGGCTAAAATACATTTGAGTGTAACCATTCTAAAAAAGAAGCCTTAATCTTTTTATATGCATGGAGTTAAGAAGTTTACTTCACCCTTCGTTTTCCCATCGATGGGAGACAAATATTCTTTTTAATTAAGAAAAACTCAAAAATAATATAAAACGGAAATGTTTGGATTAATCTTATAATCTAGTGAGATAGGAGTTTAATGATAATATTATTATGTAATATATGTTCATAAAAAAATTTATTTAAAAAATAGGTTAATACCGAACAAAATCACGTCTTTCAATTATGCTATTTTTTTTTTATTATTTTAGTCATCATATTATTTATTTATTGAAACTATGAAATTCTTTACCAAGAATTTGTTGTTAAAGTATAAAAAAAATTCACATTAAAAAATCATTATGTTTCCAGTTTTCGTTAGTTTGATCAATGTGGCATTCTTTTCATACTAAAATCCTTATAAAATCCACACTATCAAGCAATTTGTTATATTTTTTAACAAATAATTTTAACATATTGATTTTTAAATAGAAAAAAACGTATAATTGATAAAATATTTAAAACATGATATGCTTTTATTCAACATAAACATTAAAGTAAAATATGAAGTCATGTTTTAACATGAACAACAAGTTACCGTTAACAAATTTTACAGGTTGAATAAGAAAAAATATACAAAATAACAATGAAAAACTAAACTGGTTAATTTATGAAAACATAATGGATAACCTTTTTTTTTTGTAATTTACCTTATTTTACTTTGTTCAGTTGTGCTTATGGTTGGGGTTAGAAAACAAAAGAGTTCCTCAATCCCGTCCTATGGAATCCCCCGTACCTACGACCAATACTGAATTTTGTATAAAAGACTATAAGATAAGTGAATATTGGAAGTGTGCGTAAAAAACGATGGTGTTGTTAAAGACATCTTAGTGACACTCGTTGGATCACTGTCCCTTGTCCTGTAGTTTGAGTAGATATATGAAATAAATTTGTAATGGTTTTGATCCGATTTATAACTTATCATTCAAGTGATGCAGCTTAAAAATTGTATTAAATTTATATTAAAGTTGCAAATTTGAAAATTTATATCTTTTGAAGTAACATAAATGAAGCTAAACATCAACCCTGACTTTTTTCACAAAAAACCAATATGTTTTCACTGTTTTTTTATGAAAAGTTCATAAAGTTGAAGATTTTTTTGAAACAATAAAGAAAATTTCCAAACATCACAAATAAATATATTACTTAAGGATTATTGGTAAAAAAATAACACGGATGGACTAAACCGCAAAAACATGTTGGTTTTGCCATAAACCCTTGATATTATTAACAAATTATAAAGATAAACTGATAAAGTAATTAGAGTTTAATATGAAAAAAAACCAATAAGTTTTTTACGTTTTTGCAGTTTAGTCCCTCCGTGTTATTTTTTACCAATAAAATTCTTAAGTTGTATATTTGTTTGTGATTTTTAAAAATTCTCTTTATTTTTTCAAAAAAAGTCTCTAAGTTTATAGACTTTTCGGGGAAAATAATGAAAATATGTTGGTTTTTGTGAAAAAAGTCAGGGTTGATTTTGAAAAAAACAAAAATTTTCTGAAAACCGGAGGAAAAAAAATAGTGTTAGAACTTTCTTATGAAAAGAATACACGGAGGCAGTGAATCGCAAAAAAAAAAAATTGATATTAAACCCAAGTAATTAATATTGATTGATTTACCAAACTCGTTGGAAGCAGTTTATAAAAAGCGCCATCCGTGGGACTCGAACCCACGACCACGTGGTTAAAAGCCACGCGCTCTACCAACTGAGCTAGAACGGCTTTTACGTACGTTCAAGTTATTAATATTGATTTAACGCTTTTATAAAAATCGTATTTTAATTTTCTGGATTCTTATTTTTCACTATTAAAATATGGATATAAAATTGACCCATTAAAATAAAGTTTTAAATACCATGATTTTTAAAGTATAACTTCACTTAAATTAAGTTGATAGCCTAAAGGGGCGTTTGGTTCGCGGATTCACTGGGATTTGCATTTAAAATTCTGTGTTTGGTTCGCAGATTTCAGTAAGGATTTAAAATCCCAGGATTTCATAAATCCCTTCCTTCTTCGTTATTTAAAAACTCAGCCTCCCCCTTAGGATTTTAAATCCTAGTTACCTTGCATTTTTCAGATTAGCAATTTTTTTCTATAAGATAATGCAGATTCTTTAACAAAATCCTGACAAATGCAAATGCTGTATAATGCAAATCCTTTGACAAAATGCAAATCCCAGAGAAAAAAATCTGTGAACCAAACGCCGCCTAAGTGACTCAAATGAGAAATTTGTTTTTTGATTTATAATTAATCCTTTTTATCATAAATTAATAATGATTTTTTAATTTAGTTATTATTTATGGAACATGCTTTTTTTAAAGACAAAATTTGTAACTATATAAACTAGCGAGAAATTAGATATACAAAACATAAAAAATGTTTGTGTTTAGTTAACGAAAACTAGTTATTTTTCAACTTCAGTATTCAAGTTATAGTGTTTTAAAAAAAAACAAGAATTTTTATGAAAAGTGAAAATTTGTTTAGATAATGAAATTTTAGTTTTAAAAAAAAAAAGATAGGTGATTATAAAATAAGAAAAATAAGATATGTGATATAACAGTAAGAGAGAGAAACAGAGTATTATAAGAAAATATAGAGTAGGTAAAAAGTAAGATATAGAATATGAAAAGTGGTATTTTAAAAAGAGAAATAAAAATTTATAACATTATTGTTAGTTAAACAAGTTTTTATTTTTTTTAAAAAGTAAGATGAAAATTTTGGTAATTTTCGATAACTAAACGCACTAGAAACTAAAAATCCAAAATCAACACAACACCACAACAAGAGGGACACTCTTAAATCAAACTCAACCTATAAACACAAAAAAGAAAAAAAAAAATCCTCCAACCCTACTCGTACCAAAAGCTAGACCTACAAATGGCTAACGAAAAAAATATTACGAATCACGAACGTCGTCAAGATAAACTTTATCCGTGTCGAAATGACAAAAAGATTTTGTACTCCCCGTTGTTGATCTCTTCTCAAACTTTGATCATTAGTGACTAATTAAGTTCTCTATCCTAACAATGATGTCTTGATATTCCAATTAAACTCGAAATCTTACCATTTACCTTGATTTTCATAGGTTTTAGACCCTGGTGGTAAAGAACATGTAGTTTTTTAATAAAATAGAGTAAATTACAAAAATGGTCCCTGTGGTATGTCCTAACATTTGCGTTTGGTCCCTGAACTTTCAATTTTGCAAAAACGGTCCTTATTTTTGCCGTTTGTTTGCAATTTTGGTCCTTCAACCTATTAACTTTTCTAATATGACCAAATTACCCTTGTTTTGATGCAAACCATAGGAACCATTTCCACAATTAATTCTTTAACTCCTTTTTATTCTTAATTGCATAATTCTTTTTTGTGTTACTTAACTTTAATAAACTATAAAAAAAAAAAAGAATTATTTAGTTATTTATGTTGGTTCATAAATGATTTAGATATTTTTAGTCTTCTTTAGTTTTAATTTACTATAAACAAAGTGTAAATCACTCAAAATTTATAATCGAAAAAATCATTTATGTTAGAAACTATTTTCTAGATGTTTCATGAAAAAAATAATATAAAAATATTTTGACTCTATAATTATTTATGTTGGTTCATAAATTTATAATAAAAATATGTTTGTTGGTCAAATATATTTTACTTTCTTCTTAAATAAAATCGGCCAAAGATTTTATTTTATAATCCGTTCACATTTTTATCAAAGCAATGTGATATTTAGAAAGTGATAAATTTAAATGGTTTATATTTTTAAGGTGTCGATTTATTCATATTAAAATTAAAAGTCAAATGGAAAGACGAAAAAGATTAAATATCTATATATATTTCTCGATTTTTATGTAAAGGTCTGAGAAATCAAGTTTGATGATTAAAGTTGTTAATCATGAATGTTAAAGATGTTATATGGACCTAAAATTTTAAATCATTTTTAGTGTAATTAATTAAAACGATAAAAATAATTGATACGTTAAATAAGAAAATTTGTGTTGTCTTAGACCGTTTGGAAGTCTGTTTTAACTCGGTCAAATTAAATGTTAAATTTTTATTTATACAAGTTCTTTAATTATTTTAACTTTATTAAATTGTTGGCTCATAAATATTTTTTTATAATTTATTAAAGTTAATTAACACTAAAAAATAAAGTAGCTTCAATTACATAAATGGTCTTTGTGGTCTGACGAACATAAATATTTTTTTATTATAAATGTATGAACCATCATAAATAATTATTGAGGAAAATTTATTATTTATGAAACCTCTAAAAAACAATTTCTAAACATAAATAATTTTTTTGATTATAATTTTTGAGAGGTTTACACTTTAATTAAATTTAATTAAGACTTAAAATAATTAAATCATTTATGAACCAACATAAATAAAACAATTTTTTTCTTTTTTATAATTCATTAAAGTTAATTAACACTAAAAAATAAATTACTCAATTAAAAGTAAAAATAGTTAAAAAGAATTAATTGCAGAAGTGGTCCTTGTGGTTTTCATCAAAATAAGGGTAAACGGGTCATATTAGATTAAACACACATAAAACTAATACGAGTATTTCGATATCATTATACATTAATTTATACAGAGTACTTGCAGAAATACGGTCAAATTAAAACTTTTATAATACTTTAATAATCATCAACGTGATTCCAAACACTTCGCATATAACACAACAGAGTGTCGGAATTTACGGAGTAGTGTAATTGGGGTCACAACGTTAAATCATCAATTTAATTACAAACGAATTAACCATATATAATTAAATCGGGTCCAAAACGGAAGTTTGCTACTCCCACCACAATCATCAGCAAAATATGGAGCTCCTAACCATGCTCCAATCAATATCTATCAGTTTGGGTCAGCTGGGCATTTGCCCTTATCAGTTCCTGAAAAGAAACATCAACTAACGGGTAAACAACAAAGTAGTTTTGTGAGATTCTAGATTAAAGTACCATGCGATATATAAATGATGTCATGCAATGCCATGAATTTAACTAACAATCTCAGGAGGCCAACTAATGACTCATAGGCTACCCACATTGCGGTTACCACACGCACAGGCTTACCGTACAATGGGTGTACAATCTACTACTCGATTACCATAGACCACAGACTTATCGATATGCAGTTCACAGTGATGCCATACGATTACCACAGATCACAGGCTTATCGTTTTACAGGCAATAATGGTTACCACACGCACATACATGGAAAGAATGATACGAAAGCAATAACATACAATTCATGATATGCATACAAATACATTAATGCTAGAACTCACAGTTGTGTACAACAAGCTCTCGGCCTCGAAACCGAGTTACAATCGTCAAAATATGATTAATAGTCTCCAAGGGACCTTAACCCGTCAAATCCCTACAAATAGGTTCATAATGTAATATTTATAAGTATCACGGCGCACAATTTCCTAACTTTGATCCAGACACGATAATTAATTTCGACATTAAACCTTAATAATTATTTTGGTCTAATTATTATTCTTAATTGATGTCATAAATTATTATGGCGAAAGATTCCATAATAATAATTAAAATTACAATTTCGGACCAAGGCCATCCGAAATTCGGACCATAGCCATCCGAGATCCATACTTAGCGAATATTTCAATGCTGAACTGCACTTTCTGCCTTACCGATTTAATGCCAAAAATACCAAAACTTCTATATATTTATTACAAAGAGTTGTAAATCATTCCCAACATATTTATATATAATTTTAAACCAATTTTGACCACCAAAACATCATTTTCATCTTTTTAGATTATCTAGGTTCATATGAACTCAAACTTGGGTTTTCGAGATAAACCCACCAAAATACATAAAAACTTGCATAATATACTTTTAAAAAATGGATCTAACATATTCCATCTTTTTTTTTTTTCAAGATTTATTTATTACTAAGGTGGTGTTTGGATCGAATGAATTTAAAATGATGGATTTTAAAATGATAGGATTTTGAAATGTTTAGGGGTATGGATGGATTATGAAAGGTGGAGAAGTGGTGAATTTAAAATCCTAAATGAGCTAAATCCTTTCTTTTAATATTGTATCCAAACATGATAATGAAGGATTTCTAAATCCAAATCCTAAATGGGTTGTTTAAATCCTTCAAACCAAACACCACCTAAGAGTTTTCCATAAAAACTCATTGTTACCATCAAAACACTATTTCATCCTTTTTGAATCATCAAGAGTACATAAGAACTCCATTTTGGGTTTTTGAGTTAAAACCCACCATTAAATACATTAAATCTTGCATAATATATTTTTAAAGGATGTATCTAACGTATTGCATCATTTTCTTTCAAGATCTATCCATTTCTAAGAGATTTTCATAAAAATTCATTTGGGGTAGGGATGACAACGGGGCGGGTTCGGGGCGCGGAATGGAAATACCGTCCCCGTTTAAAAAAACCGTGGGTATTAAACGGGGTTCCCCATCGGGTACGGGGGGAAACCCGTGGGGAATCGGGTAACCCATTTATAAATTAATGATATGCAATTTAAACACATGATTCAAAATTTAAGCTTAAAATATTCATGTATGTTAAAATTACGATACTAATATTAAATTAAATTTGTATCCCTATCAAATGATAACGAAAATAATATTATTTCAATAAATTATATGTAAATAAATAATTTTTTTTAATTATACATAATAATTTTTATGTACAATATATAAAATTAGTAAAAATATTCATTTTATATAGTATATATACACAATATAAATAGCATGTTGTTATTAAAAGTAATCGGAGATTTAAACAGGTTATGTAATCGGGTATACGGGACGGGTAATATCAATACCATCCCCGCCCCACCCCCCATTTAAGTTAATCGGGTTCGGTGAAACCCGCCCCGTTTAGATCGGTTTTCCCATTCGGGTTCGGTTTTTTTGTCATACCTAATTTGGGGTTTCTCATCTTCTTCAAATGAAGATGAATGGGAGAGTAAGAGATTTACAAATAAGAGTTGGTACCTCTTGGATCCTTTAAATTCGTGAGAAGCCTTTAACAAAAGTCTGATTTTTCTTTCTTCTTCTTCTCTTTTCTCTCTTATTTTGAAATGTTGAAATGGATGAACACACGCTTAAAGTGTGTGTGTTCGGCGTGGATAATAAGCAAAGAAAGCAATTCTTTTTTCTTTATTTTCTTTTAGTCCCTAAACTTTTCATATTTACCATGTAGACCCTACAATTATTTCCATTTCTTTTAAGGTCATTTCTTCATAAATCAGTACTTTTCATTATTATAATTTACCCAACTATTTATTTATATAATACAAAATTCATTATTATATGAAATTTGTATTTCTTTACAATAAATATTAACTATCATTCATATTAAATAATTGGGTCGTTACATTAGAAAGTTAATACGTTAAGGGACCAAAATTGCAATCAAAAAGTGATAATAAGGATCATTTCTGCAAATTTGAAAGTTTAGGGACGAAATCCAACTATTAAAACAAACCATAAAGACCATTTTTGTAATTAGCTCTATAAAATATGAGACGATAAATGTGAAAATATATCAATTAGTTGATGTTAGATTAATCAATTTGGGTTGTATGTAGCAAAAAAAAAAAGTTTTAATAGTACAAATGTGCAAATTACTAAAATTTTAGGGTAAATGGATGATTTAAGTGAATTCGTAAAGCATGTATCACGCCATAACTCCCTTTTCAGGATGGAGAGAGCAGGGGGCGGATCATGTTTTATTGGTAGGGTCAAACAACCCCTATGAAAAGTGTTTTACCTGTTATATATAGTCGAAAAGTTTTCGACTCCAGTGGTTTTTAATGTTCAACCTCAATATCTTTGTTATCATTTATAAATTTTACATTCATAAAAAAATATCCTAAAAATCTAAGAAAATATACAAAAACACAATAGTTTATTACTTATTTAACAAATATTTAAAAATACATGTGTAATGTGCTTTATTTTTTGGGGTCTAAAAATTCTTGAAATGCGACGAATAATTGTAATCTCGTAGCTTTGTTAAATTTTGATCCCTATGAAAAATATTTCTGGATCCGTCATCGAGTAAGAAATATTAAATATAATAAATAGTATAACGGATTTAATGGGTTTAGTGCAACGATTACTTTACAAAACAAATTAGCACCTAACTTGAAGTTAGGTCATGTGAGAAAATCTTTTTTGAGCTAATATTTATTCATAATATTGTGCAGGATTTTCTTCATAAAGTGTAGAGTAAATTACAGAAATAGTTAATGTGGTTTGCATAAAATTTTGGATACAATCTATGTGGTTTCAATTTTGCATAAACGGTCCTTATTATCACTACTTAGTTGAAAAAATGGTCCATCTGTCGTTAACTTTAACAATCAAATGGTTAAATTTTTTATAATGATCATTTTACCCTTTTTTTTAATAACATTTTGGTCCATCAAGTTTGTAGTTCATTTTAGTTTTGATCCCTCAAGTAAATTTTTTTATTTAACTCATTTATTATTATTATTATTATTATTATTATTATCATTATTATTATTATTATTTATTGATTTAACTTTTTACATATTAATTTATTTGTTTATTAAGTCTTCTATATTTTAATATATTATTTTCAATTTAAATTACAAACTTATTAATTTTTTTATTATAAACAATAGTATCAATTAGAATCCATTTCGTTTTTTAGCTTTTTCGAATGAAAAAAATACAAATATTTTATATTGTAGTTTCCAAACCAAAAAAATTTGAATCTTAAGCTTTTATTTCTTTTTACAAACGAAAAAAAGTTACTAACCATTCACATTTAATTTTTTTTTCATTTTCTAAACGTAAAAAGCTACGAAAATCAATCTGTTTTTTTTATTTTTTCTACACCAAAAGATTCAACCTATTCCGATTTTATGTTTTGGAAAAAGAAAGTAATTACAAACAATTCTGTTATTAGATTTTGCAAACGAAAAAAATACGAATAATTCTGATTTTCAGTTTTTCCAAACAAAAAAAAATCATTTTTTTCTAGTTTTTCGAACAAAACCATTATCATTTATTTCTTTTGTCCGAACGAAAAACTACGAATCATTGCGTTTTAAAGTTTTTTAAAAAAATAAAATAGTGTGTAGCATTTTTGTTCGGAAAAACAAAAATATGAAATGGTTTGTAGTTTTTAACGATTGGAAAAAGTTAAAAACGTAATGATTAGAATAACATAAAAACCGAATGAAAAATAGACTATTTCATTTTTTGAAAAATCGTATTTTGTACGTTTGGAAAAAGCTAAAAAATCAAAATGGGTCTATATTTTTGTTCGATTTATATGTTATTCTAATCATTACGTTTAAACTTTTTTCAATAGTAAAAAACTAAAAATCATTCCATTTTTTTAGTTTTTCCAAACAAAAAGACTACACCCTATTTCATCTTTTTGAACAATTTTAAAGCGTAATGGTTCGTAGTTTTTCGTTCGGAGAAAAAAATAAAAGGTAATGGTTTGGTTGAAAAACTAAAACACTAAATTGATTTTTATTTGAAAAAACTGAAAATCAGAAGTATTCGTGGTTTTTTCATTTACAAAAACTAATAACAGAATTGTTTGTATTTATTTTCGTTTTTCAAAACAAAAAATCGGAATGGGTTGAATTTTTTTGGTGCAGAAAAAAATAAAAAACGGATTGGTGTTCGTAGCTTTTTAAGTTTTAAAATGAAAAAAACTTAAAACATGTATGGTTAGTAACTTCTTTCGTTTGAAAAAACAAATAAAACCCTAAGGTTCAAATTTTTTTGGTTTGGAAACTACAATATAAAATGTTTGTATTTTTCATTTGAAAAAACTAAAAAGGGAAATGGATTCTAATTTGATACAATTGTTTATAATAAAAGAAATAATTAAGTTTGTAATTTAAATTACAAAATATATTAAAATATAGGAAACACAATAAACAAAAAAATTAATACGTAAAAAGTTAAAATAATAATAATAATAATAAACAAATAGTAATAGTTATAATAATAATATAATAATAATAAGGGTAAATTACAATTTTCGTCCTTGTGGTTATATATAAATTATGGTTATGATCCTTTTTTACGTCGAAATTACAATTTTAGTATATATGGTTGTCGTTTTGTTATGCTTTTAGTCCTTTGACCAATCATTTTTTTGAAAAATGACCATTTTGCCCATTTAATTATGTTTTACTTTTGGTCCCTAACTATTTACTTTCTTTTTTATATTACTTTAATTACTTTTATCTTATTATTATTTATTTGATACTTGGTTTTTTTTCATACTGTTACAGTTTAATTAAAGTATTATTTTTTTATTATGTTTTCTTTTACTATTATTATTTTATTTATTTATTTCATTTATCTATTTTTATTAATTATTACAAGAAATTAATTAAAATAATTTTTACATATATGGACTTGTATATTAATAAATTGTATTATTATTATTAATATTACAACTAAGTTCAAATGTTTATTCAATTATATATACATTTATTTTTAAAAAATTTATTACTTTTCTTTTTTAAAACTTTAAATTATTAATATATATAATTTATTTATCTATTTTAGTGTTATATATTACTCATAAAAATACATACTTATCTTTAATTTATCTATTTTGTTAAGTGAATATATTTTGATTTATTTTAGAATACATACATACATGTATGTATATGTGTGTGTGTGTGTATATATATATATATATATACACACACACACATATATATATATATAATATATATAACGTTTTAATGAAATATATAATTTTTTTGAAACTAAAAATTTTATATGTATATAGACTGCATATGTTTAAAGGTAGTTAAACTTAACAAAATATAATAATTTGACATAGTATTTGTATACATTAAATTAATTTATTAATTTTTGTTATAATTTTGTATGTAGTTTTGTTATGCATAATGGATTAATACGTTGAACATTTGTAATTTATATGACTATTAACTTTATGAAATAATAAATTAGAATGTATTACACGCTAAATAATATATATTGTTAAGTTAAAATTACATTGAACATATAATGTTTATAAAATAGAAAAAATTAAAATTAAATGTATAAATTAATACATATATGTATAAATTTGGACAAAACTATGACCAAATTTATAAGTTTTTATATAAAGTAATATAAAGTAGAGACAAAAGATAAATAAGTTATATGATAAATAGTTAAAAACTTTACCTTTAAAAAACTAAATATATTAATAGTTCAATATACGTTTAAATTTTATATGTAAGAACAATATTAACAATATTAATAACAATAATTAACAACAATACAATATATTAAATTTAGTCATATACAATTTATTTTCAATTACTATTACTTATTCATGTAAATACTTAAACTATAATAAAATAATAATAATACTAGTAATACTAATGTCAAATAAATAATTAAAATAAACATGTTAAATAATTTATTGCTTCATTTAAATTTTAATAGTAATAATAAATAAAATATATTAAAAAATAATAAATAATTAAGGAATTGAAATATAAAAGAATATTTTGATGAGGGCCAAAATTGAAATAAAGTGAAAGGGTAAAATTGTCATTTTTAAAAAAAGAGTAAATTACAAGTTTCGTCCCTGTGGTTTAGTGGAAATTATGGATTGGATCCTTTAACTTTAGAAATTACACTAACAGTCATTGTGGTTGAAGTTTTGTTACAGATTTGATCTTTTGGCCATTTAAAGTGACCATTATACCCTTACTTGTTTAATAATTATTATATATGTTGTTTTTATTGATATTTCTATTATTATCAAATAATTAACTAATCTAAAAAATTAAAAACATTAGTAAAATTAATTTAGAAGACATAATTTTGAATAATAAAATAGTAATAAAGACAAATGCATAATAATTTATTAATTAATAACTAAAAAATAACGTTTTGAGTTTATATTTTTTACTTTTAAAAAAAAACCTTTTTAAATCAACAAAATAAATGTAAACATTGTCAAAAAATATTAAAAACTTTTTTGATGTTTTTAAACTTTTACATAAACAAGTTTTTAACACCTTCAATAAACGTTTAAAAACATTTTTATTGTTTAAACATTTTAAAAACTTATAACATTTTGAAAAACTTTAATTGTTTTGAAAATTTTAAATTTTAAACATTTTTTAAAAAGTTATTTATTAAATGTTTTTAGAAAAGTTATAGAAAACTATAAAAAAAACTTCAAAAACATAAAACTTATTTATTGTTCATCAAAATGTTTAACTTTATTGTTATATTATTCATGAAAACGTTTAATTTTTTCAAAAAAAATAAAAAGGAAACCTAAAGTTAAAAGACTATTTTACTTTTAGTTTTTAATCATCAAAATGATGAAATAACAATTTATATGTTTTTATAGATATTGTAATCATTATTAAAAATTATTTAACGTAAAAACAATTAAAAAAAAAAGAATACTTAATAAAAATAATTTATTTTATGATTTTCAAAAGGTTTACATTTTATTTTAAAAAAATCTAATCTCAAAACATTGATATTTAGTTTTTAATCGATAATAATAATTATTTGCATGTCTTTAAAAATAATTTATTATTTCTTTTCGTGTGTTCTACACTAAAAGTCATTGTGGTCGAAGTTTATTATTTCTTTTCGTGTATTAATTTTACTAGTGTTTTTAATTTTTTAGATTAGTTAATTATTTGATAATAATAGAAATATCAATAAAAACAACATATATAATAATTATTAAACAAGTAAGGGTATAATGGTCATTTTAATGGCCAAAAGACCAAATCCGTAACAAAACTTCAACCACAATGACTGTCAGTGTAATTTCTAAAGTTAAAGGATCGAATCCATAATTTCCACTAAACCACAGGGACGAAACTTGTAATTTACCCTTAAAAAAAATTTGGATAAAGGGACTAAAAACATAACAAAACGCCAACTATAAGTACTGTAATCGTAATTTTATCTTGAAAAGGACGGCAACCATAATTTTTTTATAAGCACAGGGACGAAAATTGCAATTTACCCTAATAATAATAATAAAAGAGTTAAATAAAAAAATTTACTTGAGGGACCAAAACTAAAATGAACTACAAACATGAGGGACCAAACTGTTATCAAAGAAAAGGTTAAAAAGGTCACTATAAAAATATTTAACAACTTGTTTGTTAAAGTTAACGGCAGGTGGACCATTTTTACAAGTAAACGGTGATAATAAGGACTGTTTATGCAAAATTGAAACTACAGGGACCGTATCCAAAGTTTTATGCAAATCACAGGGATCATTTATGTAATTTACTCTAAAGATTAAGTTAGGGATGATTGACAATTTCTAGAATTTTAAGAAACTGATTGAAAATCCATCCTTGTTTAGTAAGACATTTTCAATGAAAACAATAGATTTTTAAAATCCTGTTCAAAATTTGTTTCTTTTTTCCAAAAAGATTTGACCAAAATTAAAATTTCGTTTTTAAATTTATACCTAAACTTTGAAAGCTTAAGATCATGTTTAGTTAATGAGAACATATGTGTTTTGGGGTTTCATTATTAATGAAAACATATTCATTTGCATATTAATTTAGAAATTTCATTTTCAAATTCTATAATTTAAATGTTGAAAACAACTTAAACTTATGTTCAACTAATTTCAAATTTAAATGAAAACATGGAGTTTTCAAAATTCTCAAATCATGTTTAGAGGACTTGTTTTCAGAATTTCCAAATATTTTTTAAAGAGGTAAATCTGAAACCATTTTATTGAAAATTAAAATTATAACTAATGAAAATTTTTCGTCAACTAAAATGACGGTTTCCGGTTTTCATCCAATGATTGTCACTAGTCTCCATAGAAAACCCACCTGTGAATAGGGATGGCTAAAAAAACCGAACCCGACGGGAAAAACCGAACACCGATTTAAACGGGCAGGTTTTCCCAAACCCGATTAAGTTAAACGGGGGACGAGGCGGGCATTAGTCATACCCGTCCCGTATACCCGATTACATTACCCGTTTAAATCCCCGAATACCCCGATTACTTTAAATAGCAACATGCTATTTATATTGTATATATATTATATATAAAAGATGAATAATTTTATCTATTTTATATATTATACATAAAAATTATTACGTATAATTTAAAAAACTTATTTATTTACATATAATTTAATGAAATAATGTTTTTTCGTTATCATTTGATAAGTTTTACAAATTTAATTTAATATTAGTATTGATATTTTAACATACATAGACGTTTAAAGCTTAAATTATGAACTACGTTATTAAATTTCATATCATTGATTTATAAATGGGTTACCCGATTTCCCGCGGTTTCCCCGCGTACCCGATGGGGATCCCTGTTTAGTCCCCGCGGTTTTTCTAAACGGGGACGGTATTTGCATTCCTCGCCCCGTTGCCATCCTTATCTGTGAATGTCATTGATCACTGAAAACCCATCGGTCAACATGAACTATGTCAACAACTTTTATTGATTCCAAGAATATACTAAAACAGAATCCAAGAGTATGAACTAAATCAGAAATAGAAACATAAACAAAATCGATTCAAGATAAAATTGAACCATATCTAGATTAGAGAAAGGATGCAAGGCAGAGCTTCGGCATGGCCATCACCCAAACCGCACATCTAGAAAATATTATTAAGTATAAATTCTAGGAAGTTGCTAAAACCCAAGTACAAGTACAAATTACATTATTCTGAATCACAAAGAAACAACTTTAGAGGATAACAACGCGAAACCGTCATCACATAAATCATGTAAAAAATGATTTAGTTGTTTAACTTGATAAACATAGAAAACGTTATTGATTAGAGCAAACCTCTTTATATAACACCCATCTGCCTGCAAACGATTTCTCCATCCATCTACTGACACCCATCTGCCTGCAAACGATTTATATAACCCTACTTTACGTTTCACCGTCATTTCCAAGCTTTCCATTAGAGGCTCATTTTGAAAGCCTTTCAGTCATGGACGGAGAAAATGAAGACAATGATACTATTTGCGAGGAATTTTCACCGATTGTCGGTGAAGATTTATCGTCAACTGATGGTGATGGTGCCCATGCTGTGCAGCAAGGTCTACAACACCCAACGCATCCTCTGTAAATATGTAATCAAATAGCAGGCTCTTTACTCTTAGTCCATTCGCTGTTTCAAGTCTTCTATGAAAAAGGTAGAATCAAATTCATCAGTTACCAACAATGAGAATGTGATATTTATCTCAAAATTTGTCAAAAAAAGAGAGTTAAAAGAAATGAGTGACATTATCATAGACTGGTTAGAGAGAAGGGGTTGGAATGAAAAGTGAAACAAATTTATTATATCTATTATATAAATGCATTTCTCATTATGAATTCAACCTTTTTTTTCGTTCATTCATACTATTCTATTATATAAATGCATTTCTCGTTATGAATCCAAAAAATTTTTTCGTTCATTCATACAATTTTTTCTAAGTTTTTTTTCCCGGTTCTGTAAATTTCAACAATTAGAATTCTGTTATGACTGGTAAATCGGATTTTTTTAAAACAGGTTCCTATAACCATTTCCAGTTTCCACCCTAATAGCACAACTGTTTAAAGATATTTAAGCATTGTATCTATTATACCCTTGTCAATGGCGGTTTCTTTAAATTTGCAATATGACAAATAAACTTAATCAAGCCATGCTGTGTAGAATGCTATTACTTTCAGAGAAAACCAAAATTTACCATCTGGCACAAAAAACGTAAAAAATAGCCAAAAACTATATAAATGAACTTAGAACAAAAACAAAAACAAAAACTATAAAACCTGTGAATTTTGTGTTGTTTACACTAAAATAACCAAAAAAAAACACCCACAAACCATTTTGATAAACCTAATCACATAAACCAAATACCATATAATACGATATACATGGATATTCTAAAAACGCCAATGCAACATACCACACATCGCAGGCATAATTGAGTAATACAGAAGAACTGCAATTAAGATAATACAGTAGTACCTATGACCATAGTTGCTATAGACCACCAAACGCTTCAACCAGCAGCAGCAACACGCTACAGAAGATAACTACTTGATTGCTTGTTGGATTTTCACATCAGGCTTCTCCATCTGTTTGACCAAACCCAGAGCTTTACCTACTTACGAATCAGAGCTTCAATTTCCACATTCAATAACAAGAAATGCCGACACAGTTCTCACCGGAACAAATCAATAGAATAACTTTAGATAAAGCTTACAAACACAATCTACCTTGAATTTTTACACATTCAGAAATAAGTAACAACAAAAACAAACAACTTCGTCCTTCAACTACAGAATTTTTTCAACTGCTAACCACGATTCAACAAGGTAAAGACATTAACCAACATTTTGTTTACAGCCAATACGTATATAATAAAAGAAATTCATAATTATATTTTTGTAATGGGCAATTGTCTTGTGAAACACTTGTTAAAAGATGATCGGCATGACTACTAATGCAACGAAAAGATTGCTCAAATTGGAATGATGTATTTTCTATGACGAATATGATAACTTAAAGACAGTCTTGACATTCTCGTAAAACTTTTGTAAACTTGACATTCTCGTAAAACTTGACATTCTCGTAAAACTTATGTAAACTTGACATTCTCGTAAAACTTATGTAAACTTGACATTCTCGTAAAACTTTTGTTCACGGACTTAAATTTTTTAACTTTTAAAACAAGTTAGTACGGACTTAGCCCTGATAAGTTCATACGAACTTAGCTAAGAACTTATCCCTGATAAGTTCTAACGAACTTAGCTTAGAACTTATCCCTGATAAGTTCTTACTAACTTAGCTTTGAACTTATCCCAGATAATTAGCTTTGAACTTATCCCTGATAAGTTCGTACGAATTTAGTTTTGAACTTATTCTAAAACTTATTCTAGAACTTAATCTAGAACTTATTCTAGAACTTATTTCTAGAACTTGTTCTAGATCTTATTCTAGAACTTATTACTAGAACTTATTATGATAGTCTAGAACTTACCATGCAAATGTAAACATCATACACAATCATGATATCAATAACAAAACTAGACTGCTGTCGTTACACTGGATGTACCAACACTTTTATCTTTATTCAATATCACAGATCATAAAGTACTAAAGTTTGAAACTCTATTTTTAAATTTAGAGTAAATTACAGAAATGATCCCTGTGGTTTGTTCAAAATTATGGAAATGGTCCTTCAACTTTCAAAGTTGCATTGACAGTCCTTCAAACCATTTTTCGCTTTTATAAATGGTCCCTCATGCTATTGTTTTTTAAAAATGACCAATATACCCTTTCATTTTTAGTCCATTAATATTATAGTTATTCACTTTTAGTCCATATGCTAGCTTTTTGTATTCTATGTTGAATTTTTTTATTTGAGACTTTATTATTTTATTTTTAATTTTTAATTCTAAATAGTACATAATTCATTATGATTCGATCAAATTTAATTAAATTAAAATTTATTAATTCATGATTAACTATCTACTCTCTCTATAATTATATGTAATTTATTAATACTACTGATATGATTAAAAATTATCTTGTCATTATTAATTAACCAGTGTTGTCATAAATTTAATTTTTTTATTAAATTTCTAATCTTTTGTCATATATGTAGAATCTAGATTGTATATTTATAATACATATTTGTTGTTTGTCTTTAATTCCAAATAGTGAAATAACATGAAAACCATGAACTCAATCTTTTGATTGTTTACTCGGTCGATATAGAAAATAAAACTTGCATTTTCAAAACATATAAAAAAAAATTATACTTCAATAAACAATATATATTCATTTCATTTTGTTGAAAAATAGCAAAATAAATAATTGTACAAATTATTTATTCCAGTTTATCGTTTTTTATTCATGGAGTACTTTTTATTGAACTAACACTATCTAAAACTAAAATTTTTCACGTATATAATTGGATTGCATTTCGATTAAGCCATGTATATGTTTATATATTAATTAATTTTGGTAAATGTTAATGTCATTGGGTTTTAGGTATTTGGTGTCAATCAATATAGGCTTTTTGAGACTAAGTTGGTTGATATTTTTGTAATTAAAATTTTGATTTCGTTTTCATCACACACACACACATAAATATAAAAGAGATTAATATTAATATATAAATACGTAACCAAGTTTGGCATATGTTATTAAAATTATCAAAAAAAAAGAGAAAGAATAAGTATTGCTAAAAGAAAATATTACCAATAAAGGAAATAAAAAATGTGCAAAAAACAATAGAACAAAATGTTTTATTGAATTATAATAAATTTTTGGGATAATTGTGCAAAAAAACCCCCAACTTGTCAGCTTTTTGTTATTAAAATCCCAAATCATATTTCATTGTATAGAAAACCCTAAACTAAATAAAAATCAGTAGATCAAGGTTTTATCAATGGGTAGCCGGTTGAAACCGGTTATTAATCCTACGTGGATCTGCAAATAACCTACGTGGAATAAATTTTAATTGTTGAATGCGTTTGTCAAGTATTACACATCATTTATACCCCCGTTGATAACTTTTAATTGTAATTTTTAAACAGGATTACATCATCAACGAGGTTTAAATGAAGTGTAATACTTGGCAACCGGTTTCAACAAATATAATTTATTACACGTAGGCTTTTTACCGGCCCACGTAGGATTAATAACCGGTTTCAAGCGGTTAATCGTTGATGAAAACTTTGATTTACTGATTTTGAGTTAATTCGGGGTATTCTATGCATACGAAAATGGTTTGGAGTTTTAACCACAAAAGGCTGACAAGTTAGAGGTTTTTTGCGTAATTATCCCTAATTTTTTTGTCCAACCCCTATTTTGTAATGGAAGACAAAGAGTCAATGTCATGAATTTTTTTACACATGCATCGATAGGGTTATAAACCAACATTCTGTCGAACGGTTCGCTAAACGTGAGGTTCGTTTACAACCCTATATATAGGTCTATGTATGTATGTTTTTAGATGATGTACGATAAATCTATAGATGACCAGATAAATATTTAGGTTATACGAATATACGTTGCATATTTGGTAACAAGGTTAAATGCTATTACATTAGTTTTTTGAAGAGCAAAAGGATGCAAGGCAGAGCTTCGGCATGACCATCACCCAAACCGCACATCCAGAAAATTTTATTAATTATAAATTCTAGCAAGTTGCTAGAACCCAAGTACAAGTACAAATTACATTTATCCTACTGAATCACAAAGAAACAACTTTAGAGGATTACAACATCATTCAATCCAATTAAGAGAATACATCTTGGCTCTATACTTCATCCACAAAAAAAAAAAAAAAAAAAAAAAAAAAAAAAAATTGATTGTATCTCATCTTCAATTAACGAACTACTGAATTTGGCCCCGTTAAATACCACCTTGTTCCTTGCTTTCCAAATACACCATAGAACACATCAACGAGATTTAAATGAAGTGTAATACTTGGCAACCGGTTTCAACAAAAAGAATTATTACACGTAGGCTATTTACCGGTCCACGTAGGATTAATAACCGATTTCAAGCGGTTAATCGTTGATGAAACTTTGATTTACTGATTTTGAGTTAGTTCGGGGTATTCTATGTATACGAAAAATGATTTGGGGTTTTAATCACAAAAGGATGACAAGTTAGAGATTTTTTGCGCAATTATCCCTACTTTTTTTGTAACCCCTATTTTGTTATGGAAGATAGAGTCAATGTCATGAATTTTTTCACACATGCATCGATAGGGTTATAAACGAACATTCTGCCGAACGGTTCGCTAAACGACATTAGTTTTGTTTTTTGAACAACAAAAGGATGCAAGGCAGAGCTTCGGCATGACCATCACCCAAACCGCACATCCAGAAAATTTTATTAAGTATAAATTCTAGCAAGTTGCTAGAACCCAAGTACAAGTACAAATTACATTTATCCTACTGAATCACAAAGAAACAACTTTTAAGGATTACAACACCATTCAATCCAATTAAGAGAATACATCTTGGCTCTATACTTCATCCAACAAAAAGGATTGATTGTATCTCATCTTCAACTAACGAAATACTGAATTTGACCCCGTTGAATACCACCTTGTTCCTTGCTTTCCAAATACACCATAGAACACATCGTACTGCAGTTTTTAGAAAATTCCTTCCCTTTTTAGAGATCCCCAAAGCATTTTTTTATAACTTGATAAACATAGAAAACGTTATTGATTAGAGCAAATCTCTTTATATAACACCCATCTGCCTGCAAATGATTTCTCCATCCATCTACTGAAGACCATCTGCCTGCCTGCAAGTCTCTTTATATAACCCTACTTTACGTTTCACCGCCATTTCCAAGCTTTTCATTAGAGCCTCATTTTGAAAGCCTTTCAGTCATGGACGAAGAAAATGAAGATGATGATACTATTTGCGAGGAATTTTCACCGATTGTTGGTGAAGATTTATTGTCATCTGATGGTGATGGTGCAACAAGGTCTACAACACCCAACGCATCCTCTGCAAATATATAATCAAATGGCAGGCTCTTTACTCTTTATCGAATTCGGTTCTTGATGGCTTTACTCCGACAAATCCATTCGTTGTTTCAAGTCTTCTATGAAAAAGGTAGAATCAAATTCATCAGTTAGAATTGTCTTGTAATACCAAGTTACCAACAATGAGAATATGATATTTATCTCAAAATTTGTCAAAAAAGAGAGTTAAAAGGAATGAGTGACATTATCATAGATAGATATAGTTTAAATTTTATTTTATTTCTATTTACAAATTAATCACTTTAATTATATTATATATTTATTTTTAACTAGAAAACTTTTATAATACACATGACATTTCCTGGTTAATCCAAGTGACAACCTAATTAAGTGTCATGTCACATTTAATTATTCATTTAATAGGATAGATAAATTATATTTTTTAGACGAGTTGCAATGCACCAGATATAAAATCTCGTTTCGATACATGAATAAATATAAGTTGTATTTTTTAAACATGTAAATCCCTCCATCTCATATTTATATCATACTACAATTATCTAATATGATTGATTGACAAATTTTTTTATTTATATTTCAGAAACTCCCCCAAACCAACATTTTCTATGTTCCCAAATGTTACATCCTCACCCCTATTTATAGAGATTGATAACATTCTAGAATCATCTGCATAATCATACCAAGGAGGGTTGCAGAATAATCTAAATTAGTTTTGAGTTGTCGATTGTGTGCTAGAATTTTCTACCACCTTCCACAATGTTCTAGAACATCTTATAACATTCTAGATGACTCCATAACGTCCTACAAAATGCTTATTGTGTCATAAATAATAATATATTTATTATAATTGTAGCATAAAAGTTTCGGGTTAAATAACATTTTTGCAATATGATATTTAATAATACTAATCAAGTAATATTAAAATAACTTGAAGTGGAAAAAACATATATATTTTTTATCTAAAAACAATTAGGTTAGGTTTATTATATTTAAGGCCCGATTGTCAAACATAATAATAATAGTTTTGTATTTTACTGCTAATAATCATATTATTTAAAATTTTATCATAAATAGAATGAACTTATATATTTTAATCGTTTATAGCCATGAGCCAAATCGGTTTAGCAGTACACCAACAACTTACTTAGTACTAAATATAGCAATATTCTTATTTCATATTATTACCAGTTGTACAAACTACAACGTAGGGGTGTAAACGAGCCAATCCGAGCCCGAGCCCGTTAAAACTCGAATTCGACTCGTTTAAAAGTATCAGGCTCGAGCTCGAGCTCGGCTCGTGAATAATTATACAAACTTGAGCTCGACTCGTTTATTATATATATATATATATATATATATATATATATATATATATATATATATATATATATATATATATATATATATATAAATTAGTTTTTTATAATCTATTTATATATTTATATGCTTTATATTTATTTAATCTATATATTTATTAATTTACATTGGAGGCTCATTTAAGCTCGCAAACTCGATATGTGAAGCTCGGGCTCGAGCTCGTTAGTAAATGAGCTCATATTTAGGCTCGAACTCCGCTCGGGCTCGTTTAACTTGAGCTTTTAGCGAGTCGAGCTCGTTCTCATTTACACAGATTCATTAGGAAGCATGACAGACTTAGACTTAGATGGTTTGATAATGGACTACATGTTTTTCAACCTGCTTCAATCGAAGCTTCCTTTCTTTTTGATAGTTAATTTGACCATTGGTATGAAAAGTTGGAGGCTGGAAAGCTTCGATGTCAAATGTGTTTCGTTGAAGAGATTGTCCCTAACGCTCACAGACATACAAGTTTACGCTCCAAAATTACATTTTTTCAACTACCACCGCGATACAATGCAGTCTCTTGTTTCCCTCCATCACTCCTAAGCAAATCAAGTGAGATATCTGAAGACTGATCATTCTTTTTTCTTCAGGATGCGGTACAAACTCATGTTATCAAGCGAGTTTGACGTTGAATTAGTAACAATGTAAAGGGGAAGTTTGATTTTGCAGTGCCATTAAACATAGATGATTTTGCCTTAAGGGAGGCTGTAGTTGTTTGTATGCTATTTAGGAATTTCGGTATAAGGTTATGTTTGCAGGATTGGACCGAGTGAAGTGAAGTATATCTATGAATTTGAAGCTTTCGTATTTCATTGGATTTATAATCGTCTTAGAGGATTCAAGCTAGATTGGTTGGTTTGGTGCTACAGTCCAGCTAGAAGATTCGATTTCGCTAAAACAAGATATTGTCTACATTTCGTGGGGAGCAAAATTGTATTGCTAAAGTTGATAGGATCATAGCTGGAATTTCGCAATTGATTCTGGTGAAGCAAGGCAGAAAGTCGATAGTTTGTTCTATTGGTTTCTGATAGATTGATCGCACGAGTATATCAATTTGGTTTGGTCGATCACCCAAGTTTCCTTTCCTCATTTCTGAAGCAAGTTTACTGGTTTTGAATTGGGTAAATGCTTATTCTTTGGCTTTGTCCTTTTTGAAATTTGTTTAGGCTAGGCTGTTTTTTTTTTCTTTGGTTATAATGGGTTTGTACATGGCAATCTATGGATTTCGGAGCTCTTGTACTTGTAATTACAATATAGTCTCTTAAATATATTAAACAGTAAATTGGACTATTTAATACTCAATTTTAATAGGTAAAGTGCATATTGTGAATAACAAAACAAACTTATTGGTGAGAAATTAAAATAAATAATACGAATGAAATTGAATTTGACATGAATTTCATTTTAATGCACTGATGCACAAAGTATACATGTTAAATGCAGAAAGTTTTTATTTGTCTAAATTCAGATTTTATTTTGACCGTGAAACCCTACAAAATTGAGGAACCCTGTGCGATCGAGCCTCTCTCGCACACACTAAAACAGGCACTTGTGTTTGTGGTTAGTTCAAGTTTTGTTGTGAGTTCAAGTTGGGTAATGTTTTCGAGTTCAAGTTCTTTTTTTGGTTATAACATTTGTGACCTTCAAATGGTTACAGATTGGAATTGTTTAAGTTCGTTTTGTATATTTATTATTGCATAATAAAATGTTGCTTTTCAAAAAGAATAAATTATGATTGTAGGATATCTTTATGAACGATGGTGTAAAATAACATTAAATAGTACATTCACTTGGTTTTCAATGGCAAAAGCATCATACTCGAACAAATTAAGTATCACAGTACATAACATAAATTGAATTATTAATGAAAGTATGTAACTATTACATGTCATTAAACCATTAGGAAAAATGCGCCGGCCTTATTTAATCCAACTGTACTTATTCTTTATTTCTGTAGATCCACTTCATGTTTCTATCCATGACGAAGAATGGGGAGTTCCGGTCTTCATAGACCGTAAACTATTTGAGCTACTTGTTTTGTCAAAAGCATATGCAGAACTTACTAGCCGCAAGGCACACTGCTCCGCTCCCTGCTGATGAGACCAAGACGATGGTGTTCTCTCTCTTTGCCGCTCTCTCTCTTTATCACTCTCTCTGAAATGAATTGCAAATAACCGGCTGAAAATTAGAGAGGTAACCGGTTACACACATAAATTGCATTAAATGATAGGTCTAGGTTAGTAGGATCCAATTATTGGACAAAATAAAATAAAAATGTTGTAATAAAAAAAAAGAGAGCAAGTATCTTGCTATTTTCATGCAATTTGCCCTTTTATTCAAGAAGTCAGCAATAAAAAATGGTGCTATACTATTATACTAACAATGTGAAATGTGATGATTTTCTGAAATAGTCAAAGGGTTTTTGAAGTTATATTTACACCAAGGTTACTCCAGCAAAACCGCACGGAAACATTACCCCGCATAAAATCTAAAATGCAAGTAAACATGACCCAGGTGGGGTTCGAACCACCAACCTTCCCAAAGTCCATTACAATAATCTTATTTGTCTCTTCACTAACAAATCATTCAGCTCTCTCTCTCTCTCTCTCTCTCTCTCTCTCTATCAGTGTACCACCCTAAGTAAACTGGATATAACCACCCTAATGACAATATAACTTACTTGATCAAGATTTTTAAGCATTTTATCTATTATACCCTCGTCAATGGCAATCAATTTCTTTAAATTTTGCAAGTGATAATATGACTCACTTATTCAAGGTACGCTGTATAATAATATAACTTACAGAGAGAACCAAAATTTACCATCAGGAACTAAAATTGCAAAAAATAACCAAAAAAATACATAAATGAACCAAAATTATAAAACCTCTGAGTTGTGAAACAACAAAAAAAAAAACCACAAACCATCTTGATAAACCTACTCACATAAATCAAATACCATATAATACGAAAAAACCAATCCACACACATCGCAGGCATAATTGAGTAATACAGAAGTACTGCAATTAAGATAATACAGAAGTACCTATAACCATAGTTGCTTACGAGTCGCTTAAACCACCAAACGCTTCAACCAGCTGCAGCAACACGCTACAGAAGATAACTACTTGATTGCTTGTTGGATTTTCACATCAGGCTTCTCCATCTGTTTGACCAAACCCAGAGCTTTACCTACTTACGAATCAGAGCTTCAATTTCCACATTCAATAACAAGAAATGCCGACACAGTTCTCACCGGAACAAATCAATAGAATAACTTTAGATAAAGCTTACAAACACAATCTACCTTGAATTTTTACACATTCAGAAATAAGTAACAACAAAAACAAACAACTTCGTCCTTCAACTACAGAATTTTTTCAACTGCTAACCACGATTCAACAAGGTAAAGACATTAACCAACATTTTGTTTACAGCCAATACGTATATAATAAAAGAAATTCATAATTATATTTTTGTAATGGGCAATTGTCTTGTGAAACACTTGTTAAAAGATGATCGGCATGACTACTAATGCAACGAAAAGATTGCTCAAATTGGAATGATGTATTTTCTATGACGAATATGATAACTTAAAGACGGTCGATAAATAAACATACCCGCATGGTGTGATTGCTGAATCCAAACTTGCTAGTTTGTTATAATTTATATCAAGTGGATGGAAAGATATAAGCTGTCGGTGCCTTGAGCAACTTAATTTGGTGTCGATTTTGAACTCCTGAGACTGCATCGATGGATGGTGTGCTTACGTGGATCCTTCATCCATTCCTTGAAACGCTATGGAATAAATTGATTCCAAGCGATTCAAGAAATATAATATGGTTGTTTTGCAGTTTTTTTAAACTCAAAGAGAAAAAAGAAAGGAAAAGAAAGGAAAAGAAAGAAAGAAGAAGCAAGACACCAGACACAGACATGAAGGGAGAGTCGGGCAAACCCCCGTACCATCTCCCTTCAACCAAACAAAACATGTAGTTTTATTAGACTTTTGAGTTTTGACCTGCCAAGCAAGCGCACCTGACATGGCAAAGGCCGACTCACAACATGAAACATCACGCACGCAACAACAACTACATCTAACCAATAAAACCTCTCGCCTCTCACATCAGACAACTTTCTGCATACTCTTGTTTACATCTACATAATATCATGCCACTCACATGGGCGATATCAATCCATCAGAACCTGACATTTCGAAAGCATCTACACCGATCAAGAACCTGATTTCTGAAGCACGGTATTACAAGAATCCGCATGGACGATTACTTCAGATAAAGCTCGTGGCAGATGGTAGACTTGTAACTTGAATTTCCATCAATCATCATGAACCATACAAAAAGAAACACCACGAACACGACCTAATAAACATAATCGAGTTAAATCTGATTAAACAGATAATAGGGGGAGAATCAAGGTAAGTATACAGATCCACAATTCCGTACCAACAAATCCATAGAGCCGCTGCAATAAACCACACCTACAAGAGAGAAAACGGCAATTAAACTAAATTTAATGATGAAAACGAAAATCGAACCGATGCATCCATGTGATGCGACGCAAGCAACATACCTCATCCACAAGAAACGGCGTACCGGAATCCTCAATTCCGATGAGCGAAAAGATGGCCGATAACAACAGAACCGGCTTCACATGATAAAATCATAACCAAATCGTAGATCAGAGACCAATCCATCCGATTATACAAATATAATCGGAAGAAATTGCAGCGGTCGAAGTAGATCTAAGAAAATCGATAACAGAACTATTCATCATTCTTGGAGAAAAAGGCAGAGGAAACGATCAATGTGATAAGAAGGGGTATTTATTGACCCTACGATACGATCCAACGGTGGAGATGAGCGTGTGATGGATGTTTTCAGCGGTCAGATTTTAGCGAGGAAAAAACGGAAATAAAAATAACTGACGGCCCTGGGGAGAAGATTCCAGAGGCCGGGTTAGGCGACTTTGCAAACTTGGGTTTAATCCTTACGGAAAATCGCTTAAAATAACAATTTTTATTATTATTATAATAATCTTATAAATTTTGTTTCATATGAATTAAATTAATTTTTAGTTAACTTTCTATTAAAACATTTAACTAGTTTATAATTCACGTATTAAATAAATATTTTTAATTAAATTTATTTATATAAAATGTATATGAGTAAAAATAAAAACGTACAAAAATAATAATTGTGTTTATTTTTTTATTATTTACAGATCAAAAAAATAGAGTATATTTATCTTTTTTAAAAATATTAAATTGTATTTATCTTTTATTTTTTATAAGTTGTAATTAACTTTTTGGTGAACGTAGAGGTGACACGTGACATTTGATATTTTCCTTTATTATATATATTAATAATAATTTCCACAACTAATTCAAAATTTTACATTTGGATCTAATTATGATTATTATGGATAATAATGATAGATATTTATTTTAGGAAAATATTAATTTAAAATGTTACAATGTCTAATTTATTACTAATTACCATTGATTTCTTTCCATCCAATGGTCCAGAAACTCTAAGTGGTTTTCTTATTTTATATAGTATAGATTGGTAAACAACAAATAAGTTGTTATTTCAAACAATATATTAAATGGTAAAAAAAAAATAAAACTGATTACCATAATAATAAAAAAATTAAAAAAGTAGCTTGTTATTTCAAGCAATAAACTCTATGTATAACCCTTTATCGGTGAACTTTTGTTATTTGCCGGTTAATTGATATAATCGAGAATAAACAAGGAGTTAGTCCATTATTCGAGACAAAATTTGTGAGATTACTATAAAAAAAAGAAGAGAAAAGTTGTTTGATAATTTGAGCAATTCTCTCATCCTAATTTGACGGTGAATTGACTATTATGTCCATGACCATGTATGTTGAAAATCATGTGTAAAAGGGTGTTTGGTTTTTGCATTATGATACAGATTATTATATTATTATTTTAGGCCACAGATAGTTGTTGGCGAGGATGCCAAACAAAATTGCAGTCATGTCAGCGCCACATCAGCTTTGTCATCCTTTGTCATTTTGATGGCGTGGATGTCAACTTGCCATTCTTTTTTATTTTCATTTGAAAATTAAAATAAAAACATTGAAATAAATTAATAATATTAAAATTAAACAAGAACATTAAATTTTAAAAATAAAATAAAAACATTAATCTATTAAATTAAAATAAAAACATTAAAATGAAAACTAAACTACGTGAAATCTTGGTCCGAATATTCGTTTTCAAAATCATCAACTGGATCAACGTTAAGCTCAATGTTTTGAACACCCCAAATATATTCAATGTTTTTTTTTTTTTTTTGAGAATTTGAAATGATAAAAATGAAAGAATTTATATAATATTTTGGTTGTGTTAAGTTGAGAAAATTGAAATGATAAGTGTTTGTATATAAAAAGTACTTATATATATATATATATATATATATATATATATATATATATATATATATATATATATATATATATATATATATATAGACTAAGGATCTTTTGTGAACACTTTATTCGTTGTGAACATTGTGAACAACCATAAAATAGTTTTTGAATCTTATCAATCTTGTTGAAAATACTACCGAACCCTTCTATTAACTCATTAATCTTATTGGATCCTATGGATTTTATTGAATCCAATTAATATGTCGAATCTCATGAATCTTGTTGAATCTTATGCATCTTGTGCATCTTGTTATAAAAAGTACGTACTATGAACCTTTTGAATGTTCTGAATCTTAAATAGACACTTCTATGAATCTTTTGAATCATACGTATCATATTACAAACACTTGTTGATATATATGAATGATTATATGTATTTTTTTTATTTGTTCACAACGTTCACAACGAATAACTTGTTCACAATGGATCCCATCCCTATATAGATATATATATATATATATATATATTGAAATGAAGATGGAGAGGGAGTGTGGCTCGGCATTTGAATGCCGATGCCGAGAAATTGTTTGTCGATGCCATGGACTCGGGGTGGTGTTCCAACTCGGTACTATGACAATGCCATGCAATGTCGACGCTAGTCATATAATAGCGTTAATAATTGGTTTAAAGTGTTTAAATTGTAATTATTGATAAGTGATTATTTGTGTTTAAAACTAATCGTACCACGTATTTTCATAAGTTAAAAATGTAAATTATTTGTTTAATAAATGAACAACATATGTTGATTAAAAACAAAACCCACAATACATTTATAGTTTCCAAATTACGTTTTTACATTTATAAGTTTTAGAGTAAATTGCAAAAATGGTCCATGTGATTTAATCAAAATTATGGATTTGGTCACTGGTCTTTAAAAATTGCGTAAATGGTCCCTAAAAACACTATTTACTTGCAAAAATTGTCCCCCTTTCTATTAACTTTTTTTAAATGACGGTTTTGTCATTTTCTCAATAACAAATTTGGTCCCTCAACTATGTAATGTATTTTCAGTTTTAGTCCTTATCATAAATTTCTACTTTTTGTTTAAATATTAAATGTTAACTTAAAATTTTCATTGTTATTATTATTATTATTTATTTATTTTTAAAATATATTTATTTTATTATTAAATTTATTATTATTTTTACCTTTATATTTATTTAATTTAAGTCACTTTTATATATCCAATTTATTAATTAAAGTTTTATTTATCTTACGTTTATTTGTAAAAGACTAAATTACATAAATGGTCCCTGTGGTTTATATGAAATTACGGTTTTGGTCCCTGAAATAATTTTATTACACCACTTGTCCCTAAAATCGAAAAGTTGTAACATTTTGGTCCCTGAAACTAACGGCGGTTAACTTGAGCCGTTAGTTTCAGGGGCATTTTCGTCCTTTTGAATTTCAGGGACCATTTATGTACATATCATACTTTCAGGGACCAAAATGTTACTTTCTTTTTATAATTTAATTTAATTTTCATAATTTTCATATATATATTTTGTATTTCTTTCTTTTTATAAATTAATTATCCAAATATAACATTTTATTTTTTATTCCTTTTGTTTTAATTATTAATTTTTATTTGTATATTTATTGTTATTATTAAGGTTAGCTTTTTTTATGTATTACTATAATTATTTATTTAAGATTATATATGATATACATGGTTCGATTTTTTCAATTATTTATTGAATCCAAATATTTTCTTTTTTTCATTTAAGAAAAATAAAAATTAGTTGTAGTTTTTTTTTCGTTCGGAAAATCTAAAATCGAAATGATTTATTTTTTTTCTCCATTTAAAAAAGTTAAAATAAGGAAGTGTTGAATTTTTTTCATTTGGAAAAAGAATAAAATCTAAATGGTTCGTAGTTTCTTCATTGCAAATAGTTAATAAAATTTTTATTTCTAAATGGTCTGAAAAAATCAAGAATTGGAATGGTTAATCGCTTTTTAGTAATAAAAAAAATTAAATTCTGAATGATTTGTTGTTTTTTATTAAAAAATCAAAGTTTTATTGATTTTTTATCTACGTTTAATTAAAAATAAGAATCATTTTTTTATTTGAAAAAATCAATAATTGGAATGGTTTATAGTTTTTTAGTAAAAAATAAATAAATTAAGAATGGTTATTTTTTTATTTTAATTTTTTGATCAAAAAACGATGAATCATTATGATATTTGATTTTTTCAAACAAAAAACCATTCGGATTTTTAATTAAACGTAGATAAAAAAATCAATAAAACTTCAATTTTTTCAATAAAAAACAACAAACCATTCGAAATTAATTTTTTTTTACTAAAAAACGATTAACGATTCTAATTCTTGATTTTTTCAAACCATTTAAAATTAACTTTTTTATCAAGTATTTGCAATGAAGATACTACGAATCATTTTGATTATATTTTTTTTCCAAACGAAAAAAAGCTTCAACACGTTCTTATTTTGAACTTTTTTGAATGGATAAAAGAAATAAATCATTTCGATTTTAGATTTTCCGAACGAAAAAAACTACAACTAGTTTTTATTTTCTTAAATGAAAAAAAATAGAGAAAGATTTGGATTCTCAATAAATAATTGAAAAAAATGAACCATGTATATCATATATAATCTTAAATAAATAATTATTGTAATACATAAAAAAAGCTAACCTTAATAATAACGATAAACATACAAATGAAATTAATAATTAAAACAAAAGGAATAAAAAATAAAATGTTATATTTGGATATTTAATTTATAAAAAGAAAAAAATACTAAATATATATATGAAAACTATGAAAAAATTATAAAAAGAAAGTAACATTTTGGTCCCTGAAAGTATGATATGTACATAAATGGTCCCTGAAATTCAAACGGACGAAAATGCCCCTGAAACTAACGGCTCTAGTTAACCGCCGTTAGTTTCAGGGACCAAAATGTTACAACTTTTCGATTTTAGGGACTAGTGGTGTAATAAAATTTCTTTCAGGGACCAAAACCGTGATTTCATATAAACCACAGGGACCATTTATGTAATTTAGTCTTTGTAAAAATATTTACACATTTTTATCTTTTATATGTTTGCATCTAATTATAGAATTATCTTAATATTTATTTATTTAATTATAATTTCTATGACAAAATAATAAACTTAGGGACAGTTTAATTTAATTATTTTATTATGTATAGTGGCGCTCAACCTATCGTTTATTCTAATTATTTTGGGGTTTTATTCATTTTGATTTAAATATTTTATTGTAATACATTTTACTAATTTATTCGTTTTATTATTGATTATTTTGTTACATTAATATGTTTCTATTTTTATTCTGATTATTTTATTACATTGATATGTTTGATTTAATTATGATATATACAAACCAAAATGTCTCTAACTAAACAAAAAGTATACAATCCAAAATGTATACATCTCGTTAAATCAAAACATATAAATGTTATGTTAAGTTTATATAGTTTATAGGGTAAATTACATATTTCGTCCCTGTGGTTTATAGTAAATTATGGATGTGGTCCTTTGACTTCTGAAATTACAACTGAGATATCTATGGTTTGCGTTTTGTTTTGGAATCAGTCCTTCGCCCTAACACCGTTAGTATCTCACCGTTAATTTAGGTCATGTGCGGTTCACATGAGGGCAATTTCGTCATTTAACGTGTTCCCTCTTCATTTAATGCAACTAATCATGCATGTCAATCAAAAACGTCCCTCTCTCTCTTACATCTTCTCACTCATAAACCCTCTCTTCATATTCCATATCATCTGTAATCCTTGTAGTATTCGTGAGAAAGGTGAGCTACGTTCATCAGAGTAATCGGAAGTGAATAAGCTACAATCATCCAGGTGCAACCATGTGGGAGATTCGTTCTCGTACTCGTCATTTCAACCCAACTGAAGCATACGGTATTGTTTTCTTCATGAACTGTACTCCTCTTAACAATATACTTTGTTTTCAAAGAAAGATTGATATTAGCAATATATAGTTATTATCGTGTATTTGTTTGACACCAAGTTTTTATTTTTTTTGATGAACAGAGCATTCTGAAAACTTGTTTTCATTGAGGATTAATCATGGGGGAAAGTTTAGCAAGTTTCCTGGTAGAACTTATATTAACGGTAAAATAGATTATGTTGATGAAGTAGATAGTGACAAGTTCTCAGCTATTGAGTTAATATATATGCTGGAAGAGTTAGGGTATGTTGGGCAAGAACCAATATTCTATCATTTTAGGAAGCCTGATTCAGATTTGGATTTTGGTCTTTTACCTTTAGGCAATGATCAAGATGTGATGAACATGGTTAAATATGTTGCAATGTATAAGACCATTGATGTGTACACTGAACATGAGGGGACAACATTGCATAGTTATTTCATTTCCCCACAAAAATCCTCTGTGTTGATAGAAGAAATTAATGATGCATATCCTACATATGGAGAAACAAGTGTTTCTAATCGTGGTCAAAGTTTGTTGATGTTGGATTGGGTAGACAAGGATACTGCCATTGAACCTCAAGTGGGGCAGAGCATGACAACAAATTCTGTGGAGGGTTCCACAATTGAACCTCAAGTGGGGCAGAGCATGGCAACCGATTCAGTGGAGGGTACCATAATTGAACTTCAAGTTGGACAGGATATGACAACAGATTCTGATTTGGGGGGTACCACACTAGATGAAATTCAACCTGAAATGGGTGGTCCTGAAATGGGTGGTCCTGAAATGGGGGGTCCTACATTAGATGATATTCAAGTTGATGGTAATTTTGGGGAAACAACTGATGATTATACGGTTCATATGGATGATGTTAGAGCATTGAGCCCTCAACATATGGTTGATACAAGTGGATTAAATGTTGAAGATTTTGATCCATTCTTTGATAGTAACTTAAATGAAGAGTATGTGACAGATGTTACTCACAATGTTATGGAAGAAAGTAACCCATTAGACAATGAAGGCAGTGATGATGATTTTATTGTGGATGAAGAGAATGTGCTTGAGGATGTAGAGGTAGATATGAGAGATTTCAACTTAAATGTTGACAGAGAGGTTGAGTGGGTTGAAGGAGCTCCACTTTCAGAGGCTGATGGAGCAATAACTGAAGATGTAGATGCAATTGACTTTGACGAATTTGATAGTGGATCAGGGGATGAGGACCAAACTGATTGGCTGAGACATAAGAAGCTAAAACAGATAAGGAAAAACAAACAAAGAGAGATCTTTAGGACTAATTTTTATGTTGGTCAAGTGTTTAGTAGTGGAATGGAAGTAAAGGAACTCATTAGAGAACACGCAATTGAGACTAGACGGGACTTGGTGATTGTTAAGAATGACAAAGTAAGGGTGAGGGCCACGTGTGCTGGAAGTTTACCTGTGTTTAGTAAGGGTGGTCAAAGTGAAGGGCAGAGTAGTATGGGTGGTGAATCTCAAGGGCAAAGTAGTAAGGGTGGTAAAAGTAGTAAGGGTGGACAAAGTAGTAAGGGTAAAAAAGTCATTCAAAATAAGGATGTGGACCAAGTGAAATGCCCTTGGGTTCTACATGTTTCCAGCTCAGCAGAAGATGATACATGGGTGGTCAAAACATTTATTGATGACCATAAATGTATGCAAAAAAGAGACCTTAAAGCCTGCACAGCTAGTTTTTTATCAAGGCAGATTGTGGAGACAGTAATGGCGAATCCAGAGATACCAACTTCAGCTCTTCAAGATCAACTTCAAAGGAAATATGAGTTAGGGATGTCAAAGATGAAGGTATTCAGGGCAAAAGCACTCGCAATCAACAAAATAAGAGGAGATTATAAGGAACAATATGCTGTACTGAGAGACTACGTTGAGGAGCTGCAAAACACAAATCCAGGCACAACAGTTAAATTAGAAGTCCAACCTGAACCTAACCCACATGTTGAAACAAGGATCTTCAAAAGGATCTATGTCTGTCTTGGGGCACTCAAGAAGGGTTTTAAAGCTGGGTTAAGGGATTTGCTAGGGTTAGATGGTGCCTTTATGAAGGGGCCATATCCTGGACAAATTTTAACAGCTGTTGGAGTGGACTCTAATAATGGTATATACCCAGTTGCGTATGCTATTGTTGAAGCAGAGAATATGAATTCTTGGACATGGTTCTTAGAATGTCTAGGTGATGATCTTGATTTAGTAGCCAACTCTAATTTCACTTTCATATCTGATAGACAAAAGGTAATTACAATTTCTGATACAATTTTCTTTCAATTTCACATTCATATCAATGGTATTTAACCAAATTATTTCATTATTCTTGGATAGGGTGTTATCCCAGCTCTGGCAAAAGTGTTCCCTGCTGCTGAACACAGATTTTGTGTTAGACACATTCATGAAAATATGAAGCAACAATGGAAAGGTGCAGCATATAAGGATCTGATATGGAGAGCTGCCACAACATCTACTGTCCCAGACTTTCAGAAGACAATGGATGCTCTGAAGAAACACAATTCAGATGCATATGAGTGGTTGAAGAAAATTGCACCTCATCATTGGACTAGATCCCATTTCTCTGGTAACATTACATGTTTTACAAAGTTTATATAATAATTGTCATGTACTTGCTTAATTTTGGTTCATTTTACTTTATAATGTTACAGGTAGGGCACATTGTGACATACTATTGAATAATCTATGTGAGACATTCAATAGCAAGTTGGTTGATGGTAGGGATAAGCCTATTATCACAGCCCTTGAATATATTAGGGAGTACCTTATGAAGAGAATAGTTAATGTTCAAAAATTGATAGAGAAAGCAGAAGGTCCATTAACACCAACAGCAACTAAATTGTTTGCTTCCATTCAGTCAGAAGCAAAAAATTACACAGTCCTTTGGAATGGGAGTGACAAGTACCAGGTTAAAGGCCCATGGAGTGAGCAATGTGTGGTGGACATGAAAGAAAGAGTTTGCTCTTGCAGGAGGTGGGAACTAACTGGCATGCCATGTAAGCATGCTGTGGCTAGCATATGGAACATGGCTGAAAATGGACAGCAAGTGGGCATACCTGAAGAATGGGTTCATCCTGCGTATTATTTACAAACTTGGAGGGAAGCATATAGTTTCAAAGTTGATCCTATCAAGGGGCCAAGCATGTGGCCAAAAAGTCAGTGTCCAAGTACCCTTCTTCCACCATTGCATCATAAACAAGTTGGACGACCAAAAAAGAAAAGAAAGAGGACTGATGAAGAGATCAGCCAAGATGCTGGAAACACGTCATTTGTGAAAGGAGGGAAACTGTCAAGGATGGGGAAGAGCATAACATGTGGTAAATGCAAGAAGAAAGGACATAATTCAAGAAGCTGCAAAGGCCAAGAAGATGTTGCTGGGTCATCACATGGTGGTGGAAGAAAGAAAAGTTCTGCTAAGCACAGTGGTAAAAAGAAAGGAGTTGCAGGTGAGTCAAGGGCAAAAGGAAGTAAGAAGTGAATTTGATTAGTTGTTGGTTATTATTATGTGAACAATTACCTTTTAGATTATGTATGTTTGTTGAACTTAGGAACTTCCTTTTGATGTATGATTCTGATCAAACAACTACTTTTGGGGGTTGTTATTACCCTACTTTTGATGCATGATTGTATGCCATGTAATGTTAAACAATGTTTTAGTAATCTATGGTTATTTATAATGCTTTGTACTATTTGAGTATGGTTTTGTTTACCTTCATTAAGTATGTACAGGGGAGATGCATTCCCTTCAATAAATTCATCAAAAAAAACGTTCATCAATTAAGCAACACCAAATAACTTCACAGTAGAAAGGTAGTCATATTAAAGCAAATTGATTACATAATTTGTTTACCAAACCAAAAACACTTGACCTTAAACTAACTTCAAAACATATCAGGTCAAAACACTTCAAAAAAGCAAATTGACCTTAAACTAACTTCAAAACACTTGACCTTTATAACATATCAGGTCAATTTACAATAAAGAGTACATAAATGAAAAAAACAACCCAGCTACAAACTAAATACAACTTGAGCCTAAGAGCCAAATCTTTGCTGGCATTCATTGAAGCTTCTGCGATGTTTTTGGACCTCAATAGTCCTGGAATAACTTCCTTAGCTCGATGACACATGGGTGGATCAATCCATCCATTAAAACCACAATTTGATCCCTGAAAAGAAAATATAACTCAAAATTAGGGCACAAACCTTACACATTTGAAAAATTATAGAAATAGAAATCACATTTCCAGAACAACAGTAGAATCGTCGTCCAGGATTGTTTGCTGTCCACGAAGTTTTAACAACCGTAGGGTTGCCACACATACAAATCACCATTAAAGGCCTTCAGTCGAGAGGGAAGAAGATGATGCAGTCGAGAGGGAAGAAGATGAAGCAGACGAGAGGGTAGAATCTTTTAAGGGGATTTCGCACGATTAGTTGCATTAAATGAAGAGGGAACACGTTAAATGACGAAATTGCCCTCATGTGAACCGCACATGACCTAAATTAACGGTGAGATACTAACGGTGTTAGGGCGAAGGACTGATTCCAAAACAAAACGCAAACCATAGATATCTCAGTTGTAATTTCAGAAGTCAAAGGACCACATCCATAATTTACTATAAACCACAGGGACGAAATATGTAATTTACCCTAGTTTATATGTTTTACTTAAAAATTACAGGTAATTCGAAATGTATTAACGATTCAAAATATTTAAGATAAAAATGAATCACATGTTAAGTTTATATATTTATTATTATAAGTCGAAATGTATTAACGTAACAAAATATTTAACTAAAAAGAATAAACGTTAACTTTATATTATTTTTTTTTAGAAATTATAATTAAATCAAAATGTAGTCAGTAACGAAATAGTTAAAACAAAATGAATAAAACACTAAAAATACTAAATTTCAAGTTAACGTATTAATATAACCAAATATTAAAATGAAAATGAAAAAAATATTGAATGTGAATACAAAAATATTGAAAAAAAAGATATTTAAATGTAAATGAATAAAACCCTTAGTTTATATATTTTCTTAAAAAATATAATTAAATCAAAGTATATTAATGTAATGAAACAGTAAGATAAAAACATATAAAAATAAAAATGTATAATAAATGAAACACAAGATAAATAATTTTTTAAATAATTAAATTGAATATATAAAGAAACATAAATAAAATATTCTAATGGGATAATTTTTAATAAATATAGAATTAAATATTTTAAAAAATAAAAATGTATAACTAATATTAATAATTGATTCTTTAAATTAGCATTTAAATTTTAAACAAAATTAAAAATTAATAAAAAGGACTAAAACTGAAAATAAATTACATAGTTGAGGGACTAAAATTGTTATTGAGAAAAAGGGTAAAATCGTCATTTAAAAAAAAGTTAAGCAAAAGATGGATCATTTCTGCAAGTAAATAGTGTTTTGAGAGACCATTTATGCAATTTTTAAAAAACAGTGACCAAACCACAGGGACCATTTTTATAATTTACTCTAAGTTTTATAAATAAATTCAAACTATTAAGATATTATTAAATTAACAACATTGATTTGAGTATTTAAATATTATTTTATCTTTATTCAATATCACAACTAAAGTTTGGAGTTCTATTTTTTAATCTATATTAATAGTTAATAAATTATTTAAATATATAGTATGTAGTAATATTAATAATATATTAAATTTCTTATAAATAAATGAACGAACATAAATGATTGAATGTAACCGAATGTTCACGAATATAATGAACGAACGAAGACTATGTTCATTTTCGTTCATCTAATTAAAAGAACAAATGTTGTGTTCATGTTCGTTTATTAAATGAACGAACATCCCGCCGAACGGTTCGTCAAAACGTTTAGTTCATTTAGAGCCATGGAAGAATATTTGGTAAATCAAACTCCATGCGCCACCCAATGCAAACCACCAACAAACACCGTCACAACGTGTTGACCACCACCAAACAATGCTTGACATCGTGAAACTCAAATCAAAATCTAATTATGTATCTAAAAACTATAATCAAGCAAGAGGGTTACACATCGTCTCCTTTTGAGACTCGTATTTCTCTGGTGAGTTCAAAGTCGGTCATCTTATCCGAAAATTGCATACACAATGTTTTGTGGTGGCATCTCGAAACATAAATTAAAGAACAACATAGTTCATCTCCACCACAACAAATCGGATCATAAATCAAACGTAAACCAACTGATTCAAAATGAAATTACAACCTGAAATTCATCGTTTAAATCGAAATTCAAACCATGACATGGTGATCTTAAAACCATGAAACAAATACATTCAAACTAGGATATGGACGAAGAATCAAACAAGATTCAAGGAAGAGCATTAAAACTAAAAACAAGATTCCCATCTATAAAAATGATAACAAAATCATTTATCGACAAATGATTACAAACAATTTAAGATATGGAAAAATCAGGAATCTAGATTACGAAATTGATTACAAACAATCTAAATCGCCTGTTGCAACACCGTACCACTGTCACTTTTATGTTTTACCTAGTTTGAATCCTTACTTTTAGATCTAGATTTGAAACTCAGTAATAGTAAAGACAGTAGATACTTCGATGAGATGGAGACAAAGCGTGAAGTTACGATGAAGACTAAATGGAGGAGATGAAGGACGAAATTTGATAGAGATTAGAGACAAAGGTTCAAAGATGAAGTCCGACGAAGACGAAATTGATGAATATCAATTTTAATATGTAATTTGGGTTTAATAACAACAAAAACAATAATAAATTTAAGATATTAAATATGAAAAAAAAAACAAACCAAAAAAAATAGTGTGTATATATCAAAGCATATATATAACACATAACTAGTCTGTGTCTGATAATAATAATTTTACAATATGCAAAAAATAGAAAACTGAACTACAAAACTAAAAAACCAAGGAAAAAGAAAATCAAAACCCGAAACTATAATAAAACCAAAACAAACCATTTAGAAATATAAAAAACCTCGAAAGTTTTCGTTTCGTTTCCGTTTTTATCAAAATCTATTAATTTTTTGAAGTATATTATAAAAAAACCACATATTCTTACGTTTTTTTTACGTTTTCATCATTTTATGTTATTTTTTTAATAAAAGTCCTCAAGTATATTTTTCCTTTTTGGTTTAGTGAAATTTAGACATTAAAACCCGGTTATATACCGAGTTTTTAAAAACTGAAAGATCGGATTCAAGTATCCAAATTTCACTAAACCAAAAAAAAAAAAAAAAATAACTTGTGGACTTTTATTTTAAGAAATAACGGACGAAAACGCAAAAAAAGTGAAAAAAATGTTGGGTTTTTTTTTTAAAAATCTTTACAGACTGTTGGGTTGACATCTCTGTTGGCTTTCGATTAGGGTTTCATGTGTTTGGCTCAGTGAAGCTTCATCTGATCGTCGTTCCGCAAGTTCTTCTGTGATATTCTCAAGGTAAGTTGGGATCCCTTAACCATATAGTATTTAAATATCATCAAGTTATTATATATTGAATAATTTGCTGAAGGACTTGTATTTTCGATACGTGTTTCTTAAACTGTATTGTTTTTTGTTCTTATGTGGTTTGCCATTGTGTGACGTTCATTATTAATTGGTAGTAGTTTTGTGTCTTAAATATGGATGATGTTCATTCTGAAAAAGAGTGTATCTAATCATTCTAATTTTGCAAATGATGGTAATGTTAACTTGTTTGCTACGTAAATTGCTATACTTGATTTTTATGATCCTTTATATAGTAGCAGTGCTTCAATTCTTATAACGAAATTGATTGGCATTGTGCCAGGATCTTTGCTCTTGAAACTATAAATAAAGTAGGCTTTGTAGATGGAACCTGCACAAGGCCAGCTAATAATCTTGTTCTTGGAATTCTGTTACAGATCAGTTATATAGATGCAACTCGATGGTGTTGTTTGGAAAATTAAAATTATAAGATTACCTAGATTCTTGAAGTTAACTGTCTTACATATGGTTTCTTATTGCTTGTTTGATTTTGGTACGAATTCATTATATTTGTTGCGTTCCATTAAGATTTAGGAGTTTGTTAAATGGATTGTGCAATTTGTTGATGTGTCATTCAAGTGTTAGATTGAAGGAATGACGATTGAGAAAAAAGTCATAAGGTGCTTATGATATATTATCATGGGTCAGCAAGAGTCGGAAGCTTGAGGAGAAGAGGCATGTTGAAAGGAGAAAGCTTTGCAACTCTTGAAGATGTTTGAGGTCTTGAGGAGCAGGTTGGTTGTATTCATCTGTCATGTTTCCATGTGTGAGTAATTGAGTTAGACCGATTTTTTTATTGCACATTTACAAAAATTCAGGACAATGTCGTTTAAGGAGCGAAGGAAGACGAACCAGCGTCTCACCAACATTAATCTCGTATGGGCCCTTCACTATTACACATATATATACATCACTTTAGTTACCTATCCTTGATTACTAGATGCATAGGGGGCGTTTGGTTTGGTGGAATGGAATGAGATCATTTAAGCTTATAAACTTTCTAACTAATGATAGTTATACATAAATATAGGTTGACAATTCGACATGGATAATGAAAAAAAAAAAATACTAACATTAAATACATATTAAACTCAATTCT
Organism: Centrapalus pauciflorus; assembly: GCA_020465985.1. Lineage (NCBI taxonomy): Eukaryota > Viridiplantae > Streptophyta > Magnoliopsida > Asterales > Asteraceae > Centrapalus > Centrapalus pauciflorus. The sequence continues at coordinate 474,503 of JAANYP010007274.1, forward strand.
CTATTCCTTTTCATTGAGAATTAAGACTCTCGTCATATAACCAAAAGCTTATAAACCTCACGTGATTCCATTCCATTTCATTTCACCATACCTAATACCCCCTTAGGGGGCCTTTGGTATAGTGGAATGGAATGGTAAGCTATTTAAACCAATGATAGTTACAATGACATTGAAAATGAAGAAAAAACTTTAAAACTCCATTCTCTTTTCATGTTTTTGATTCTCTCCATGTTGATAAGGTAAGGAAGAGAAATTAAGTTTATACTAAACTCAATTCTCTACTCCTCTTTATTGAGAATCAAGACTCTCATCATATAACAAAAAACTTGTAAACCTCACATTATTCTCTTCCATTCCATTCCACCGTATCAAACAACCCCTTAGTGTTTCGTGTTTCCTGTTTGATATGAATCCATCATGTGACATATTGCTAATTTACGGAGATACTATGTTGTAATTTGTAAAATATGTACCAGATGTGGCAACTGCAACTCAGTACTTATAAATGGGTCAATTTGGATTAGTCAGCAGAGGTGCTGTGTCTTTCTGTTTCGTGTAGCTCCACACAAACTCGTTGAAAAGAATATGACTTGGAAATGTAAGAATAAGAAGAGCCTCATTTTACTGCAAAAAACCAGTCTATTTTATTTCTAATGAATCACAAGGGTATAATTTAAAATTTTAGATAAACATCAGGTCACATGGTCCAAATAGTACTAATATGCATACAATTACAACTCATTAATTGCTTTATCAAAAACAAATTAGATTATCATCTATCTATACTATTAAAAGAGTAACTAAACTTATTTCTGGTGAAGCCACGTGTTATCACCATGAATCGACACGTGACATATATATGTTTTAAAAATAATAAATAAATTTAAATCAAATCTATCCAAATCTAATATAATCTACTGTTAAATTCAAATCAAATCAAATAAAATCTACTAACTTATTAATTAAATCTACCCAAATCTAATATAATCCACTTTTAATTCAAATCAAATCAAATCAAATCAAACAAAATCTAATAATCTACTAACTTATTAACTATAAGATAATATAATAAAAGTTTAAAAAATATATAAGAAAATAATTACTCTCCATATATATTTAGAAATATACAAAATTAATAGGTCATAATAAATAATAATATCATCTTATATACTTTTGTTTAAAAATTAATATTTATATCTTTATCTTTTTATTTATTATATTTTATTATATATATTAAAAATATCCGCATAATAAGCGGGTAATAAACTAGTTTTAGTAATATAGTTTATATAATCATATCTAACACATTATTTTAACATTAGAAAAAATTGACAAAAAAGTGTCTCTGGTTGACCCACCTGATCCAACCTTCACTCATTTTGACGTGTATGTTCCTGGACTAATGCAATATGTCACCGCTAAAAATGTACAGTGTACATCATCAATATTAGTATAGTACATCCAACAAAAGGATGCCACTGCTTGCTCATTTATGACAATCCGACTATCTAAGTATCTATAGAGATAGTTGTATATGCTTCGTTGAAATTATGTTTACAGATGACCTTGCTGGTTTACACTTTAAAGTTCGTGACAGCCTTGACAAAGTGATTGAAGGTAGGGCTGAAAATGGATTGGTTTCGGTCCAAATCCGATCCAATCCAAATCCATTTATTCACTTCATGGATCAATAATTTCAATCCAACGATCCATTTGATAATCCAATAAAATGATCCATTCAGATGGATCAATAAACAGATCAATCCACGATCTGTCTGGGTCGATCCATTTAATATAAAAAAATAAAAATAACAAATTTACATATTTTTTTTCACAATTATATTATTATTATTATTACCTACCTACCTATATATATATATATATATAACTAACAGTACGGTGCTACCCTATCCACCCACCGCTACCCCCACCTACCCCTACCTACTCTACCCTACCTTACCCTGACCCCCAACCTACACCTACCCTACCCTAACCCCTACCACTCTACCCTACCTTAACCCACCTACCTACCCTACTACCCTAACCTAACCTACCCTAACCCACCTACCTACCCTACCCCTACATACCCACCTACCCCTACATACCCACCTACCCCTTACCTACCCTACCCACCGCTTACCCTATCCACCCACCGCTACCCCACCTACCTTACCTCCTACCCTACCTTAACTCCTACTATTAATTAGAAATTCCCAGATTAATCAACACTCGTGTATGTATATAATCACTCAAACATTCAATAAACAGAATAAATGACTCAATGATTGAAGAATGATGGTGAATAGAGACAAAGAGAATGTTTCTTTTAAAATATGCGGCGACTGTTTTTTGTCCATGTATTCTCAATAATATGAAAAGTGAGTACACACAACCCTAGGTCATTAATTACATATGAGAATAAAAGCAACTATCATAGAATTACACTTTGACCCCCTGAACTTTAATAACAAAGAAACTAATTAAACTAATACTAGAAATAAATTACAAGTAAACAAACTAGTAATATTTATTACAAAATAAACCCACAAGATCAAAATTAGATATCTAACAATCTCCTTGTTTTCGATCATTGTGGAGGAACTCGGGCATGATCTGTTGATTCACGGAGACCAAGGATGACGTCGAATCGTCTTGTCACTTGCCTGAGATGTAGCCTTTCGTTCAGATATTCTATGTCGCTGAGGATCTCTTGAAAATCCTTGGTTGGGCGTCTAAGTTCCAGATCTGTCTGAGCATCAAATTCTTGTATTCTTTTTGTGAGTTCGGCTCTGACTAATATGATAGTTCCATCTGAGTAACAAGGTTGATCCTCAAAGCTCATATATCTTTTTTGGCCTTTTTGATTCAAAAATATAATTCCTGGCTGTCTTCTCAAAATAACTTTATACGCTAGGTAATGATCTAACAGGAAAATGTTTTGCTCAGAGACTTTTAGACCGACTTTGACCACCGCGCTCTTAATTGCCATTTGAAAATCCCTTAGGCACATTATAATGGAGCGGCAGTTCATGCTTCGAGTAAGCGCGGCAACAACGGTCATGTGAGACAGACGTGACATTTATAGGTTTTAAAAATAATAAAGATATTTAAATCAAATCTATCCAAATCTAATATAATCTACTTTTAAATTTAAATCAAATCAAACAAAATCTAATACTCTACTAACTTATTAATTAAATTTATCCAAATCTAATATAATCCACTTTTAAATTCAAATCAAATCAAATCAAACAAAATCTAATAATCTACTAACTTATTAACTATAAGATAATATAATAAAAGTTTAAAAAATATATAAGAAAATAATTACTCTCCATATATATTTAGAAATATACAAAATTAATAGTTCATAATAAATAATAATATCATCTTATAAAGTTTTGTTTAAAAATTAATATTTATATCTTTATCTTTTTATTTATTATATTTTATATGTATTAAAAATATCCGCGTAATACGCGGGTAATAAACTAGTTTTAGTAATATAGTTTATATAATCATATTGATGTCTTAAAAAGTCACCGGGTTTTTAAAAGAGATTATATACTAAAGTTAGGGACTAAAAGACGAAAAGGCAAGTGTACCTATCGTTTAATAGTATAGCTAAAGTAAGAACCGAATATCGATCTCGAGGAACAATGTAATGAATTCTGATAGTTGGCTCTTGTTTTTATCTATCCGTTACAAAATTGTTTTGATTAAATGAATTAAACTAAATAATATTTAAACAGAGAAATAAACTAGAAAACACTAGGAGGCAATTCAACGAATAAAGATGGCACGAATTGTATCAATAGGAAGAGACGTTCACTTAGACTTGAATCCTTCTAGATTTATTATGAGATAATTGAATGTGATTTGTGATTATGTCGATTCGAGATTCAATTAACTAGAATGAGTTTCCTGGTCAGGTTACTCAACCTATGTAAATTGGAAAACTAATCTTGAAATTCTTCAATATTAATCACCGCAAAACATGCATTTAGCGCCATCCATTACCTATTATCTAATTCATTCAAGTAATGACATTCCAGTGGTCATGGAGTATCACGACAATTACCCTAAGTGTTCACTTAAAAGCAATTGCAATATTGATTGATTTAAAGTCAAACTCAACTTGATTTCGCATGCTAGGTCTAGCAATACGCCGCATCTAACAACCAATGTCAAATACGAATAAACAAACTAACACACCGATGTCAACAAGCATGCCAATCTATCCAAGAATCAATTTAAATCTGAAATTAAGAACTTGTTTATCACAGTAATTGAATGAAACTAAATAATAACTAACTTCAATTGAACCGACAAATCAACAAACACCTAATTAACCCAAAAATCTAGAATTCATCTCATCCAAGTAAACGTAATATAACTACTCCATGATTCGAATGCTTGCAATCATATCAAACTGAAAAGCACAAAAAACCATAGTTGAATCTCAATGAAAAGCAAATAGAAAATCAAACCCAATGACTCTCTGTGATGTTCAATCGTCCACTTGACTCTCAATCTTGCAAAAACTGATCAACTCGTGTTGTTTTTCTTCCAAAATCGCCTCTTGATGTGTCTCCGTCTCTCACCGTCTCTCTGCTTGGCGTCCTCTCCCTTTCTCTGCTGCTAGGGTTCTCTTTTCTTTTTTCTTCCCCCTGTTTCCTTTTCTGCGTGCGGCTACAAATTGCAATCCATGGCCATGGATTTCCTTGCAGGCCCGGCGCTTTCTCTCCTAATTCCATGGCCATGGAATTATTAAACTATCAGCAGCAGCGTGTTTTTTTTATTTCTTTTCCAAAACCATGGCCTTATCTTCCTCATTTACATGACCATGTAAATATCTAATGCTAAATATGAAATTTTCACCTCTTTTCTTTCCTTTATTCACAAGTATCCGCTAGAAACCTTCAAAAACAAAAATTAATTCAATTCAGCGTCAAATTCGAAAGTTTAGCTATCAAAACACACTTAAATGAGGAAAAATATGCTAGATATATATATAAGATCGACCACATCACATATCTAACACATTATTTTAACATTAGAAAAAATTGACAAAAAAGTGTCTCTGGTTGACCCACCTGATCCAACCTTCACTCATTTTGACGTGTATGTTCCTGGGGACTAATGCAATATGTCACCGCTAAAAATGTACAGTGTACATCATCAATATTAGTATAGTACATCCAACAAAAGGATGCCACTGCTTGCTCATTTATGACAATCCGACTATCTAAGTATCTATAAAGATAGTTGTATATGCTTCGTTGAAATTATGTTTACAGATGACCTTGCTGGGTTTACACTTTAAAGTTCGTGACAGCCTTGACAAAGTGATTGAAGGTAGGGCTGGCAATGGATTGGTTTCGGTCCAAATCTGATCCAATCCAAATCCAATTATTCACTTCATGGATCAATAATTTCAATCCAACGATCCATTTGATGATCCAATAAAATGATCCGGCCATTCAGATGGACAATAAACAGATCAATCCACGATCTCTCTAGGTCGATCCATTTAATACAAAAAAAAATAAAAATAACAAATTTACATAATTTTTTTCACAATTATATTATTATTATTATTATTACCAACCAACCAACCAACCTACCTACCTATATATATATATATATATATATATATATATATATATATATATATATATATATATATATATATATATATATATATAACTAACAGTACGGTGCTACCCTATCCACCCACCGCTACCCCCACCTACCCCTACCTACTACCTACTCTACCCTACCTTACCCTAACCCCCAACCTACACCTACACCAACCCCTACTACTCTACTCTACCTTAACCCACCTACCTACCCTACTTCCCTACCCTACCTTAACCCACCTACCTACCCTACCCCTACATACCCACCTACCCCTTGCCTACCCTACCCACCGCTTACTCTATCCACCCACCGCTACCACACCTACCTTACCTCCTACCCTACCCTAACTCCTACTGTTAATATGAAATTCCCAGATTAATTAGCACTCGTGTATGTATATAATCACTCAAACGTTCAATAAACAGAATAAATGACTCAATGATTGAAGAATGATGGTGAATAGAAACAAAGAGAATGTTTCTTTCAAAATATGCGGCGGCTGTTTTTTGTCCATGTATTCTCAATAATATGAAAAGTGAGTACACACAAACCTAGGTCATTAATTACATAGGAGAATAAAAGCAACGATCATAGAATTACACTTTGACCCCTGAACTTTAATAACAAAGAAACTAATTAAACTAATACTAGAAATAAATTACAAGTAAACAAACTAGTAATATTTATTACAAAATAAACCCACAAGATCAAAATTATATATCTAACAATCTCCCTCTTTTCGATCATTGTGGAGGAACTCGGGCATGATATGTTGATTCACGGAGGCCAAGGATGACGTCGAATCGTCTTGTCACTTGCCTGAGATGTAGCCTTTCGTTCAGATATTCTATGTCGTTGAGGATCTCTTGAATCTCCTTGGTTGGGCGTCTAAGTTCTGGATCTGTCTAAGCATCAAATTCTTGTATTCTTTTTGTGAGTTCGGCTCTGACTAATCTGATAGTTCCATCTGAGTAACAAGGTAGATCCTCAAAGCTCATTTATCTTTTCTAATCTTTCTGATTCAAAAATATAATTCCTGGCTGTCCTCTCAAAATAACTTTATATATCGGGTAATGATCTAACAGGAAAATGTTTTGCTTAGAGGCTTTTAGACCGACTTTGACCAGCGCGCTCTTAGTTGCCATTTGAAAATCCCTTAGGCACATTATAATGGAGCGACGGTTCATGCTTCGAGTAAGCGCGGCAACATCGATCATGTGAGACAGACGTTTCTTGATTCTATGTTTCAATTTCTCGTGCAAAAACTCAATGTCGTCCACGTTCACATAGTCAAGATCGTTCTCATAAAATTCCTGTACAGTTCCATGTTCTCTTTCAACCTCAAACGCAGGATAGAACACCCGAGCTCTCTTGCACATGGTGATAGTGAGAAGCTTTTTAATCTTCGACTTTGACCAGTATTTGTCCCTTGGCCTTTTTTTCCCTAAGCATCATCTGGATATACTCGAGCTGTTCAGCTTTTGAAACATTTGTAAGTTCCATCAATAAGCGCATGCTGAACGACCCATGCTTCTTCCTGAAAACCATCTTAAACCTTTCTTCCAGGAATGGATTCTGGATATGCTCGGCCGGAAACTTTTTCAAAAATTCTTTTAGACCTTGAACGGGGGGATCTTCTATTTCAGCATTCTGGGCTTCATGTAGTTTAAAGATTTCCCCCCTTCGTTCTTGCCTAAGTTCTTCTGGCAGAGAGTGTACCCCACCTTTTGTGTACCAGCTTACCCAATATAAGTCGCTTTCGTCATGGATACCAGGCTCTTCAGGTGTCTCATCAAAACAATGTACAAGTTTAGCTCTCGAGGGCTCTAGTCCCTGGGCTTGAGGTTGGGGTATACATTGGACTTGGGGAGGACTTTGGACTCTGGGAGGGCTTTGATTAATGAGGATTCTTTGAGATTGGAGGGAGCTTGAAATGATGATAGAATCTCTTGTTGTGGCACATGGGGCGGGGAGTTTAGGAATTCGAAGGATGAGGAGGATTTCTGTGGTGACTCGGGTTCAGGCTTTGGAGTGAGTAAAGGATAGTCTTCATCAATATCAGAGTCTGAATCAAACACCAATATGATTTTGACCTTTTCATGTCGGGTTCATACTCCACCATTGATGACATTTGGTCCAACGGAGCCGGGCTTTCAACCAAGGGCTCGTCTTCTATCATTTCCAGGGCCCCATACCTCTGTTCCCCGACCCTTGAATATCTGTACCCTAAGATTCGGCTCCCCCTACAATCATTATTAGGTCCTCAGACTGAATTTTTCGTCGTTTATTCCCCTCATGGCGATCAGGGTCGTCTAGATCGTCATGTTTGCGTTTATGAGATTCAGCCTGAGGACGACACTGAAGCTCTATTACTGCCGACTCAAGACGGTCCATACGGGAGTTGAGCTGCTCCTGGACTTGTAGAAATAACCTTGTGAGCGCGTCTATCTTGTCGAAAAGATCAGAAAGCTGTGCTTGAACTGAACGGGTTCCTGGTGGAGGCAGATCCTCAGAAGCGACACCCTTACCCTTAATAAATGAAAGAAGGGCGGTATATCTTTCTTCAGCAGCCTCCTTCTGGGCGTCCAGGTCAGCCCGGGTGACAACTCCAGTGGAACGTAGAGCTGCTGTTAGCATCTCGAGATTAATCTCGGGATGGCCTGAAGTTGACGGCATTTGTGATGCAACTTCAGGTCTTCCTTCCATCACTTCTGGCTCCACTTTGGGATGCTCAGATCTGGAAGTTTGTGGAGCTACCATGAAGGCAGCTCGTTCATCTGTGGACACCACGAAGGCGTTGTGCTGAGTGTGTGGGGGTGGGGATTGAGCTGTGGTCGAATGAACGATGGTCACTGTGGGCGACATGTGACCGATTTCAACACCACGACTCTCCGAGTGAGAGGGTGATGGAGTATGAGCTAAGTCCCCGTGGAGAGAAGTAATATCCTTTTGAGAGGATATTAAGGGGGTTGTTGGGGTTGTTTCGACCATTGGACTGATGGTCTTATGAGGGGTTGTCCGACTTATGGGGCTTAGATCTCCCTCGGATGTTACCTCAAGCCCTCTCAAGACAGAGACGGTCCGTTCAGAGTCGGCCACCTTTGCTTCCTCACCTACTGCTCCCTCTCTCGCCTCAAACATCTCCCGCTCACCCATACCCAAAGACTGTTGAACTTCTACCTCGTCTCCATCTGACCCACTCACTACTGAGCCTCATCCGGATAAAATTCCGTGATATATTCCCTGACGCTTTCTGTTTGGACTGCTCTTTGTAGTAGAGATAACGAAATAGACATTACCGGAACTGTGAGATTTCCCTTTGGAAGATTTAGCTTTTGAATGGTAGTGGTCATGTATACGTCAGCCTCTGGTCTCTCATGGATATCATTGTCATTATCCATCGCGTACCGAATGATTAGTTGAAGAAATCTCTGAAGAGGTATGTATTTGCGTCCTCGCTTGGTTCCTCTCTCCAGATTGACCATTTTTAACTCTTCAAAAAGGAATGCGGCATAATCGTAGTGACGATCATACGCAAACGCTGCAAACATAGAAAGTACTTGAATTTACATCGAGTCATGACCAGAATGTTTCGCGGTGAAACATTTGTTGATGATGTCGAAAAGAACCCTCCATTGATGTTGAAGGTTCTTCATTCGGAAATCTGATGGCTTTATGAGAGGGCCATCATATCCCAAAGCTTTGATTTCTTCCAGGTATTCCAGTAGAGAAGGGATTGGGGCAAAAGCAAGCCTTGTTACAGAATAGGCTTCAGCGGGTAGGCGGAGAATGTGGCGGATGGCTGCGGTTGTGATTTTGACTTGAACGCAGTTGATGGTAGAGGTGAAGTAGGGTTCGGCATCAGACACAAACTTGAGATGATGCCAGAACTGTTGGAGGTATATTTGGGGTACGGATATGGCGGTGGTTTGGGAGTAATATAGTGGGTGGCTTTTGAGAATATCAAATGCGATATTCTTGGCTTCATGGTGTAAGGTGGATACGTCAAGTTGCCAGTTATGGGCGAAAAACTCGACGAATTGTGGATGAGGTAGGATGGACTCTTCTGGGAGTTGGGCATTATTGTTAGGGATGGGTGAATGAGGCATGGTTAGAATGACAGCGGGTTCCATGAGTCCAACGTCAATCGTTAAGAGACCAATGTTAGAACAGACATTTTCACTCAAACACTGATCCCAACTCTAACCAATGGTGCAAAGGACTTGAAATATTTTTGGATTTTTGATTTTGATAAAAATGCAAAAATGGAAAAATTGAAAAAAAAATGCAGTGTTGAATTTCGGATGAGACGAATCTCGAATGAACAGTGATCCGAATTCGGTTCAGTCCGAAATTCGGATGATAATGCATGAAAATGTATGGAACGGAACCGAATTCGGATGGAAGCAAAATTCGGATGAGGACCGAATTCGGATGCACAGTGAATGATAATAGAAAACTTAGAAAAATAATTGAAAATTTGAACAATGCTGATATGGACCGAATTCAGATACACAGTGGTCCGGATTTGGATGAACAGTTGATCGAATTCGGATGCACAGTGGTCCGAATTCGGATGGAACAGTTGACATTTTTCGAAGTAAATTCATCTGAAGTCCGGATGGTCCGAACTTTGGATGGTCCGAAATCGACACTTAGAAAATTTTCAGCATTTAATGTTCATGCACACATGCAACATGAACAGTTCAAAAATGTATAAAAATGCATGAAAATGCAGATTCTAGTCTAAAAACATGCAATGAACATTTTACTTAACTACACTATGCTAAAAATAACGGATTAAATGTCCTAAAATAAGCAAAAACCGAAAGCACAAACCTTTAAAATTTTGATAATCAAACACACTAAATAGGAAGTTAAAGACTGAAATAAAGTTAAAAAGAGGTTACCTGATGGTGCCGAACACTGAAAATGCAAGAAAAATGAAGAAAAACGGTGGCTTGAGGAGCTTGATCGATCAACAATGGAGGACCGGTGGTGGGTAGTCGACGGTCGAGAGAAAAGAGGAAGGAGAAGACTTAAAGAAGAAGAAAGTGGGTGGTTTAACCGTTGACCCGCCTATTTAGATGAAAGTCGGGTCGGGAGAAAGGATCCGCGCCAGAAAGAGGAATTAGGCCATCCGGGTTTTATTTAACCCAAAAAAATTGGGCCAAAACAAAAAAAAACAAACTTTAACAAACTTAAAATTGAAAAAGGATGAGCCCAATTAAATTAAAAGAAACTTTTGTATATTTCTGATTTTTGTTTGGAAATAAAAAATAATTGCAGAATAAAAATATTTTTGTGTTTTTTTTTCTTTATAAATTAAGTTGAGACAAAAGAAAGATAGAAAAAAAATAAAAATATTTTTGGCTTTTTAATATATTTAAAACAAGTAAAATCTTTTTGTGATTTTCGTGACATATTATATTAAACCTAAAATTCAAAAAATTAAGAAACCTAAAACTTAAAGTTATAAAGACATTACAAGTAACAAAAAAAAATATAAATTAACATCCTAATTACACTCCCCCTCAAATAAACACCTATCCTTTTTTTTCTGTTTCTGATAAAATTCTTGAACCTTTTAAGACTTTTAAGATACAAAAAAACCTGGATAAATTTGCGTCCCACTCAGTGATGAACAATTCATACAACAATTTGTCAGGATCATTAATTATTAAAGATGTACATAGATAAGGAAATTATGAAATTTAATTTTGCGACACACACCTTAAATTTAAATAACAGATATTTTCTAAAATAAAGGAATTTCAAACATGAATGTTTGAAATAGACTTATTTTAGACAATGTCTGATATTTAACTAGAAGGTGGATTCAACATACCAATATGTGATACTAAAAACTGAAAACGAGGTTCGTCTAAAGCTTTAGTAAAAATATCATCAAGTTGATATTCTGTGCCTAAAAAATATAATTCAATTGTTCCCTTTTCTACATGATCTTTAATAAAATGATACATGATATCTATATGTTTCATTCGTGAGTGCTGCACGGGATTGAAAGAGACAGCAATCGCACTCCGAGAATCGCAGTAGATTAGGATGTTGGTGAGTGAGAATCTATAATCACGTAATTGTGTTCTCATCCACAGCACTTGAGAGCAACAGCTTGCAGCTGCTACATACTCAGCTTCAGCTGTGGATGTTGAAACACAATTCTGCTTTTTGGAGGACCAACTCACCGGGCTATCTCCCAGGAATTCCGCCTGATGTGCTTTTCCTGTCAACTCTACAACCTGCAAAATCAGCATCTGAAAAGGAAGTAAGATCAAAATCGGTTCCCTTTGGATACCAGAGACCAAGATCGGGTGTACCCTTAAGATAACGAAAAATGTGTTTTACCGTAGTTAGGTGTGATTCTTTTGGGTCGGCCTGAAAACGAGCACAAAGACATGTTGAAAACATTATATCAGGTTTACTAGCAGTCAGATACAGTAAGGATCCTATCATCCCTCTGTAAGTTGTATTATAGACACTTTTCTTATAACTTACAGTTGGACGCCATGGGAGTTGCGATACTCGTGCAAGAGTCTAACTTATACTTCTTGAGAATGTCAAGAGTTAATTTCGACTGGTTCACAAAAATCCCATTTTCAAGTTGTTTGACTTGTAATCCGAGGAAAAAGTTCATTTTCCCCATCATACTCGTCTCGAACTTGGACTCCATTAAGTATGAAAAAGTTCATTTTCCCCATCACGATATCGTTTTCGTCTCGTTTGTTCTTGTAGATCTACTTTGTTCCGATAATTGTTCGGTCTTTAGGTTTGGGAACTAACCGCCATACTCGGAGCTGTTCAAACTGGTTGAGGTCTTCTTGCATTGCAACAATCCAGTCTGGATCTTTTAAGGCTTCATCCATACGAGCAGGCTCTATCATACTAAGGAATGACGCAAAGAGACATTCATTAGCAGACGCCCTTCGGGTTTGGACACCGGTTGAGTCATCACCAATGATTTGATTGGTTGGGTGGCTTTGGGTCCATTTTGTCTCGTGTGGAAGGGGTGAACAAGATGGAATCTCAGTGGTGAGTGTGGGAATGGAGGATGATTCATGGTCAATGGTTTCTAGTGAATGTACCACTGGTTTCGGTTCGGGTTCAATATGTTCAGGTGAAGGAAGGATGGTTGGCATAATGTATGAGGGTATTTCTGGAGTAGATTCAGCTGCAGATGTATTAGTGGATGAAGTTGATGGATGTGGGTATGAAGTGGATGGATGGATCAGATAGAATTTGTTGCGCAGTTGAATTGTTGGATGTGTTACCTATAGAAGAAGAAACATTAGAAACATTAGTACTAGGACCGAAGAATTCTACATAAAAAGGATCAAATAAATTAACTAAATCAGAAGGTGAAAAAGAAGTAGATTGAGAAGAAGAGTCTCCAACATTGGTGTAATGCGTGGTCCTGATTGATCAACTTCGGGTGCCAGTTCAGCCAATTCATCAAATGTGACATGCACACTTTCATTGACTGACCTGGTGCGAGTGTTGAATTCATGATATGCCTTCGAGTTGGATGAGTATCCAATGAAGATCGCTTCATCCGCTAACTCGTTGAATTTCCCAAGGTTGTCTTTGTCATTGAGCACGTAGCACCTGCAACCAAATACACGTAAATACTTGATAAAAGGTACTTTATTTAGAAATGCTTATGAATTATGGAGCGATTCTACGTGTAGCAAGCTGTTGACACGACTTCGGTCCATAAGAACGGAGGTAGCTTTGAATAAGTCAGCATTGTACGTGCAGCTTCCACAATGGTACGGTTACGCCTTTCTACGACTCCATTTTGGGGTGTTCGAGCAGCAGAATATTGATGCTGAATACCTTTGGATCGAAGGAAGCCCTCTACTACCAAATTCTTGAATTCCGTGCCGTTGTCAGATCGGATTGATAGAACGGGCAGTTGCTGTTGGGTTTCGACACTCTTAATAAAGTCGATGATTTCTTGAGCTATCTCATCCTTGGATCGCAAGAATTTAACCCAGGTATATCGTGAGTAATCGTCAACGATAACCAACACATATCGCTTTCTATTTATGCTTTGGGTTCGCATTGGTCCGCATAAGTCCATATGTAGTAACTCCAACACTCTCTTCGATGATGGTTCAGGTTTTGGTTTGTGAGATGACTGTTTCATCTTTCCCTTCTCACATGCTCCACACAGATGGTCTTTTTCATTTCTTAGTTCTGGGAGTCCTTTCACCAGTTGTTTAGCAGCCAACTTGTTGATGTTCTCAAAGTTTAAGTGAGATAGCCTACGACGTCACAACCAAGAGTCTATTGACGAGACTTTTGACAGAAGGCAGATGCTATCCTTAACCATAAGCTTAGCTACATCTATGGTGTAAAGGTTAGAGTTACGGGAACCAGATAAAATTTCTTTACCATCCATACTCTTAACACTACGGTTCTTAGCCCTAAACATAACTTCTAATCCTTTATCGCAAAGCTGACCTATGCTAAACAGATTATGTGATAATCCCTCAACATAGTCAACATCCCTGATGACTAAATTATTTAAGACTAAATCCCCGTATCCTTTTATGTGAGCATGGTGACTGTTCCCGAATTTGACTGTCCCACAGTATTGTTCTAATATATTGGACAACAATTCTCTTCTCCTAATCATGTGCTTGGAACAACCCGAATCCATATACCAGATGGATTTTGCCTGAAAAACAAATAAATACATACAATGAAAATCTATAAGCATTCAAACAGATCCATCTTAAATTAACATTCAAACCGTGTTCTGAACCGAGATGTTCAGAAAACATGATGATAATAGAACGGGTCCTGAGCTGTGTGCACAGAAGCCAAACATGTCGGTTTAAGCACAACCGACAAGCAGAAGAACGGGTCCTAGCCTATGATAACTAGAAGCCAATTCAGTGAAGTACGGGTCTTGATCTAAAGTAACCAAGAACCATCTGCATTAAGATCACACAACTTTGAGTACCCATCTTAATATGGGTCCTTTTGGGTTAGGAGTTCCAGGAGAATATGGCACGACACGTTTGTAGTTTTAGGAACCCATTTTGCAGTTATGTGTGGACCAGATGCATAGCCTTTTGGAATCCATTGATAATTGGATTTAACAGGATTTGGAAGCTTAAGCGATGAAATTACCTTTGGTTTTTGACTTTTTGAGACTTGTTTGACTTTTGCTTTGGTTTTGGGCCTAGGCAAAGTACAAGTCTCATATTTTGTGATGGCCGATGATGCAACATTTTTTTTTATTTTACGAATTCTTTTAGCAGGATAAGGCACAAAAGCATTCATTTCAGGTACTTGACGTCTAAAACGAGTTGGACATAATTTAAACAAGTCACTAAATGAATACTTCAAACAGGAAATAGAATTCGTTACATCATAACAATCATTGTTTTTAGAGATTACAGGTACCCTATCTCTAGAAACAAAATCATTTGGCATAAGAGCCTTCTTCACAAAAAAATTTGAAAAATCTTGGATAGACGTTTTTGGCACTCTTCTCACATGATCTGTAGGAACAAAACAACGAGAGTCAGTACGCAAGGAAGACTTAGATTTTGAAGATTTTTCTTTTTGTTGGTGAGTGGGTTTCTACAAAATACTTGGATTGAATCTGAGTCTTCTTTGAAACCTCAGCTTTGGAAGGTTTTGAGCACTCACCTTTAAAACTGATAGAAGAATTTTCAATTTTAGTTTTACTTTTGTTAGATGACACGTGTGTGATTTTGGTAGGACGAGAAACTTTTTGCTCTTTCAAATGATCATTTAAGCTTTGAGAAACCATGTCAAAATTTTCTTTGTAGACAATTACTTATTAACAGTTTATTGAAAACTTTGATTTACCAATTTTTCCTCACTCTTAAGAAGAGTTTCTTGAAAATCAAGAGCTTTCTTTCGAGTTGAATTTAATTCCTTTTCTAAAACTTTTATTTTATGTTGAAGAACTTTTGTAGAATGTAAAGGTGAGGGATTGATTTGACTGGTTCTGCTTTCATTTCAGCTTTAGAATAACTAGACAAGAAGTCTTCCTTCAGAGTGGGTACTCTATAAGGATAACTCTCGTTTAGCTCTTCATATTTAAAAGATATTTCTTTTTCTTTATTTTCATTACTGTAACATCCGGCATTGAACCAGGTTAGCAACAACGACCTAATTAGTATTTAATGGCCAATTATAACCTAATCAGTGGTCATTAGAAATTAACCAAAGTGATTAACAAGGTTCATGAAGAAATTCAACTCAATTAGAATCAAATTCATCGGTGCGATGAATCGGGAAATTAATTAATCCGATCGATTTACGATATGAGAGATCAATTCAACTAAGTACATAATTAAATAATGATTAGTAACACTAATCAAACACTAATACAATTACTTAACATTAATTATGCAAGACTAAAACAATTCATTAAAACAATGCATCCATAAGTATTTATGAAATTACAAGAAAAGAGAAATACAAGAATACATTTCTAAATACACTTATACACAAAAAAAAAATATAAATACATGTATAATACATGTATGGCTGGCCTATAGGCCATGTGTGTATTAGAAGTTGACTTTTATTTTTTAATATTACTTTAAACACAATCATTTTGTCTAAAAGTGCACTCTACCTTTTCATCCATGCCTTTCATCATTTGAAAGACCAAACACTTTGCCTATTAATAAGACCTCATTTCTCACTTATTTTCCACACTTCAAACAACAAAAACCTCTCCTTTTCTTCTCTCAAAACCGGATTTATACACTCACACATCACAAACTTGTGCACTCAAGTGTTCTTCAAGTGTTCTTCAAGAAAATCAAGTGTTTTGGTGCATATCTTGCAAGGATTTCAACTTCTACTCAAAATCATATTCTAAATACTTCAAAGTAAGTAAACACTAACTTATTTCATCATACATTTATGTTTATATAAGTCTTGCATAATATATATAATCACCAACAACAACAAGTTTCATAAAAACTCAAGTTTATAAGTTTCTAGTTTTTATTTTTAAGTTGTTTCTTTAAATGTGCATATGAATATATGAACACATTATAAACATGTTAATATTATGAAAACATGTGTTATATATGTGTTATATAACTTTTACAACTTTTATACAAGTAGTCTTTGAATAAACAACAAGAATCATAAGTTGTTTCAAGTTTATAAAACTGCGGATTTTCGGCAGAAAATTTATATCGACTTTGAAAAATCATAACTAATTCATAACTCAACGAAATGAGTTGATTCTTGTCTCAAAAGTTAGATCTATGTCTTAACTATAGATCTGGAATTTTTCATAATTTATTTTGGAGTTTAAGACCTCCAGAAATTATTT
This sequence comes from Centrapalus pauciflorus, assembly GCA_020465985.1. Taxonomy (NCBI): domain Eukaryota; kingdom Viridiplantae; phylum Streptophyta; class Magnoliopsida; order Asterales; family Asteraceae; genus Centrapalus; species Centrapalus pauciflorus. The sequence continues at coordinate 491,505 of JAANYP010007274.1, forward strand.
GGGAAACCGAAAGTTTGACAGCTCAAAAATGGCCAACATAGGGTTTTTAACGAGCTTTTTCACCAACCTAAACATCTCGAAAAATGGCCGTTCTTGATTCTAAAAATCCTTTGTATATAGTAGTTTAATGTCCTAGAAAACCAAAGTCTAAAACATTTTGGAGCTTGGTCAAAAACAGCCTCAAAGTAGGCCGAAAAACCTCCGAAAAAGCTGGAAAATTATATATATATAAACTTGACGTTTTAAGCAAATTTTATTTATAAACTTGTAATGTTGGGTGATTTAAGACATAAAAATCTATAAATATATATATATATATCATCATATATTAGAGATATTAAGTCCTTATTATCATTTAGGACCCGTTTAATCTCGCTCGGTGCATCATCCGTCACTTTACGCTAAAAAGCACTTTACGCTAGTTTTTACCATCACACGCTCGGTGAGTTCTCATAGCCCCTATTTTCACACTGTTATGTTTTGGGGATGAAATACATGCTTCGTTTTTATATGGACACGGAAATATTTTCATTTCTATTATGTATTACACATGTGGTTCCATTAGCTCTGATATCATGAACCGTTAATTACATTTATTTGTAAGCGCGAATATATTGTGGATAGATCTATTGGGAGTCATGTCCCCCACTCGGGTTAGTCGGATTGGCTAACAGCGGGTGCATATATATTCAACAAACGGTATTATGTATGGGAATACTGCACAAGGCAAACTCATTTTAAATTAAGCTTCGGTTGCATGATGGTTATATGTAATACATAACAAGGAATTTATGCTTTATAAATTCAATCTCTATTATTATTGTCCATACGAGTCAGATTTACGTGTAAACCTATGAGCTCACCAACAATTTTTGTTGACGTATTTTAGCATGTATTTTCAAGAAATTAAGGCAAGTATGCCTTCGGACGTGTTTTCTTTCAAGCTTCCGCATCCATGGAGTCGCATGCATATTCAAATTAACGGAGATTTAGCTGCATTATTTTGGATATTTTAATTATGTAATTAAATCTCTGTATTTTTGCGAACTCCGTTACTCATATCAGACTATGTAAAACATTGCTATGCTTTAAAGCTTTAACGATGTATTTTAAAAACGTCCATATAGTGGTCGTTCGTTATGATTATGGTTATGCTTCCGCACTCGTCACGCCTCGCTGCCAACCGGGGTAGCAGGGTGTGACAGATTGGTATCAGAGCCATAGTTATAGTGAACTAGGTTGCATTAGTATCTAGACTATAACTGTTACAAAAACTAAACTTTCTTCAAGAACATTGAACACATATGTGGACCCTGATGACAATAACATATCGAAATTCACCCCTAGGGAAAGGGTGTGACTAGCACAACGGGAGTCTATCCCGGTACATGCCCATCAGCCTAGCCCGCCGCAGTAGTAACGGGCAAGCATAGGACAGTGGGGATGGATGCCTCACACTCTCCAAGAGTGGAGAAACGAGGAGGGGATCCAAATCCAGTTTGAAGTCAGAACACCATCTTCCTCTCAAGTGCCGACACTTACCTAGAAACCTATGTAACAAACGATGCCCCTGTTGGTGGCAAGGGCCGCCAGACACGACCTCCAATTTCGACAAAATCCACCAAGAGGTCGGTGAGATCTTTGCAAGGATTAAGCAGGAGGCAATGCAAACCACCAATAAAGCTTAGGCCAACCAGAATACCCAGGCGATTTAACAAGACGGAATCGACGAATTGTGACAGCACCTAGCGGAGCACAAAGCCCACACTGCAGAACTAAGCCAATGACTTAACGCTCTGGAGTACGAGGAAACCCCGGAGGCATCTATTTATAGTATTTCTCTAGGCTTTACTATCTGATATATCTTAGGGTAAATAAGGCTTAAGAATTTATCAGAAATTTTGACCATATCACATACAAAGATTAAGTATCAAGAACTTTTATGAGGAATTAAGTTTTAACTACAACTCTGCGTAGGAATAGATAAAGCTGTGACTATAAGCCTAAGAAATTTCAAACCCGTAGACTTATCCTCTTACCCCATTAGATACCACTTATGCATTTCTACTATTTGATACTGGTGCTGATAGGAGCTTTATATCCACTAAGTTCACGAAGCAGATAAATTCCATTAAGTGCTACTTATGCTATTGAGGTTGATGACAGTGAGACGCTTAAGACAAATAATATAAGTCGAGGATGCTCCTTAGAATTAGTAGGCCGACTCTTTGAAACAGACATGATACCCATCAAACTGGGAAGTGTTTACGTGGTCATAGGCATGGATTGGCTATCGAAAATCGTGTGGAAATAATATGCAATAAGAACACAGTTCATATACCTTTAGCCAATAAGAAGGTCCTTACTGTCCAACGCAAAGCAAGAAATACCAAAGTAAGCATCATCTCTAGCATTAGGACCCTGAAGTGTTGATAGAGAGGGAGCCAAAGGGAAAGCGGCTCGAAAATATTCTTATTATTTATGGTTACCCCAAAGTTTTTCCAGAACCCTTACCTGAACTCCCAACATCGAGGCAAGTCAAATTCAAAAATAGGCCTAGTATCAGGTGCGGTACCAGTGGCTCGAGCACCATGCCGATTAGCCCCATCAATAGTGTAAGAATCGACTGTAGGAGCTCTTAGATAAAGGGCCTATCAAACCGAGTTCCTCGCTTTGGAGGAGCTCCAGTTTTGTTCATAAAGGAGAAGGATGGAACTTTCGGGATGTGCATCAATTACCGAGAAATTAAATAAGCTAAAAGAACCAATACCCACTTCCAAGGATCAATGACTTGTTTGACAAAACTCCAAGAATTAAGCTTCTATTCGAAGATCGACCTAAGGTCTGGTTATCATTAGGTTAGGGTTCACAAGAAAGATATTCCAAAGACAGCTTTCAGATTCCGTTTCGGTCATCATAAATTCCTATTAATGCCGTTTGGATTAACCAGTGTCCCCAACAGTACTCATGGACCTCATCGGGTGTGCAAACCTTATTTAGACAAATTCGTGATTGTATTCATGAATGACTTTTAATATACTCACGAAACGAGAAGGAGCACGAGCAACATTTAAGACTGATTCTGGAATTATCGGAGAAAGAACAACTATATGCTAAGCTTTCTAAATTTGACTTTTGGTTAGGAGAGGTGAAATCCCTCGGTCACGTGAACAATAGTAAAGGAATCCAAGTCGACCCCGCAAAGATCGAGGCTATCAGGAAATGGTCAACTCTTAGAACCCCCATAGAGATACAACAGTCCGTAAGACTTGCCACTTATTATAGGCAATTATCAAAAAAAAAAAAAATTTCTCAAAGATCACCGGAGCTCTAACAGAACTGACCCGAAAGGACATTAAGTATGATTGGGGCGAGAATCAGGAGACATCGTATCAGTTATTAAAGCACAAACTGTGGAGTGCACTTATTTTATCCAAGAGAAACAAGAAATTTGTAGATTACTGTGACGCTTCACAGTTCACACAATGGGCTGATGTAGAAAGATAAGGTCATAGCTTATACTTCATGAAAACTTAAGGTTCATGAGGTGAATTACACAACGCATGATCTAGATCTTGGAACGGTAGTCTTTACCCTTAAGACTTGAAGACATTAGTTGTACGGTAAGAAGTGTATTACACTCACGGACCCTAAGAGTCTCCGACACATCTTGAACCAGAAAGAGTCAAATATTAGGTAACATCGTTGATAGAGCTAATAAGTGGTTGCAACAGTGAGAATCGTTATCACCTGAGGAAAACTAATGTGGTTGCAGACGCTCATAGCCGAAAGAAATGAGTTAAGCCGTTAAGAGTACCAGCCATAGTTATAACCACTCAACCAAACCCTCATTTCTTAGTTCATGAAGTTATTAAGGAGGAAAATATGAAAAATAAAGCCATGCACAGAATGGATAAATAGTTTGGAATAAGGGTTAATGGAAATCAATACTTCACGAATAGAGTCTGGTTACCCTGTTTTTGATAGAGTAAGAAAACTGGTTAAAGATGACAGACACAAATCAAGATATGTCGTTCACCCTGGATCCGATAAAATGTATCATAGGGAACTATACGGGTGGCCTATCATGAAGGATGACATTGCCACATATGTCAAAAAAAAATTTCTAACATGCTCCAAAGTTAAGACCAACATCAGAAACCATTTGAGTAATATTCGACCACCTAACAAAATCCGCGCGTTCCTACCAATCAAGAAGAACATCAGGATGAATAAGCTAGTCCAAACGTACCTCAAGGAAGTCTTCTCCGGACACGGAGTGCCTATTATAATCATTTTTGATATGGATAGCAGATCTACAGCTAAGCTTTTGGCAATTATTATAGCAAACTGTGGATACAAACCTGGACATGGGTACCACATATCACTCTCAGACCAATGGTCAGAATAATAGAACGATCCAAACCCTAGAACATACATTAAGAGCCTCTGTAATGGATACTCATTTGCCTTAGTGGAATTATCATACTACAATAGCTATCACTCAAGTATTAAAGCTGCTCCGTTTAAAGCCCTCTACGGGCAAAAGTGTCGATCACCGATTTATTTGGAAGAAGTGGGAAATGGCCAAATCACTGGCGTTAAGATCATTCACGAAACAACCGAAAGGATAGTACAGATGCGAAACTGACTAAAAGTTGCCTACGATTGTAAGAAAGTTATGCAGATGAAAATAGAAAATCCCTTGAGTTCTAATTAGGAGAACGAGTACTGATGAGAGTCTCGCCATGGAAGGGCGTGATACGATTTGGGAAACAAGGATAATTAAACCCTCGATACATTGGCAATGCAAAGTCTTAAAGGGAATTGGACTCGTAGCTTATCGTTTAAAGTTACCACCAGAGCTTAGCAGCATGCACAATACCTTCCATGTATCGAATAAGAAGAAGTGTTTGTTAGAGGAGACACTTGTTACCCCTTGGAAGAGATCCAACTAAATGATAAACTTCGCTTCATCAAAGAGCCGGTTGAAATCATGGACCGTAAGGTCAAAGGATTGAAGCACAGTTGTATACCCATCCTCAAGGTCAGAATGGAAATTCTAGACATGGACCACAATTCACTTAGGCATGCAAAGGCTAGTTTAAGCAAAGATACTCTCATCTACTCTTAAGTAACTATACCCCTGAGGAAACAGGATAAATTTTCGGGACGAAATTCCCTTAACAGGGGGAGACTGTAACATCCGGCATTGAACCAGGTTAGCAACAACGACCTAATTAGTATTTAATGGCCAATTATAACCTAATCAGTGGTCATTAGAAATTAACCAAAGTGATTAACAAGGTTCATGAAGAAATTCAACTCAATTAGAATCAAATTCATCGGTGCGATGAATCGGGAAATTAATTAATCCGATCGATTTACGATATGAGGGATTAATTCAACTAAGTACATAATTAAATAATGATTAGTAACACTAAATAAACACTAATACAATTACTTAACATTAATTATGCAAGACTAAAACAATTCATTAAAACAATGCATCCATAAGTATTTATGAAATTACAAGAAAAGGAAAATACAAGAATACATTTCTAAATACACTTATACACAAAAAAAAATATAAATACATGTATAATACATGTATGGCTGGCCTAGAGGCCATGTGTGTATTAGAAGTTGACTTTTATTTTTTAATATTACTTTAAACACAATCATTTTGTCTAAAAGTGCACTCTACCTTTTCATCCATGCCTTTCATCATTTGAAAGACCAAACACTTTGCCTATTAATAAGACCTCATTTCTCACTTATTTTCCACACTTCAAACAACAAAAACCTCTCCTTGGCAGTCTTCATCTTCTCAACCTGTTTGAACACATCATCAGGCAAGGAGATGACCAGATTGTTTCTGGCCTTTGCATCAAGAGCCACCAATCTTTTGTCTTCATCAGACCATTGAGCTTTTGCTTTCTCAAATGTTCTGATCTCAGGAGCTGCTCCTTCAACAGTAGGAGTTATTGTTGTAACAGAGGTTGGCACATAAGGACCCTCCATTACAATTTCTGGTAGTTGTACATCCAGATTCTCTAGGTAGAGCATCATTCTGCACTTCCAACCAGAAAAGTTCTGATGATTGAACTTTGGAGGTTTGCCCATTGAGCCATTGTCATAGTATGAGGAATTTGCAGCACTGTTGTCCATGGAAACTTGGGAGAATGAGAGATCTAGAATGACACACACTCTAAACTAGTCTCAGATACCAGTTGTAGGTCCCGAGAGGTTCCCAAAGTATATAGCTTTAAGCTGTAGAGGGGGGGTGAATACAGCTATTTAAAAACTACAGACTATTTTCTCAATGTTTGTATGTATTATCAACAAATTGTTAATTAAAAACAAGCTTGAATGCGGAAAGGTTCAAGCTGAGATGACAGATACAACAGTATGTTCACTAGTCTAATACAAACTCAAACTAGTTTACAATGAATACACTCACTAAGAAGCACTCACTGTGTTTACAAGACTCAGACATACAGCTTATGTAGAACAGCTTAGACACAGAGAAACTGTTTTACATAAGCAGGCTTGCATGCATGAAAAACACACTTTCACGTTCACTCTTGGTTTCAGCACTTAGCTTTTTCTTGGCTTAATCTTTCTGACCTTAGAAGCTTCCTTTTATACCCACTCAGAGGATCTAAGAGAAACTTTTTCATTGGACTGAATGAAAAAGGAAAAGTCTTGTTTGAAAAGACAACATAACTTTTCTGCACTTTTCTAAAAAGCAGACTTGTCTTCACATGTGCAGAACTTTTGTCTTTTCACTTTGTCTACTGTTGCATTGCCTTTAACCAAATAAGGAATGTCAACTTTGCGTATTTCTTCCTTGTAAAGGCCTATTTTGATATAAGAAAAAGGTCTGTCACCCTTTTTCAAATAACCTTTTGTCTTCATGTAACAGAACAGCTTGGGCAGGCTGAGCAGTTCTGATTTCCACTTTGTCTTCGACTTTGTAAACTGATCTTGTAGTAAAAAACAATACATGAGGACTTGGAAACACATTCCATAAAGTGTTTAGCCTGTTCACAAAGAACAGGTTCTGTTCACAAAGAACAGAACACTTGTAAGATGCCCAAGCTGCTCACCAGTGTAGAGCAGCGTAGACAGTTTATGTCCAGCCTGTTCAGCAGACAGAGCAGCTTGGACAAACTGTCTTAGTTGCAACACATGCAACATATAGAACAGCTTTGGACTGATATTGCAAATCACTTTTTAGGAATTATTAAGGCATAAACAGGCCTTAACTTTTACCCATCAAGTGCATCAACAGGTTTGATTAATAATCTCCCCCTCAGATGCAGAACAGGTTTGACTGAGGCCTTTTTGTGCCTAACAATCTCCCCCTATTTGCAATAACCAGTCTAAGCTGGTCTTGTCAAAAATCACTATATATTCTTACAATACATTTGTTGAAATAGAATTACAACATCAACATAAAGTAAAAGATCAGTTTATATATACACTGATTTTTGATTACATTAGAACAACACATGTTCTTACAAAAGTACAACTAATGTACTAATGTATATTACTACTAATGTAAAAGGAAATTACAACATATGTAAAATAGAGTACAACTAATGTACATTGGACTGTATTTGTTGGGAGCAGAAAATGGTAAGCCTGTCCAACTGATGGACAGCTTCCATTCTTCACCTGCCCAGATGGCAGATGGACTTCATCACACTGGAGGGGCACCTTCAAACATCTTTTCAAGTTGCTCTCTAGTATCCTCAAGCTCTTGAATTTCACTTCTTATAAACATGAACTTGGGATCCTCAAGTTCTCCTCTCTCAAAGATGCCTCTGAGCTGATCCCAGATGGCTGCTCTCCACTTACTAGACTGCCTGAATGAAACTGCAAGTCTGAAGGCCACAAGTTGTCTTAGATCAACTTTGTATAGATCTGAAGCTCTTTGAAAGCATTTCTTCTGAGTTAAGGGATCTACAAAAAATGCCCCCAGCTCAGGCTCTTCAATGATCTTGCCATCTTCAAACTCTATTCCACTAGGCAGGCTGTGATCAACTCCTTTCATTTCAATGGCATAATCGCCTTGTTCAATCAGTGTAAGGAGTAGTTCCATTTCAGTGTCCTTCCTTGTCCTCCTGACCTTAATTTTTGGATGTGTCACCAAGACACCTTCACTTGCTTCTTTGGAAATCAGGCCAAGGTTCTTTACTCTCTCCATCAGTTTCTTGACATATGCCCTGATTGTCTTAGTCGTTTCTGACTTTGACTCACTCAGGGCAACTGCCAATTCAATCCATTCTCTGTACCCCATCTGTGCTACGTCAGTGTAGTCATATGTTTCCAATTCAGGGCCTGCTGCACCCATCCTTGTTATTTTCAACTTCCACTGACTGCCTTTTCTTGATATAGGGACAGCTTTGACAATTGCTTCCTTGGCAAGCCTTCTTTCAGCAACATCTTGAAATTTTTTCTTTGCCAGGTTGTCAAAATGGTACTGAACTCTTGCATGAGGCTCTTTAGGCTTGGTCACTGAGACCAGAGTACCTTTTTCTTTCTCTGCTTCCTTCTCCCCTGCTGATCCCTTAGCAGCTTCCAATATTTTCTTTTGCACTTCCAGAGTAGACATTTTAATTTTCTTTGCTTCTTGAAGTGCAAATGATTTGGCAGCTTTGGCAGATTCTTCTTCTTTTCTAAGCACTTCCAGGGCTTGAAGCTGTTCTTCTCTAAACTCAAAGTACTTGTGCATAGGAAGACCCATTTCTTTGGCCCTGACTTTGTGAAATTGGATTTCTGCTTGTTTCTGCTGTATGGGATCCTCTTCTGCTATTTCTTTTCCTTTAGCTGCTGTAGTGGTAGCAGCTTGAGGACTTTCCTCCTCTTCTTCTTCTTCCTCTTGGATAAGATGCCTTCTTCTGCTGCTTGGCCTGCCCTCAGGAATGGATTCCTCCCCTTTAGACTGAGCAGGGATTGGAGATTCAACCTGAGTAGACTGAGCAGCATGAGAAGCACCCTCTACTGTACCTGTTGCAGAGATTCCTGCTGGATGACCAGTTTGTGTTGCAGGCACTGGTTTCTCCTTAGGAGTGGAAGTTTTCTCCCCCTTAGACTTGGTCTTAGAGGCAGACGACTTCTCCCCATTTGAAGGAGATGGACCAGCACCTTCAACACCCGGTCTGCCTGAAGACACAAAGTCATCAGGCTTGCCAGAAGTTTTGGCAGCAGGCCTGGGGCCAACAAGGCTAGTCACTAAGAAAGCCAAATTGTCCTTAACCTCTGCAAGCTGGGAAAGACAGGTTTGAAGAGAAGAGGATTGTGTATCAGCGAGGGAGGTCAGCCTAACAATGTTTTCCCTATCAGACGCTGTGAACAGCAAACTTTTAAGCTGTGCAAGATGTAATTCGAGAGAATCTTGCACATCAGCAAGGTTTGATGACATATAATTAGATAGGGAGCCAATTAGTGTGGTCAAGCTGGCCAGAGTGGCAGGAAGGGTAGAATTGCAAGAGCTGAGGAGAGATGACAGCTGTTGGGAAATGGCTGTCATTGAGGACACAGAGTCTTGTTGTAGTGAAAGAATGGAGGAGAGGGAGTTGGACACTGTTTGCAGCTGTGCAGTGTGTGCTATCAGCTGTGGAGAATTATCTGTTTGTGGAGTGGCAGGGAAGGAGTCTTTGAACGAATCAAAGAACCCCTTAAGCTGTTCAGACACAGAGTCTGAAATAAGAGAGGGTAGAGAGGTCATGGTAGTTTCCAAAGAACCAACTTTGTTGGTCAGCAAGGAAAGCTGATCCTTCAAAGGCAGGTCTTTAGGAGATGGAGGTGTATGGGTTGACTGTTTAGATTGGGTAGATGGAGAAGATGATGATGAGGCTGGTGTAGGGGGATGTGATGGAGAGGGAAGAGAAACTTTTGAAAGAAGCTCCATAGCCTGGGCAAAAGTAATATGGCCCAGCTTGGAGGGGTCAAAGGGTCCTTCAGCAACGGCTGTAGCTGCATCACCAGGAGAAGGGGTTGGTGTTGAGGGTCTTTCAGATGCTGCTTGTGCTGCAACATCCTCATGAAGACCAGTGGTTGTTCCCTCTGCAGTGCCTTGGTTTAAAAGCACCTCATCATTGGGAGATGGGATATGCATTTCAACATCAGCAGTGGTGAAACCTGCTGATGGAGTTTGCATGAAGGGAGCAGCCTCACCAGAGGGATGGTGTGATTCCTGAGGTTCATCAGCTTGGGTTGTTGGTCCCTCAGCAGCTGTTTGGGGTAGAACAGCTGTATCATGGGGAGCAGAAGTTTGAGGCTGAGCTGCTGATTGGTCTATACCAGCAGCGTGGGCACCTCGTGCAGACTCAGGGTGTGAGGAGATTTGAGTGGGGGACAGTGTGGACGCAGTATGGAGTGGAGAGGACTCCTGTCTTTCAATATCCTCAGCCTGTTGGGAGGCTGGGATAGTTGATGTGGGTATCTCCATTTGTACAACTGGTTCCTGTTGGGAGGAACCAGAGGGTCTAGGCTGACTCTGGGTAGACTCAGATTGGAGTGAAGCATGCTCCAATGTGGCTGAACCTTCTCCCAATATAGGAGAGGCAACAGGGGTTGCTTCTTTTACAACTGAACCCTGTTGAGAGGGAACAGAGGAGGAGGTTGTTTTGGCTGTTTTCTTTTTGGAGATGGATTTTCTTTGGTAGAGGATGGATGAAGTGGGTGATTGGGGAGAGGTGATGAGGGGTTCAGACTGGACAGGTTTTGAGACTGGGTCAGAAACAGGTGGGTTGGCCTGTTCCATAGTCTCAGGTGCCACAAAGGCACCAGCCACAGAGGCTTCAGGGTGATGAGCCTGCTCCCCCTCAGCCACAGAGGCTAAGGGAACAGACTCAGACTGAGCTGTTTTGGCCTTCTTTTTCACAGGCCCAGCTTCAGCAGTTGCCAGAGTCCTTTTAACAAGCTTGGATCTGGCTTTGGATTTTCCTGTGGGAGCAGCAGCTTCTGGATCCACCCTCACAGCAGAGGGTCCTCCACCAATCCTAACAACCTCCTCATTGGTGTGGATAGAGGAGGTTCATTTGGTAGTACAGGAGTATAGAAAACTCTATTTCCTATTACAGGGAAGGCAGCAGTTTTAAGTAAAGGTTGAGAATTGTACAGGTGCTCACCACAATGATGCTTGAATATGAGGCTCAGAAACCTGGGATAGCGGACATCATCTGGTCTTGGCTCTTGTTGCACCAGGTTCCTCATGTTCAGAAATATCCACTGAGCCATATCAATGGTAGTCCCATCCACCAGCTGTAGGACTATTGGGACTTCATCACGACTTAGCTAGTCAAATGAACCAACTTTGCTGCTGAAACTCATCATCACGGAGACAAACAGAAAGCTATAGGTAGGGGACAACTCCTTCCTATACAGTGTTGCTCCAATTTTAGGTTCTGCTACACCACAGAAGCGTAGCAAATTTCCCATTTGCTCATTTTCAGGCTGGGACATATCATATGACTCAGCAACAGGCAGATGAAGAACCTCCCTCAGAAGATCAGCAGTTATCTCAATGGTCTGAGTCCCATTGAGAATAGTCCCATTGATGACTTTGGTGTTGAGGTTGTAGGCACAGGTGTACCAGAACTCGTACACCATCTCCTGGTACAGGACACCAGGAGTTGCAGTCATAGCATAGTTCAACGGATGAACTTGCAGAAACGCCACCATTTGATTGTAACCTTTCCCCACATAGTTTTTGGGGATAGTAAGGTTTGCAACGTAGTTTGTGGGTTTTATGGTCAGCATTGTGGTGACTGATGAGTGTTTGACAACATCATCACCAACGAACACTGGAAGAAAGGGATTAGGTCTGTGAGCCATTTGGGAAGTTTTGAGGTTTGGAGAAGCAAAAGACACTTAGTCGATTTTTAGGGTTCTTGAGGATTTCTTTCTGAATGTGATCCCTGATGAAGTGATGTCTGACTTCAATATGCTTTGTTCTAGAATGAAATACTGGATTGTTGGAAATGGCTATGGCACTTGTGTTATCACACAGAATAGGAATTTTCCTATACACAAGACCATAATCTTCAAGCTGATGCTGCATCCACAGAATCTGTCCACAACAGCTTCCAGCAGCAATGTACTCAGCTTCAGCAGTAGAAGTAGACATAGAGTTCTGCTTCTTGCTACACCAACTTATCAACTTACCACCAAGGAGTTGACATCCACCTGTTGTGCTTTTCCTGTCTAGCTTGCAGCCTGCAAAATCAGAATCTGAATAACCTGTTAGTTCAAGGCTGGAGTCTTTGGGATACCAAAGACCCAAACCTGGTGTACCCTTCAGGTATCTGAAGATTCTTTTAACAGCAGCTAGATGAGACTCCTTTGGATCAGCTTGGAACCTAGCACACAGACAGGTAGCAAACATAATATCAGGTCTACTAGCACTTAAGTATAGCAAGCTCCCAATCATGCCTCTGTAAGCTGTTACTGAAACAGCTTTGCCACTGGCATCAGCATCCAATTTTACATTGGTTGCCATTGGGGTTTTAATAGGAGAACTTTGATCAAATTTGAACTTTTTCAATAGATCTAAAGTGTACTTTCTTTGATTTATAAAAATTCCAGTTGAGGTTTGTTTAACCTGTAATCCGAAAAAGAAAGTAAGTTCTCCCATCATACTCATTTCATACTTGGATTTCATGAGTAATGAAAAATTCTTGCACAACTGCTCATTTGTAGAACCAAATATTATATCATCCACATAAATTTGAACAAGCATAATGTCAGATTTCACTTTGTTTATGAACAGTGTAGTATCCACTTTACCTCTGGAATACCCATTGCTCATAAGGAACTCAGTAATAGTGTCATACCAGGCTCTAGGGGCTTGTTTGAGACCATAGAGAGCTTTGTCCAACTTATAGACAAAACCTGGATGTTGTTCATTTTCAAAACCTGGAGGCTGCTTGACATAAACTTCTTCTTGCAGCTTCCCATTCAAAAATGCACTCTTCACATCCATTTGAAATACCTTGATGCTCTTATGAGCAGCGTAGGCTAGATACAAACGAATTGCTTCTAGCCTGGCCACAGGAGCAAATGTTTCATCATAATCAATTCCTTCCTCCTGTCTGTAGCCCTGAGCAACCAGTCTTGCCTTATTTCTAATGACATGACCTTGCTCATCCATCTTATTCCTGAAAACCCATTTAGTGCCAATTATGGTTTTACCTTTAGGAGCAGGAACCAGCTTCCATACATTGTTTCTCTCAAACTGATTGAGCTCTTCTTGCATGGCAGTGATCCAATTGGCATCTTTTAGTGCTTCATCAACCTTCTTTGGCTCCATTAGTGAAACAAAGCTAGAGAACATACAGAAGTTCCCTAAGCTGTCCCAACGTGTTTGTATCCCTTTGTTGATGTCACCAATTATTTGATCATTGGGGTGACACCTGATCCACTTAGGATCATTTTTCAATGATGATTCACCTGAGTTGTTATCATCTTCAACAGGTCCTGTTGAACAATTCTCAAGATTTTCAGACACACTGTTGCCTTGAGCCTGTTCACTTGTTGAACATGTCTGACCACTGTTGAACATATCAGCAGAAGAACTAGGAAAATCAGCATTGATAGGTTCAGGACATGCAGTTGTAATTAAGTCAGTACACTTATTCACACAGGTTGTATTGACATAATCATCATTATGCCCATCATGATTAACAGGTTCCACACTGGGTGTAGTGGAAGCTTTTGAGTCATCTTCATTGTTTGAATGCATCAGATCATCAAAGTTAAGTTCTCATGAAACTGATTCAGGAACAGCTTTGGTGGAAGCATTCTTGGACTCTTCAAAGGTGACATTTATAGATTCATCTATCACCTTTCTTTTGTTGTTGTATACTCTGTAGGCTTTGGAGATAGCAGAGTAGCCAACAAACACACCTTCATCAGCTTTATTTTCAAACTTTGTCAGTTGGTACCTCTGATTCAGAATGAAGCAGGGACACCCAAACACATGGAAGTAACTGACATTTGGCTTCCTCCCTTTGAGCAGCTCATAAGGAGTCTTGTTCAACCTTTTCACCACTAAGCATCTATTTTGGGTGAAGCAGGCAGTGTTGACAGCTTCAGCCCAGAATGATGAAGGTAAACCTGATGCACACAGCATGGTTCTAGCAGCTTCAATGAGAGTTCTGTTTCTCCTTTCAGCAACTCCATTTTGTTGTGGAGTCCTTACAGCTGAAAAATTTTGAGTGATTCCTTTCTCTTCACAGAAGTCTTCAAGAGTCTATTTCTGAATTCAGTACCACGATCACTTCTTAGCTGCTTCACTTGGGCAGAGTTCAGCATCTCCATCTTTTTCACAAATCCAATAATTTCTCTAGCAGCCTCTCCTTTGCTCTTCAGAAAGATCACCCATGTGTACCTGGAGAACTCATCAACCATTACTAGAGTGTATCTTCTTCCTCCTAGACTTGGGACATTTACAGGTCCAAACAAGTCCATGTGGATTAAGAAGAGTGGAGTATCAATAGAGAAATTATGTTTGGATTTAAAAGATGTTTTCCTCTGCTTGCCTTTCTCACAAGCTGTGCAGAGTTTATCTTTAACAAAGGTTATAGAAGGCAAACCTGTCACCAACTCTTTCTTACAGAGTTTATTGATGTTCTTGAAGTTCAGATGTGACAGCCTTTTGTGCCATAACCAGTTTAAGTCTGCATTTGTTCTTGTGAGAAAGCAGGTTTCAGTTGTGGGATCAGCAGATTGCATGTCCACAACATATACACCTTTCTTTCGTTGAGCACATAGCACAACTTTGCCTTGGGGATCCAATATGTAACCCAGGTGCTCATCAAAGTTAACCTTGTAGCCAGCATCACACAGTTGGCTTATGCTAACAAGGTTATGTTTTAGCCCAACCACATAGGCTACTCTTTTGAACACTGCAGCACCAGCTTTAAGAGTTCCATATCCCTCAGTGGATCCCTGTACATTGTCACCAAATGTGACTTTTGGCCCTTTTCAGGCCTGAGATCACTCAGCAATTCTTTACAACCTGTCATGTGCCCTGAGCAGCCACTGTCCAAGTACCAAACCTGGGAAGGTTGTTTTTCCTGCAGAGTGATAAGAGAAATATTAGTCATTTTTAGGGGAACTCATCACAGAGATGAGTTCTCCTACTTCATCAACATTTGTTGATGGACTTATAATATCCACACTAATATTCCCAATTTGAATGGTGTCAGCTTGGATACCATTTTTATTGACTGAGATGTTTCCAACACTGCTTGTAACAGCTGTGAGAGAACCATCAGAGTCAACAGGCCTCATGTCCTCAGATTCAGGACAGTCCTTGGCCAGATGTGTCTTCTTCCCACATTTATAACATTTTCTCTTTTTAGAATTTTTGGAAGAGGAACTTTCAGAAACACATTCTGAGTTATTTTTGTTGATTCTGTTAGCAGGTTTAGCAAACTTATTATTATTTGATGAATTAACAGCTTGAGTGGAGGGTTCAATAGCCACAGCTTTGTTTGTCTCTTCTTTCCTCTTTTTAGGAGGACAAATGTCAAAGACAGGAAGCTTAATTGGCTTTTGAACTTCCACAGGTTTGGGGAACTTATTCCTAAGTTTCTCAGACTGAGCAATGACTTTGCCTTTGCCCCTACTGAGATGTGATTTATGCTGCCTATCAGCATAATCATAATTTCTGGTTTTGAAAAACTTATTCTCATTTAAAACCAGTTTACCACTATGATTAGAAAACTTATTAGAAATCACAGCAGGTTTGCTTTCAACATGAGACTTGCCCTTGTTGAAAACAGACTGCTTAACTTTTGAAAACTTGTTTTCAAAATGTTTAGCATCAAAAGGATTATTATGCCTTTTACCATCAGCTTTGGACCCAGAACCTGTTTTGTCAACAGGTTTAGTATCCACAACTGTAGTTTGGACATGTTTTCCTTTCTTTTGCTTGTGTGAATCAGCAGAGCACTTAGCAGGCTGGATTGATGGAGAATATATTCCAACACCAGCTTTTGAGCTAGGTTCACACGAGCTGTCAGTATTTTGAGGCCTGACAAACCTGTTTGTTGAGATTAGGTTCATTCACTTTTTGAACAAAAGTGTTTGGAAGCTCACCAAGAGTGGATAAATCTTCTTTCAGATTATTAATCTCAACAATGGAGGCTGCTGTATCAAGATCCCCTCCAAGATAGGCTTTAATTTGTGCAGGGATCTGTTGACTTATACAATGGCTGACTTTTTGTGCAGATTGGCACCAAGAGTCAACTATCTTTTGAAGCTTAGCATGCTTTATATCTGTTTCTCTCTGTTCTTCTAGTAAAATAGAGTTGATGTGTTTTAATTCATCAAGCTCAGTTTCCAACTTATGGAAACTGTCCAGTTTACTGGAGTTTGTTTTAAGATCAGTTTTAAGCTTGGAGATTTCAGATAATAAAGCATCATGCTTCTCAACAGCAGCTTTCAAATCAACTAGCATATATTCGAACATCTTAATCTTTTCTTCAGAACTGTAAGCCATAAAATTTTGTACCTTATACATCATTGTAGGATTCCAGTTCTCTAAGCTGCTGAAAGCTTCAGCTTCAGCCATATCCTGTTTGAAACTGCTTGTTGATGGGACATCAGTGTTGGCCATCAGACATTAATTGTCTTCTTCATCAGATGATGAATCAGATTCCTCCCAGTCACAAGTCTCTGCCATGAGTCCCTTTTGGCGGTTGGAACCCACTGAGTTTTCCAACTTCCTCAGCTTAGCCATGGCCATAAGGTACTTAACCCTATAACCATCATCCTTGTTTGTCTTGTATGGTTTGGATGACTGACCAACAGCTTTTGACACACAGTCAGCAGCTATATGGCCAGTTTTGCCACATTTGAAGCACTCAGCCTTGGATTTATCAAATGCCTTCTTTTTGCCAGCACCTGAACTTCCTTGCAGCATGTTTCTTCCAAACATTTTCTTGTTGAACCTTTTGACAAGCATAGCTATCATTTGCTCATCATCCTGTTCAGCAAGATCTGCATTATCTTCCTCATCTGACACCTCCTCCTTGTCATCATCCTGTTGATCAGGTTGAGTGAACACATCACTCACCTGACTCACAGACTGTCTCACATTAGCCACAAAGGCTGCACCTCTTTTAGACATCTCCAAGGCATTTCTCTTCTGTTGCCTTGACTGTTCATCATTTAGTAAAGATCCATACAAGTTGACAAGATCCATACTTCTGATTGTACCTGAATTTCTTAAAATTGTTGAAAAGTAATTCCATTCTTCAGGGAGGATGTCCAAAAACTTGTTCACCAGAGTAAGGCTGTCTTTAGTGATCCCAACAGCTTTGAGATCATTCACAAAAGCAGTAAACCTGGTGTAGGTTTCTGTGAGAGTCTCCTTTGGTTTTGCAAAGAAGAGTTCATACTGTCTAACAAGATTGTTAATCCTGTTATCCAGTGTGATTGTGGGTCCATCATAAACGGTACACAAAATATCCCACATCTCCTTGGCAATCTTCATCTTCTCAACCTGTTTGAACACATCATCAGGCAAGGAGATGACCAGATTGTTTCTGGCCTTTGCATCAAGAGCCACCAATCTTTTGTCTTCATCAGACCATTGAGCTTTTGCTTTCTCAAATGTTCTGATCTCAGGAGCTGCTCCTTCAACAGCAGGAGTTATTGTTGTAACAGAGGTTGGCACATAAGGACCCTCCATTACAATTTCTGGTAGTTGTACATCCAGATTCTCTAGGTAGAGCATCATTCTGCACTTCCAACCAGAAAAGTTCTGATGATTGAACTTTGGAGGTTTGCCCATTGAGCCATTGTCATAGTATGAGGAATTTGCAGCACTGTTGTCCATGGAAACTTGGGAGAATGAGAGATCTAGAATGACACACACTCTAAACTAGTCTCTGATACCAGTTGTAGGTCCCGAGAGGTTCCCAAAGTATATAGCTTTAAGCTGTAGAGGGGGGTGAATACAGCTATTTAAAAACTACAGACTATTTTCTCAATGTTTGTATGTATTATCAACAAATTGTTAATTAAAAACAAGCTTGAATGCGGAAAGGTTCAAGCTGAGATGACAGATACAACAGTATGTTCACTAGTCTAATACAAACTCAAACTAGTTTACAATGAATACACTCACTAAGAAGCACTCACTGTGTTTACAAGACTCAGACATACAGCTTATGTAGAACAGCTTAGACACAGAGAAACTGTTTTACATAAGCAGGCTTGCATGCATGAAAAACACACTTTCACGTTCACTCTTGGTTTCAGCACTTAGCTTTTTCTTGGCTTAATCTTTCTGACCTTAGAAGCTTCCTTTTATACCCACTCAGAGGATCTAAGAGAAACATTTTCATTGGACTGAATGAAAAAGGAAAAGTCTTGTTTGAAAAGACAACATAACTTTTCTGCACTTTTCTGAAAAGCAGACTTGTCTTCACATGTGCAGAACTTTTGTCTTTTCACTTTGTCTACTGTTGCATTGCCTTTAACCAAATAAGGAATGTCAACTTTGCGTCTTTCTTCCTTGTAAAGGCCTATTTTGATATAAGAAAAAGGTCTGTCACCCTTTTTCAAATAACCTTTTGTCTTCATGTAACAGAACAGCTTGGGCAGGCTGAGCAGTTCTGATTTCCACTTTGTCTTCGACTTTGTAAACTGATCTTGTAGTCAAAAACAATACATGAGGACTTGGAAACACATTCCATAAAGTGTTTAGCCTGTTCACAAAGAACAGGTTCTGTTCACAAAGAACAGAACACTTGTAAGATGCCCAAGCTGCTCACCAGTGTAGAGCAGCGTAGACAGTTTATGTCCAGCCTGTTCAGCAGACAGAGCAGCTTGGACAAACTGTCTTAGTTGCAACACATGCAACATATAGAACAACTTTGGACTGATATTGCAAATCACTTTTTAGGAATTATTAAGGCATAAACAGGCCTTAACGTTTACCCATCAAGTGCATCAACAGGTTTGATTAATAATCTCCCCCTCAGATGCAGAACAGGTTTGACTGAGGCCTTTTTGTGCCTAACAGTTCTTGAATTGCCGCTTCTTCTTCATCTAAAATCTCACGCGGAGGAGAAGCATATCGGCACTGGGATGATGATGATCATTGAGTATAGGAGGCAGTAGAGAGATTCTTGTTGGATATCAGGGCCAAAGAATCAGTTGGTTTAATGCCCGTGTTGACAGATAGTAAAAATGATGCTAACTGATTGGCCATCTGCTTCTGGTGGTCTAAGTCTCCCTGATACTTTTTCATCTCCTTAAAAACCACATTAATAGACACATTGGGGATGTCCAAAACTCTTCTCGTGGCTCGGCATGTAACTTGCCATTCAGGGGCTAAGGCAGCAAAGAACTGGATGTTGATGTCATCTTTGTCTTTCTTAACGTGCAGTTTGTTGAGTTCGTTTAGAACCACACAAAATCTGGTGAAAGTGTCCTGTAGGGAATCCCCATCTTTGGCTCTGAACTCGGTGAACTTAGCCTTTGCTTCCTCAATCTTAGCTCTGTCGTCTAAGTTGGCCCTCAACATCTGAACCTCTAGTTCATCCCACATTTCCTTAGCGGACATCTTGTTGTCTACACCGACAAGGATATCAGTGGGCATGACTTGATAGATCAGATATTTAGCCCTTTTGTCAGCATGTTGCATGTCTCGCTTTGCCTCATTTACAGGTTCACGTTCTACTTTAGACGCGAGAACAGGTGGGTCGGTTTCGGGTCTTGCAGCAAATTCCCGATAATAAATTATTGGGCCTTCAGAAATGGATTGGAGCATAAGATTGCCATTGGGTTGCATACCGACAATTTGAGAAATCTGGACTTCCACTGCTCGTATTCATCCGGATATAGAACATGTGGTCTATTCTCGGATCCTAGGACAAGGGCCTCTCGAGACATGATTTATAGTGATGATTTGAAAGAATGAGATCTCGAAGGTGGAAACTGGATTCGGATAAGCAGAACTTCGGATGAACAGTACCTCGGATGGTACGAAGTTTGGATGAACAGTTGAGTTCGGATTGGACGGAGTTCGGATGAACAGTGACTTCGGACGGGGCGGAGTTCGGATGAACAGTGAATATATGGACAGACCGAATTCTGTTTGACCAAGATCTGATGGACCGAAATTCGGGTGGACCGAATTTGGATGAATAGTACGGATTTCAGATTGACACTTATAAAAAATTTTCAAATGGAAATACCGAATTCAGATCGGGACCAAAGTTCGGATGGTCCGAAATGAAATTACAAATGAAAGCACAAGGTAATTTAAGTGTTTTAAAAATACTTGATCAGAATTTCGGGTGGTCCGAAGTTCGGATTGGTCCGAAGTGAGGTCCAAATTTGCGAAAACTATGGTCCGAAGTGCACCTAAATGTGGTCCGAAGTGGACCGAACTATGGTCCGAAATGGGGTCCGAAATTCAACAGTTATAAATTTTTCAGAATATTTCCATAATCATAATTAAGGTAAAAGCTTTCACAATTCTAAATAAAGTATTACAGTACAGTCATGCACTACACGTGCTACAAGGTTACAAAGCTAAGTTGCTATTACATCACATTTTAATAAAAGCAGCTACCCAGATCCCAAAGCAACTCAATATTATACCACAAGCTGAATAGTGAGCTAAGTCCTTTAGGTTGAACAGAAAGTAGACCTAAGCAGATGGTCCAGCTTGCTCTTTACCTTTGCCTGTAAAAGTGTGAGTAGCAACTGTAAGCTAATTGCTTAATGAGTTAACAGAAATTCATGATGCATGTATGATATGTGGCTAACAGGAAGTGCCTATAAAAAGGCTGCTCAATTACCATGCTTGCTTGTAAAGCTTATACCCAGAATGAATGCTTGCACAATTGAGACATTATACGCTGAAAAGGAGATGCCACCACAAGGGTTACCGTTGACAGATGATCAATCTGTGATGCGGGGCTAGCTACCCGCATAATGCCTGGGGATAGGGGTGT